>QJPP01002756.1:0-210801 GCA_003996215.1 Jaltomata sinuosa | reverse complement strand
CGTACGAACCATCTGCGGAAGAATGAAGTAGAACAAATGAGATTTCCAGAAACTTCAAGGGTTCTACGCACGACACAGAAGAAATGAAAGAGTCAAATTTCCTAAAATGCCACTGTAGCCTCCCAAAGATTGAGTACGGACGTCTCCGCCCTGATCCGCAGGACTCTACTAGACATTGGCTCCTATACCGATGACACCGGTGAACCTAAAGCTCTGATACCAAGTTGTCACGACCCAATTTCTCAGTCATGATGGCACCTACAACCCCCAGTAGGTGAACCAACCCCCGTAGCCCAGAATAGTTAGTAATGGGCTACTATCTAACAGATAAGGGAACAAGACAAAGAAAATAGATAACAGGGATATAAATATATACATGTGCGGAAACTAAACCAAACTCCAAGACCTGGTATCATAGTACATAGCCAAACTACATACATGGAGTGCAAATAAACCAAAACTATATATACAGATGTCTCTGAATGGTAATAGAGTACATGAAGTAAAAGATAAACTAAAGCTAAGCTCTGATCGCCAAGAGCTCACCCTCAGTCTGAAGTAGTCACCGACAGATCTCCAAGCACGAATCACAGTGCTCTAACGGCGATGGCCCACGCTAGGATCTGCACCCAAAGATGCAGGGGGTAGGGGTGAGCACCAAATGTGAAGCATAAGGTACCCAGTAGGTATCATAGGCCGACTGGGCACATATAAGATAAAAGTGTAGTAATAGACAGAATAGAAGCAAGCATTCACAGAAATCAACGAAAGGTACACAGGAACTAGCCTAGAGGGAAATCAATAGAACCACATGTGAGGCTACTAAGCAGAATATACACACCATAGGCACAGGTGAAAGTAAGAAACAACGCACCTAGGGTCCTTGCAACAACAGTGTATACAAAATAAGTTTACGAAATGGACGGTATACCGGTAACCTCAAGTGTAAGAAGAAGAGAGAAAGAGTAATGATAGGCATGCTCAGGGACATGAATCACACTCAACTAATAATATCAATCTCAAATCCAGAAACTAACAGTCTAGCAGTAACCAACCTCATACTTATCCATAATAGAGAACAATTCTGTAAGTAAATAGCAAAAGTCTACCTACAGTCCCCCGGCCGCCCATACAACCGAGGAACACAAATAAGTGAAAACAAACCCTCCGGCATCCCATACTATCGGAGCGTACAATCAACACACAACAAACAAGGGTGGATCCTCAAACAATGAATGATATGATGCATGAAGATCTCAAGTGAAATGGTATCTCTGTATGTACCTCCTCCGGCGCCGATCCGGCCCAGCAGGTAGGTTCCATGGAAGGACACTGCCCGTATACCTCTACTCCTCCCCGTATACCCCTCCTCCGTCACACGCAGCCCGTATCCCCTGGCCCGGATGGCAAGGTCCATGGAGGTCCCAGACCCCATACTAAAACTCAGTATCAAAACATATCATCCGGAAGCAAGTCCGGTATCAAGGTAGAGACCCAGTCTCGAATATGCAATGCCCAGACCCTGTCCAGGACTAAAGTAGTAGGAAAATGTCACAAAAACCCCTCCAAGGGTGCCCGGGAATAACCGGGTCTAAACAGTAAAAAGTCATCTCAGGTGCTCGGTCAAACCGAGGCTAAAAATAATCTATAGTAACAAGAAAACTCAACTAGCACCCCGGCCCTGCCGAGTCTAGCGATAATCATAAAACTGATAATTTTAAACATAATTTTACTTTCTTGCCCAAAAAAATATTCACAAGTTAAATCAAACCATTTCCAAACTATTTCCATCAAAAACGGGCCCCCCAGGCCATGCAAGGTTTAGAAAATAGTGCCGGTAGGCCCGAAGCCAAAACCATAGTAAAACATGGATAAAACCTCTTTATATGCATGGAAATGGTATAATCACACACAATAGCTGCCCAGCAGCTCACAATCAACCTATCGACCTTGCACAGGCCCACAGCTACTCAGCAAGCATAACCAGCCTAGAAGGATATTTCTATGCCCGGGACTCGCGGACATTTCCCAAAATCCCACCTTCTATGTTCCAGAGTCAATAAGGCCTCACTGGACCGCAAGGGTAAATAAAATATATCGGCATACACTACAAGCAACGGAGGAACAAAAGTAGGCGGACATGAATAAAGCGGTCGAGGTCTGTGGTACCAACCTAATAAACCAACCCAAGGATGCCCATTAATACAATTTTATTCTATATATGCGGAGTCTAGGGAAAATAAACCGTAACCTACCTGTTGTCCGACGACAAGCTCGAACCTCTCCAAAAAGAAGCTCCGAAACGAAATCAAACTTGAACTCGGGATTGAATAACTTGACATAGAAAATTGATTTTCTTTCCGGTAATAAATTATCAAGATCTTGCCTATTAGAATCAACTTTTAACGTGACAAATGAATGATATATTGTGGCAATTTTGCACCAAAATTACATCCCAAAGCAATATTATGCATGTTGGCAGCAATTGATTAACATATATGTCTTATGAACAAAGTGAATGTTTTTTCACATTAGTTAATCAACTAACCACTAACCAAAAAGTCAAGGCATTCATTGGATGCCACCTATTTGTACACTAATTGCTGCCTAACTTTGTTGTACAATGCCTCCACTTCCACGTGGAAGTGGAGGTGGCAACCAATTCTCTCCGTTAGGTATATACTCGGGTATTGCATAAACTCGTGGTAAAATAAATATAACTTTTTAACTATACCATAATTCATAGAAAATTATTTCGAATAAAACCTACTATATTATAATAATAACTTTTAACATAACTATATTTACTATCTCCGTTAAATATTACAATGTATAAAAACCTTATAAAATAAATACATATACAATTATAACGTATCAAAAATATTTTCCATAAACCTTTAAAATATTTTGAAAAGGTAATAATAATATAATTTTCTTCCACATTCGACTTTTAAATAAAATATTTTCAAATACACGCGATGTTAATAAAATTCTCAAACCTAGACTCGCAATTCACCAACGCACGATTTTGATACTCAAGAACTCTCTTGGAATTCTCCCTTATGTTTTCTCGCTGTTTTGGAACTGAAATGGCGCTTTAAAACGTGAAGTTGAGGCTTAAATCGAGTTTAACCCGACCCGGTTCGCGACCCGATTCGCAACTCGTTTTCTGCCAGACAGTCCGCGGTAAAACAGTCATAACTTTTTACTCCGAGATCAGTTGGATGTGAGGTTTTGTGCGTAGGAAACTAGACTCGTAGACCTTCGATTTAGTATTTCTCAGGACTTCTAACTCTTTATATATTGAGAGAAAAGCTCCAAGACATTTTACCCAAAGTTCAGGAAATTTATTAAAGAACTTACGATAACTTTTGTCGATTTGCTTGACTTTAAAACTTATAATGCGACCAAACAAATGGGCCCGACACCGAAATACCAGTCCTGACGAGCCTTAAGTGGCTTGGGTCCGCTACAACAAGCTCTAACGGTTCAAGGAAAACGTATACGTGGAAATAACTGGAAGGGTCATTACAGGATGTGTGACACCACATGTGCATTGCAGGTACCAACTCACGAATGCAGGTGGCATCGCACCTTGTTGGTGGTAAGCTGAATAAAAAAATTAAATTGAAAGGCATTTGCGATGTGAGGGACAAAAGGCACATGGAGACTCGTGGCTGCACATGTCTTCGCATGTCCCAACCAGTGCACTAGCACAATTTGACTGAGAAATTTCACCTGCAGAGCCACATGCAAAACCCCATGTGACGCGCAGGCGCAGGGAAGTTTTTAAAATTGGTTGACCTACCTGTTCACCTGACCCAACTCGAAATTTTACCCATGCCTTTTCTTCTTCTTTTTTTATACCTTAAACTGTCTTTTCTCCCCTATTTTTTTCCATTACAACTCCCTTTCACCCTCAAAACTCTCTCAAAGATCCCTCAATCCCCCAAACTCTTCTTTAAACTCTCATTTTTCTTCTCCACCACTCCACCACCAGTGCACCACCACCGTCGCACCAAGTTTTTTGGTGAAATTTTGTGGTTACCATTATAGGCCTCAAAGATATAATTTTTCACTTGTCACTCCCTCTTTTCCATTCATGGTATGTTCCTCAATGTTAAATTATTAATTTTAAGTATTTGGGAACATTATTAGTGAAGCATGCTACTTAGATTCTACCATATTGTGTTTGTGCTTAAGATCTGCTTCTATAAACGTAAATTTTGAGGTTTTATTGCTGTTATGGATTATGCAAACTTAGTAGATCTTGTTTTTTAGGAATATACATATTGTTTGTGTTAATTTTTAGCCTAAAATTCTTAGTTTGGGTGAAGTCAGGGTAACCCACTTGTGATGATGCATGATTAGGCCCAATGATAGAATGGGTGATGTTGTTCTTAAGTGCAAATCATCGTCATTGTGGGTTTATATCAAATATTGTTGTGATTAGGCTGAAATTGACTCATTGTGTTCTTGTTAAGTTTAATTGATTATGAATTGTAAGGTGAGCTCTTTGGTTGAGTGGAGTGATTATTGTTTCGATTGAATGTTCTTTCCTGTTAATCATAGTGCTTGATATTCCCAATGATAAATGGGGTAATGTCCTTCTTAAGGAAAATCGTTGAGCCTTTGTTCTTGTTAATGTTTTTGTCTTGTATGGTTGGGAAGTTTTTTGGGGATGTCTGAGTACCCGAATAACTTAAAAATCGGTCAACTATTATTTTGCTATGGCTTATTGTTATTAAAAAAGTTTATGGCATGTTAAGAACATTCATTCCACAGGTGTTGCCTTATGAATCACATGTGCAATGCATGTGAAAGCAAAAACTCTCACTTCTTTCCACCTGCATTCATATGCGAGTCACATTTCTTTACCTATGGAATGCATAAGGCAACCCAGGTGGAGGAAAACATTTCAGGCTAGTGCCAAGCATGTGCAATAGCACATGCGTGATGCATGATGGCTCATGGAAAGGCATGTGCCTTTGCATATGCCAAACCACTTTGCGCAGGTACTCCACCTAGCATGTTCCAAGTCACATGTGAAGTGCGAGTCACCACTAGCAAATCACATATGACCACACATGCCAGCAGTTCTCCTGGTGCCATTTTCTCCTTTATGCATTCGATTTCTTTTTCTTTCATTAACTTCTTGTGGTATATTCTTTCTTCATTATTAAAAAAATACAAAAAGTTTTCTGTTTTTTTTTGTGGAACTCGTGTTCTTGTTGCAGACTATGTATTCCAGCAGGGGTAACTCTGGCCGAAGCTCAAGGAAACCCCCTGCGCTAAGAACTTCCCAGAAAAAAGGTAAAAAGAAAGTTCTCGAGGCTACCCCGAACAGTCCTTCAGCTCCTATCAATAAGGAGGCTAGGATCCAATTCAGTGTGGAGGGTATGAAAACCATTTATGACAAGTACAAAGACAGAAGGGCATTTGATCCGGAGTACAGCTTCAACCTTTCTGGGGTTGGTGATGATCTTCAAAACTTCCCCCATCAATTCACTGTGCGAGAATGGTTCCCTTTTATATAGGTGCTGGGAGGTTATTATCCAGAAGTAGTCCTTGAATTCTATGCAGCCTACCAGGCCAAATAGGATGCTATGAAATATCCGGGTAATGCCGAGGAATTCCCTTGTCTGGACTTCGTGATAGATAGGGGCAAAGAGGTTGGGATTACTCTTGAAGCCATCAACTCCATTTATTGGGACACCCCAATTGCCTCAGGAACTGTGTATGCGGCAAAAGTTGCTCCAAAAGTTAAGCCGCTATATTAGGCCGCACCAATCATTACCCCATGTGCACCTCTATGGGCCACAATAAATAGTGAAATCCATTTCCATGATCTCCACTTTAAGGCCAGGCTATGGTATGATTTCGTTTGCTTCTGCTTCTTTCCCTTTAAAAATGATCACAAGATTACCTATGAGGGGGATATATTAATTGCTTGCATCATGTTGGAGGTGCATGTGAACATTAATGAAATCATGACTGTTGTGATTAAAAAGAAGGCTCGTCAGCCCTCCACCTCAATGCTCTTCCCAGTTCTCACTAGCAAGTTATGTGCCAAAGATGAAATTCCTTATTTTTCCTTTGATCAGTCTGTTCCTACAGCTGGGGTGATTGAAATTAAGAAGAAAACAGATGTTGATGCCCCTAAAATGTAGAAGCAAAGTTTCAGGGTCTTGTGGGTATGGAAATCTCTGGGGATGATCTTGAGCCAAGTGCATCTTCTCCTACGAGGTCAGTATTTGGAACTCCTACTCCCACAGAGTTGGGAAATCCATCAGCTAATGCACCTCCTAGACCTTCACCAGCCCCATCATGCTCAGCCCCAAGTGGCCTCCAAAAGCTAGTTGATATGACATGCTCTCACGGGTCTCAGTTGGACTCATTAACTAAGAGGTTGCCAGGATTGATTCAGAAGGAAGTTAAAGATGCCATAAAGGATGTCATGGCAAGTGTGATCAAGATTTAAAAGAGGGTTGTGGTCGTGGAGCATGCAATTATAGCTATCTTTGATGATGTTGACAAATCTAAGGGAAAGTCACCCATGTCCATCATAGACCTAAGTGCACTTGATGAGCTTATGGATGCACTCCATCGGATTCCTGGTCCTGTAGATGATTTGATTGCTGCTTTGGGTGGAGACACTAAGGAGCATAATGCAGAGTTCCAGCAGGCACTGTTTGAGTATCAGAAGACATCACACTCCCTCCAAGGAGGAGAGGGCCCCAGTTCTGATGCAGCTCAACAGGAGGATGAATCAGATTAGAGTGCACATGGAGTTTTTGCACCTTTCTTCTACTATTTTGTGCTTAAGGATTAGGGGAAATGCTCTATTTAAGTAGGGGAGGGTATTTATTTGATATTGGTTGATTGTTTCCCTTGTCAGTCTAGAGATATTATTTTTATTTCCCTTGTCGGGACTTACTTCCTTGTTTTAGACAATTAGGCCCTTGTAGGGAATGTTTTGGATGGTTATGTGATATTTCTCTCATCAGGCCTTTATTTGTTTATGCTTATATTGTGCCTTTATCGGGCTTGATCTATTCATTGTAAGGGAATGAGTTGCCTTAATTGTTGGGTTAGTCCTACACGCTAAAATATTTTACTACCTATTTTTTTTCAAATCCACTTAGTCCCTACAAAGGGCCTAGTTTTTCCAATGATTCATGAGCGCATAATCAAGCATCGCCTTTATGAATAGTAGTTAATTTTGAATAAACTTTGAGGGTTTTCTTCATACTACGATTCTTTCCCAAGGAGAAAAAGTTTTCCTTTTCTTTATTTTTGTGTCGAACCGGATTGACGTTTCCCTTTGGTAGATTTAGAGGTGACTTTCTTAAGGGAAAATACCAAGTTTTAATATTTAAATTGAGTCTGTTTTTGCTTATCTCTAATGGTCCCACCAAAAAATTCTCTTGGTATAGAATTTGTGAATTGAAGAAAAGAGGGGGAAATGATTTTTTGCTAAAGCATTCTCTTGTCATTACTTGCACAATCTCCATTTGGCTTGATTGATTCACAAATTAGTGTGCAAAACTCGGAATAGCTTGTCCAAAGTTCATCGTCCTAATTGATTTTGAGACTAATTGTGAACTTCTTGTGTTGTGATGCCTTGTGTGGTAAGGTTACTTTGTTCTTGTGCATGCGTGTTGTATAGAACTTGTCCCGAATGTTTTTAAAGGATAAATTCTAGATATTGCTAGGCTTGAAAGATGACTTTATGCCCTTTTTGAATAGCTTTTTTACCCAACTTTCCTTCCCTTAACAGTGATCCTAGTTAACACTTTTGAGCTTTTAACCTTTCCATGGCACCTTATGTTAGACATCATTAATCATTTTTGCATCCTCTATCTTGGCACTCATCCTCCCTAATGGATAGTAATGAAAGTTTAGGCTAAAGCCTAAGTTTGGGGGTGAATGTGAGATGTTGATATAGGCAAAAGCCTATGTTTGGGGGTGTATGCATGAAATGTGGAGAAAAAGAGGAGTTGTACTTCAAGGCAAGGTAGAACCCTACACTTACAATGTAAATTTCTTCAATGTGTCAATGAGACAAATGAATGAAAAAAAAGAAGAGATTGGTGCTACCAAATGAGTTTGACAAATGGGTGTTCGAATGAATAGTTGTTAGGAAAGCTTGGGATGTGAGAGGGAGAAATAAGGTAAAGATGATGTGACAAAACTGTGAGTGGTGAACTTAAATCCTTATGAATAGCGTTAGGGAGGTTTAGTCACTTGAGCCAAAATGAAATCATCACCTTAACCCTAGCCTACATCATTGCCCATAAGTCCTTAGTTATTCCGAGCTTTGCAACTCTACATTAGTGGTGAATTATATGAAGGGAAAGCCTATGGTTCAATGTTTGTGTACTTACACTTCTTTAAGAGAGTGGGAGTCTTTGTGTTCTCTTATTATCCCTATATTGTGAAATGCATAGTTGTGAGTGAGATTCTCTCTTGTTATGAGTGGCATTACATCCTTCAAGTGAACAATGAAGTCTTGATTTCAATTAAGATGAATGAATGAGACAAGTTGTGTGGAGAATCTTGAGGCAAACCTCGAAGGTCAATGCCAATAACTTGAGAATCTTGATAATCTTGTTTTGAATGACAAATCCCCTGATTTGGGATGAAAATTGAAGTCTTTCCATAAGAGTTTTGAAATATGTATTTGCTCGAGATTATGGTGATACCAATTGATATGAGAATCTTTGTTTGAGTATTTCATTTAGAGTCTTTTGTTTATTATTTGCTTGAGTCTTTGTGTCAGTATAATCCTTTGTGCAACCCTTATGTCTTGAGAAGTTTGTTTCAATCCTTTACCTTATGAGTGTTTTGCTTGAGGTCAAGCAAATATTCAAGTTTGGGGGTTTGATAAGTTGGTAATCTACCAACTTATTTAGCCTTTATTCATGAATTATTTTGTTGATTTGATGCAATTTAGAAGTGTTTTCTATCTTTATTGTCTTTATGCAGGCATTCTTGGTCAATTGAAGGAAAAAAAGGATTTGAACCCAAAGGAGATAAAAATCAAAGACAAGTTACAAAGATATCGGAAGATCAATAATCTATCATGATGTGCAAACCAATGTGCGAGTAGCAAGAGAACACCTGCATTTTGCAAGTGCCAGCGCACATGAGAGCTGAGATATTGCCTGAGCAGTCAGCCACATGTGAGCCACAAATGTCCAAGGGAGATAGCCCTTCTCCCTGCATATGGGATTGCAAGTAATTAGAAATTCACTGCCTTAACAAGTGGCACATGTGAGCCACAAGTCTCCATGGGCGGCCGTATGTTCCTTTGCCCTTGACTTTGTACATTCCCCGAAGGGAAAAATTGTCCAAATGTGTGTGGCATAATTGGGAAGGTTCCAAGACCCTTTTTGGGATCTGTGCAAAAGATATACTGTAGTTTTTCAATTCCGAATTATCATAGAGAGAGCTAGAGAATAGAGAGGAGATTACACGTTAGAGTACATTTTCTTTTTCTTCTTTATAGCGAAAAACTCCATTGTTGACATTGAGCTTGGAATTTGAAGCTGGTTATTGCATAATGAATGGAATTATTGAACACCCAATTTGTATAATCTCTTATTCCTTCATCATGAGTAGCTAAGTTCAATTCTAGGGGTGTGTGTATGATGGGTATTTGAATTTGGGAATGGGTATTGATTATTTGGGTTTATAATTGATTATTATGTGTGAGTCTATTGAATTCTTCATGTTTTCATTATATAGTTAGTGGTTGCAAATATTCTTTAGCATACTAATTGTGTGCTTGCTTGAAGAAGAAGTTCATCAATTGGGTAAGAATTTAATAGTGGGGATTTAGGATTTCTACCATAAATTAAGGCTAGAAATATCTTGACTTAGGAAATTCTCACCTAAGAGTTGGGGCTAGAGATAGCCTAACTCACCTAAGCCTATTACATGGTTTATTGCTTAACTATGGGGTTTGGAAGAAACCATAGTGTATATATGCTTAGTGGGTCGAAAGGCAACTAAGAAAAACTATGACCAAGGCTATCTCCACTTGTAATTGAGAATTTTCTTAAATAATCAATCCCATATCCCATTGTATCACCCCCATCAGAATCACTCTCGTAGGCATCCTTTCTTGATTAAAACACTCGTGTTTACGTCATTAATTTGTTACAAATCAAATCTCAATTCCCAAACCATTCCCTCCAATCTAATTTACTTGTTTGAACACATTGCTTGATTTCGTAAATCAATTTGAACATAAGTGGTGAATCATCATACCAATCTCTATTGAATCGACCCTGACTCCCGTTGGGTTACTTATGTGGTTAGCTTGATGATCGGTGCCACCACCTTTGGGAGATTTGTTTTGGGCGTCATCAATTACCTACCTTATGATCCTTCTTATCTTATAGAGGTTCAGTATAAGCCATACGCAGTGGGATACATATTGCCCAAATGGAACCTAAAAGATGGAATGGGTCATCCAAAGATCATTTGGTGAGGTTCAGTCCTCAGCGTGGGGATCTTTTTGAAAATCAAAACTAGTTTTGTTGAGCTAATTTTATCGTCGCTTACCCGCATTTCTCTTGGTATACCCACATGTGTGCCTCCTCTTAATTTTGTGAAGTCTTTGGAGAATGTGAAAATTATTCAGGATCTTTGTCAAGAAAAATTTTAGTTCCTTATTCTTTATTTCATGTTAAAAGTTCAGGACTTGAAAAGGGAGGTACCTTTAATAGACCAATCTATCTCCTCTATGGGGAAGGCAAGGCTACTCTATCAGAATCGAAAACTTTGCTAGGTCTATCTAGTAGGTAAAACAATGAAAAATTCAGACATGAAATGAAGTTAAGTATGAAATTTTTAACAAAAGAAGGAGTCAAGCGCGCAAAAATGCTTAGGTTTCTCTTCGAAGGATAAAAAAGATCAGATGTTAATCATAGCATTGTCGACATCTTCCCTTTGAGAGATTGTGCTAATCAATTGTGAAGGGATTCGATCGGTCATGGGGCTTCCCTCTGCCAAGAATTGAGAGAAGATATTTCACTTTTACTAAGTACACAGATTCAGATTAACCAGTTAAGATATTGGGTTTTCTAACTTACTATTATTGCCTTTCTTCCAGAGTTCTTAAACTAAACAAATAATAAGTATAGACGTGACATAGACAACTTGGGATTTCCGGTGAGATCTGTCAAACTGCTGAAAAGAAGGCGTCATCTATGAAATGATGGAACATTCAATCATTTCTTCATTCTATTCTGGCTATTCCTTTTTGGTGGGTGAACCAAAAGAAACCAAACTCAAGAGCCACATCTCAGAGTGAGATATTAGATTGTGTCTATGTAATGATTGGACATAAACACTTAATTTCTCTATCATTAATTAGAGTTCTCAAATTTGAGTTCTTAATATGAAAATAATTCTGCTAATGATGAATTATGGGGAAAGAGTACAACTAAATAATAGTTTAGCGATGATTTATTAAAATGTTTTACTAGGTACAAGAGATTTGGTGATGGATTAAAGAAGAAGTTCCTAACTAATTCAAATTATTTTTTGTAGTGCCATGACATGCAAAACTAAGGGTGTCAAACTGAACCCAAAAATAAAGGACCCGTCCTGCTCACCCAGATTTTTATAGGTTGGGATCAAGATAATTAAAACTAGGTAAGTGGTAAACTATTTAGCATTTACCCATTTTAAAATGATTGTCAGTTTAGGCCAGTTTAATTCTCAACCCATCATTCTATCTTTGCTACGTCGCAAGTTTTTCCAAAATATTTTTCATTCATCCAGTAAGATCAGATATCGGTTTCCAAATTGGGTTGGGTCTTGGGTCCCAAGTCAAGGTCAGGGTTAAATCTCATATCAAGTTCAGGGTTTAAATCTCGATTCTTGGGTTGGTTCTCAAATAAAGGTTAAGTTTCGAGTCAAATGGATCTTGGGTTGAGTCTCAGGCTCAGGGATCGAGTCTTGGGTCTTGAGTTGGGACCATGCCTCAAGTTTGGTGTCACGATTCGATTTCTCAAGTCATGATGGCACCTACAATCCCCTTGTAGGCGTACGAATCCCCGCAGCCTAGAATAATTTGTAATGTGCTACTATCTAACAAGCAAGCAAAAGAAGTAACGTACAAGCGGAAGCAAGAGATAAAGTAGAGGAATGAGCAAGAGGAATATATATATATTATATATATATATATATATATATATATATATATATATATATATATATATATATAAGAAAACTAAACCATCCCAAGACCTGGTTTCATAGTATAAGAGCCGCTACTACATAAACAAAGTACAAGCAACCAAAAGAATATATACATATGTCTCTAAATAACAAAAAAGTATCTAATACAAAAGAGGAGATAAAAGCTAAGCTCTGTCCACTAAGAGCTCACCCTCAGTCTCGGATGATCCAAAAGAACTCTGCACGAGTCTCCATGAGTCAACAATAATGTCCACACTAGGATCTACACCAAGAAGATGCAGAGTGAAGTATGAGCACCAATTGCAAGGCAACGGGTATCCAGTAGGTATCATAGGCCGACTGCGCACATATAAGATATAAAAGCAATAAATAGTAGAATAAAAAGAAGGTAGTCATAGAAGCAAATGAATAAGTTCACGGAAGCCACCACATGTCACGACCCGATTTCTCAAGTCATGATGGCACCTACAACCCCCTCGTAGGCGAACCAATTCCCTAGCCCAGAACAGCTAGTAATGGGCTACTACCTAACCAATACGCTCAACAAGCTGAGATAAGCAGAAGCAGAATGTAAAGATAAGACAACGCGAAAGCAATTTACCCGAATATATATATCATGAAACTACACCTACCCCAAGACTTGGTATCGACAGTACAGAAGCTTCTAATAGAGTACAAGTGCTAGTAGTAACAAAATGATCAGTACAACTGTCTCCGAATATACAAAGAGAAATAGTACAACAGATGAGATGTAGATAATCCCCGATCGTCAGGCGCTCACCCTAGTCTCAAAGATCCAAAAGATGTACGAGTCTCCAACGTGATCAACAGCGAAAGCTCAGCTAATATCTGTACCAAAAAAGTGCAAAAGTATGGTATGAGCACCAAAACCACGGGTACTCAGTAGGTATCATCGGCCGACTGAGCGCATATAAGATATAAAAGCAGTAAGTAATAGATAGGAAAAAAGCAGTCACTGAAGTAATAAGCAAGGCACAAGGAGCTAGCACAGATCATCCATAACCAAGAGCTTCAAGTAACACATGCTAGCACAGAGATACAATTACATAGAATCACAGGTGAAGGAAAGGAGAACACACCTGGAGTCCTTGCACAATAATATAAGCAAGTAGAGAGAGAGTTGAGAAAATGGCGGTATACCGGTAACCTCAAGTAAAAGGAAAAGACAGAGAGCAGTCAAACATACTCAAAAATGGAATCAACGAGTATAAGGAAATCATAACACCAATCCAATCACATGATAGCATAACCAGGGAATCACCTCACAAGTAAAACCCTAGGATGAAATAACTAGGCCACAATGACCGAGAGATACCACTCAGCTTCCCACAAGAATAGAACCAGAGTCTCACACTCTGCTATGAAGGCCACACAAAAGTGCCTCAATAAGATAGGACTCTAAAGCCCTTTCAATAATCAAAAATCCCACAACCAAAGAGGCTAGCCATCACTAATCTTTCAAGAACCGGGTGCCAAGACAAGCTCTGAATAAAAACAGGAGTAAATATAGTCTACCTACAGTCCCAATGGCTGCCCATACAACCGAAGAACACAATCAAGTGAAAACAAACCCTCTGGCATCCCATACTACCGGAGCGTACACTGAACACACAGCAAACAAGGGTGGAATCCAATGCATGATATGATATGATGTGAAATAGAACCTCTGTATGTACCTCCTCCGGTGCCAATCAGGCCCAGCAGGTAGGTTCCATGGAAGGACTCAGCATGTATACCTCTACTCCACCGTATACCCTTCCCTCCGGCACACGCAGCCCGAAGCCCCAGGCCCGGAGCGGCAAGGTCCATGGAGGTCCCCGACCCCATACTAAAACTCAGTATCAAGACATGTCATCCGGAAGCAAGTCCGGGATAAAGATAGAGACCCAGTCTCAAGTATGCATGCCCAGACCCTGTCCAGGACTAAAGGAGTAAAAAATGCCTCAAAAACCCCTCCAAGGGTGCCCGAGCGTAACCGGGTCTAATACTGTAGTAAATCAAGTCTAGTACTCCGCCCCGCAGAGACTAGTATCAGTAATAAAATCAAGTCTGGTGCTCTGCCCCTCAGAGACTAGTATCAATAATAAAATCAGGTATGGTGCTCTACCCCGCAGAGACTAGTATCTGTAATAAAATCAAGTCTGGTGCTCTGCCCCGCAGAGACTAATACCACTAATAAAATCAGTGCGAAAACATCCAAAAATCCCATTTTCTATCAACAAAAGTACCAAAAACGGCCCCCCAGGGCCATGCAAATTTAGGAAAACTGTCGGTAGTGACTCACAGCCAAAACTGTAGTAAAACATGCAGGGGAAAACCTTTTTCATGGATGATATGCTCGCACACAAATATAAAAGTAGCCCAACGGCTCACAACAATTCCTATCAGCCCTGCACAGGCCCAATATCTACTCAGCAGACATAACCAGCCTAAAAGGACAATCTCTATGTTTGGGATTCGCGGACAATCCCAAATAGCCCACCATCTATGTTCTAGAGTCAATACAAGGCCACACAGGACCACAAGGGTAATATACAATACTACGTGAATACTACAAATAACGCATGAAATAACAGACGAATAAGGTGGACAAGGTCTGGGGTACCAACCTATAATAACCCACCCAAGGATGCTAATTAATACAGTTATAGCCTATATACGCAGAGTCTAGATAGGGGAAAACCATAACCTACCTGTCATCCGATGACTAGCTGCGGGAACGGCATCGTCCAGACTCGAACAACTTCAGGAAGCTCTGAATCACACAAAACAAATACTTTCAACTGAAGCCCCAAAGGCGTATCTATGAAGCCTGACCAACCAAGGTAATGGAACAATTGCTAGAATCGACAAGGCTGCAAGAACGAGCCATAGCCAATTGATAAGGTGTTAATGTCACACTCGCGACCAGCCAACTCCAAGGCATAAAAATGAGGCCAATAACAATAACAAATGGCAGCTAAATCCAACAACAATACGTTAACGACATCTCCAAGGAGCGACGAGCTCCCGAGGCACTATTTCAAGGCGTACTTCACGTTGTCCAATCCAATCACTATCGTATGCGATCCCAAAAAGAATCGCACAATTTCCCAATCCCTAAAGCACCTTACCACAACCATAACACCACAACAATAACCAAACAAAACAAGATAAAGGGGCTGTCCAAATCCACAAATCCAAAATACCACTTCATGGCTCAGAAATCCATAAAACAATACTAGAACATATAATAACGAAGGAGGGTCGTAGGGGAGAGATTTCCTTGACAAAAATATTCAATATCCCAAGGTTAACAACCTTCCTCCTTGCAGGAACAAGTTATCGAAAAATACAACTTTTCGTAACTAGAAGTTTAGAATCTTGATTCAATAAATAGATAAGTGTACGGGATCCATACCTCACCAAAATAACTCCATAGCTACTGCCAAATACATAGAAATCACCTGATAGCTCGTTGCATCAACACCCACGAAGATACGCCATGAAATCGACGGAAAAAACTACACCAAAATGACGAGCTCGCGACGTAGAGAAACTTCCGTTAAACTTCCAAATTGAAAGGATCAAAGTCCATGGATTATTTAGGGACTTTCCCTCTGATTTTCAGTGCATTTTGGGTGAAAATACTGAATTAAAACGAAGGGGAAATCAGCTTTTATAAGCTGAACCGACTTAGGATGTGGGCTCCACCTTGACGTGTCTGCTTGTGCAGTCTTACGAAAATGTGAATATCTCTCTATTATGAAGTCGTATGGACGAACGGTTTAGTGTGTTGGAAACTAGACTCATAGACCTTCGATTTGGTATATTGGAGGACCACTATGTCTTTATAGATAGGGAGAAACACCCCAAGACATTTAACCCAAATTTGAAGAGAATTCCTTAAAGGAATTTACAATAACTTTTTCCGACTTTTGTTTCGCAACTTGCTTGACTTCAAAACTTATCATACGACCATTTTGCGATTATAATACCTAATAACACATCCTTCTTAGTATATTAGACACTATTAGTCTTACCACAAAGGCACGGGTTACTTTAAACATTCCAAACGAGCGAGGTGTTACACGAGGAATTTCTTTAACTCAAACTTTCGAGTAAGGGATTCCTTTGACCTAGAACCTTGGTTTAATTCTTTGATATTACCAAGAATATTGTCGGAAGTCAAAGATTTCCAAAGTTGAAGCTCTAAAATGAGGAACGGCCATAAAGACCAAACAAACGGCCCGGGCACCGAACTACCGGTCCCGACAAGCCATAAATGACTTGGGCCACTACAAGTAAGCTCTAATGGTACAAGAAAGGAAAAAATGTGTAAATGACCGGAAGGGTCATTACACCACAGATGGAATACAAGGAGAAAATAATCATGCTCGGCTAGCTTCTAGAGATATATATCACAGACACAAATGAAGGAAAAAGGAACGCACCTGAGGTCCTTGCAACAACAATATACATAAAGAGAGTTTATGAAATAGGAGGTATACCGGTAACCAAAAGAAAAGGGAAAAGAAGGGAAGTAACTGAACATAGACATGCTAGTAGTGAACCACACAAGGTGAGGCTGATCAAATAAAAACTCACCAATAACTATAGAATGAAATAACACTACAATAGGATATGATAAGAACAAATCAACCTACAGTCCCAACGGGCGCCCATACACCCAAGGAACACATACAAGTGAAAACAGACCCTCCGGCATCCCATACTACTGGAGCGTACACTCAGCAAATAGCAATCAAGGGTGGAATCGAACACAAATGCAAGATATGACTACATAGTGAAACCAGATGTAAACGTAGTACCATATGTACCTCCTCCGACGCAGATAGGCCTAGTAGGTAGGATCCATGGAAGGACGCACCCGTATACTTCAACTGCACTGTATACCCCTCCTCCGACACACTCAACACGTAGCCCCTGGTCTGGATTGGCAAGGTCCATAGAGGTCCTCGACCATATACTCAATCTCAGAATATTCAATATAACTGCCCGGAGTGCATCCTAGTCTAAACCAGTAACTGTGATATCTAAATGAATGCTCGGAGTGATTTCGGGTCTAAATCACTAATCAAGTCTCAAAATCCCCTTAAAGGGTGCCCAGGATGTATCTGGGTCTAAAACAGTCATAAAACAAGTTTGTTGCTCGGCTTGACCGGGTCTTGTATCATCTCAAATCAGTTGTAAAGCATGTATAGCACTACGGCTCAGCCGAGTCTAGTGAAAGTATGAAAACAGTGATAAAATCATTATTTTAACTATTTTACTCCAAGAAGATCCATAAAATCATTTCCAAGCCCTGTTATAACCATCTTTATCGAAATTGGTCCCTCAAGGACATGTAAGTTTTAGAAAATCATTTATAGTAGGCTCGCAGCCAAAATTGTACTAAAACATGCAGAAAATCCCTTTATATGAATGATAATGGCATGCTCAAACACAATCAGTAGCCGACCGGCTTACAATCAACCTATCAGCCCTGCACATGCTTCAATCGCTTTATAGCACATATATCCAGTTCTATAATCATAATATCGATGTCCAGGACTCACGGACATTCTCAAACAACCCACTATTTATAGTCCCGAGGCATAAGCAAGGACACACAGGGCCACAAGGGTATTTCTACCAACTAAAATGAATACTACAATGATACGAGTGAAATAAGACGGACAGAAATGAAGTGAACAAGGTTTGGGGTTGCCAAGCTAATAAAAGCCAACCCAAGAAGGCTAATTGGTACAATTATATCCTATATACACAAAGTCTAGAAAGAGGAAATCATAACCTACCTGTCGTCCGATGACAAGTTATTGGAACAATGTTTCCCAAGCCCGAACTGCTCCAAGAAGTCTCAAAAATTAATCACACTATCAAAAAGGTAATCTACGCGTTAAAACAAGACTAATGATACTCATATTTCTAAAAGTATAGCCGAGTCGAAATATGAGTCACAAGCGGGACCATGTGCCTCACAACCCAAAGCCAAAAACAAAGAATGGCACGATGATCCTAACACTCCCATGAGTGCATGCTCAGAAAATGAGCAGAATTACACCAGCAAGGGGGGCTCAAAACAGCCCACAACCAAGAAAAATAATTTAAGGAATCAAAGAGGAGAATTACGGAAATTAACAAGGAAACTTACCAAAGTAGAGTCAAGAGAATGGTCCGAAACAGAGAATTATCACCCTAACGCCTAGAATTGAAGCTATACTGAGAAAAGGGAATCTTGAGCTGATAACAATGGAGGATATGCATTTTTAGAGTGATGAAAACAAAGAGGGAAGTATATATATAGTCATGGGTCCTTCTTCGCGATCGCTAAGGGACCCCACGTGATTGCGAGGACCACGCTAGCTAGATCATCGCAATCATGAGGACTAGCCACGCGATCGTGAAGAACAAGGAGGGAGGGACTATATCGCAGTTGCATATAGCAAAGGGAGTTGGGTCCACAGGCCCTTCATCGCAATTGCATAAAGGGACCCTCACGATTGCAATGACCAACGAGGTAGACCATCATAATCGTGATGGCTTCCCTTGTGGTCGCAATTAAGGCCTGAGGCCTGCACCTGCAACAGCAACCAGCAGAAAATCTGAAGGGGAAAAGTCTATGGATTGGCCCACATGACTCATCTGGGACCCCGCGCACAAACGAACTATGCTACCGCACTAAAAATGGCATTTCAAACTCAATAAAATCGATGAAATTCCCATTGGAGGTTGATTTAATGAAAAGTGGGATCCACACCCAAACCAACCTTTAGGCCAACTATTTCCAAGATGGAACCTAAGGGCCAAAAATGAGTCTGGAAGCTTCGGGACCCAAACCAAAGGTTCTTCTAGCCCAAAGTCGACTTTCCAAAGCTAACAATGCTGACAAAATTTCCATCCGAAGCCGTCTTCTCCGAATATTGACCAAAGTCAAATTTTTAAGTTCAACTAGCTGGAAAACACAAAAATCACCACAAAACTAAACCGAAAGCTCCCAGACCCTGACCAAGGGTCCATCTAGACCAAAATCCATGCTCTAGAGCTAATGAACTGTCAAAATTCAATTTCGAGCATGTTTACCAAGAATGTTGATCAAAGTCAATGATATTATAAGTGTAAACTCTAAAATAGGAAAACGTCCATAAAGACCAAACGAATGGCCAGGGCACCGAACCACCGGTCCCAGCAAGTCATAAATGACTTAGGGTTGCTACAGGCAAGCTTTAAGAGTATAAAGAAAGAAAACATGTGGGAATGACCAAAAGGGTCATTACATTATCCACTACTAAAAAGGACTTTCGTCCTCAAAAGTCAAGAACAGTGGAGTACCTAAAGGCTCAAACAGCTGCAGATACTGAGCCCATATCTCTCTCTCAGTCTCCCAAGTAGCCTCCTCGACTGGGCGATGCCTCTCCTGAACCTTAACTACCAAAATCTCTCTAGACCTCAATCTCCTGACATCTCTGTCCAGAATAGCAATAGGCTCCTAAACAAAGGCTAAACTCTCATCCAACTAAATTGTATCCCACTGTAACACATACGACTCATCTAGAACATACCACCGCTACATTGATACATGGAAAACTGGGTGCGTAGCAAAAAATATTAGGGGTAAAGCTAACATATAAGCAATACTACTAACTCTCTGAAGGATCTCAAATAGCCTAATATACATGGGTCTATGTTTGCCCCGCCTACCAAATCTCAGCAGGCCCTTCATGGGTGATACACGTAGAAACACTGAGTAACCAACAATGAACTCTAAGGCATGAAGTCTATGATCCGTGTAGTTCTTCTTCCTACTCTGGCTTCCTGAAGTTTGTCCTGAATCACTCGGACTCAGTCTAAGGAATCATGAAGCAAGTTTGTACTTTGCGGCATGGACTCTAAACCATCAAACCAACCCACTGGCAATCTGCAATGCCTACCATACAACACCTCAAATAGTGCCATGCCAATGCTCGAATGATAACTATTATTATAAGCAAACTCCAGCAATAGAACATATTGATCCCATAAACCACCAAAGTCAAGAACACAGGCCTGTAACATGTCCTCTAGGACCTGAATAGTCATCTTGGACTGGCCATCTATTTGAGGGTGAAATGCGGTACTAAGCTAAACCTCTGTACCCAACTCTCACTAAATAGTCCTCTAAAACTGAGATGTGAACTGAGTGTTGCAGTCTGAAATGATAGAAGCTAGGACCCCATACAATCGAACAATCTCATGCAGGCAAATTTGAGCCAACCTCTCTGCACTATAGGAAGAATGAATCAGCAAAACATGTGTAGACTTAGTCAGCCAGTCAACAATCACCAAAATAGAGTTAAACCCTCAAAAAGTGCATAGAAAACAAACTATGAAGTCCATAGTAATCCCTTCCCACTTCTACTCGAGAATGGGAAGTCTCTGCATCAATCCACCAGTTCTCATGTGCTCAAACTTCACCTGCTGACAGTTCAAGCACCGAGATACAAATTGTGCTATGTCCCACTTCATACCACTCCACCAGTAAAGTTGCCTCAAATCTGTATACATCTTAGCTGCGCTAGGGTGGATAGAATATCCAGTACAATATGCCATTTGAAGAATCAACTAAATAAAATCCCCAACTTTCAGAACACAAAGATGACTATCAAACCTCATAGCACTATCAGAATCTAAAGTAGCCCTATTGGCCTCACCTCAAACAACTTGATCATGAATGTGACACAACCACTGATCCTCAAACTGATGACTCTGAATGTGATAAACCAAAGTAGAATGGACCTCAACATTGGCAAGAACTCTGCTAGAATCTGACAAGTCAAGCCTAACCAACCGATTAGCTCAGGACTTGATGTCCAAGGCCAACAGTCACTCTGAAACTAAAAGTGAAGCTAGGATGCCCATACTTACTATCTTCTGACTCAAGGCATCCGCTACTATGTTTGCCTTGCCCAGATGATTTAGAATAGTGAAATCATAGTCCTTCAATAACTCAATCTATCTTCACTTCTTAGAGTTCAGCTCTTGCTGATTTGTGATATACTGAATACTATGGTGATGGGTGAAGATCTCACAATGAAACCCATATCAGTAGTGCCTCCAAATCTTGAGTGCAAAGACTACCATCGCCAACTCCAAGTCATCAGTAGGGTAGTTGCGCTTGTGAACCTTCAGCTGCTTTGACGCATAAGTTATCACACGACCCTACTGCATTAATACACAACCAAGACCAACCCCTGAAGAATCACAATACACTGAGAAGTCTTGACTCTCTACTGGCAATGTCAATACTCGAGTTGAGTCAATAAGGCCTTAAGCCTCTGAAAGCTATCCTTGCACTAATCCGACCACTAAAATAGAATATCCTTCCTAGTCAGCCTAGTCAAAGGTGCTGCTATGGAAGAAAATCCCTTAACAAACCATTTATAATATCCAGCCAATCCAACAAAGCTGCAAACCTCAGTAGGAGTAGTAGGTCTTGGCCAATCATGAATGGATGAAATCTTCCCCAGGTCTACTCTAATCCCATCCTTTGACACCACGTGTCCTAGGAATGCCATTGACTCAATCCAAAACTCGCACTTTGAGAAATTGGCATAAAGCAAGTGATCTCTTAAAGTCTTGAGTATAACCCTCAAGTACTTCTCATGCTCATCTCTACTCCGCAAGTATATCAGTATGTCATCAATGAATACTATCACAAATGAATCCAAATACGGTCTGATCACTCTGTGCATCAAGTCCATAAAAGTTGTGGGGTCATTACTCAACCCAAAAGACATCACCAGGAACTCATAGTGGCCATAATTTGTCCTGAATGCTGTCATAGGGATGTACTTTGCCCTAATTCTCAACTAGTGGTAGCCTGACCTCAGATCTACCTTAGAAAACATGGCAGAACCCTGAATCTGATAAAATAAGTCATCTATGCGTGACATCGGATATCTATTCTTCACAGTCACCTTATTCAGCTGTTGATAATCAATACACATCTGCATAGACCCATCTTTCTTCTTTACAAACAGAATTGGAGCACCCCAAGGTGACACAATCAGCTTAATGAAACTCTTAGCTAACAAGTCCTGGAGTTGATCCTTAAGCTCCTTCAACTCAGCTGGAGCCATACGATATGCAGTAATACAAATTGGCCTGGTGCCCGGTTCTAACTCAAGCAAAGTCAATATCTCTCTCAAGTGGAAGGCCTGGCAGGTTGATCGAGAACACATCTAGGAAATGTCTAACCATAGAAACCAACTCAGGGAAGAAGTATCGCCGCTAGAATCTAAGACATATGCTAGATAAGCCAAACACCCACAAGAAATCAACTTTCTAGCACGAAGGCAAGAAATGATCCCAAATGGTGCATGGCTAACAGAACCTTTCCACATAACCAGGGATACGTCAGGCATGGTTATAGTAACGTTTTGGCATAGTAATCCAAAACCGCTCGATGAGGGGATAACTATTCCATGCCCATAATCACATCAAAATCTAACATATCTAATATCAATAAGTCACCCCAAGTCTCCAAATCACAAACAGCAATCATACAGGATCTCACAACCCGATCCACTACTAAAGAATCACCTGTTGGGGTAGAAACAGATACAGGAATAGATAATATCTCACCAACCAACCCTAAACAAGGGACATAGTAGGAAGAAACATATGAACAGGTAGATTCAGGATCAAACAAAGCTAAAGCTTACTGGCAACATACAGAAATTGTAAGTATGATCACTGCATCTGAGGCCTCTGCCTCTAGTCTACTATGGACAGCATAAAACAAACATCGACCTCTACCTAACTGACCAATATCCCTACCACCAATCCTTCCATGCTGGCCAACACTCCTACCCTGGGTACAACCTCCTCTAACCGGTTGTTGTACTGCTCTAATAGGCTGGTCTGATTGAATGACTGGCTGAACTGTACCCCGCTAGGGGCACTCTCTGGTATAATGACTGATGACACTACACTCATAACAAGGCTGTGATAGCCTACCCTACTGGGATGAACTAGTTGCATCGGTGTGGCCACCATGGCTTAATGCCCCAGAAGTTGTACCCCTCAAAGTATGACCATCGTAACCCTAGTGACTGCTCTGACCCTGCTAAAGCTGAGACCCTCCCGAGACCTAAAGTGATGCATGAACTGGTCAGCTAGACTGACCCTGATGTTGTTATTGCTGATACCCTCGGCTCCATTAGCCTGAACCTCTATCACTTGAACAGGGACCACTAAAACTGCCCTGATGTCATAGCCTTTTATCTCTGGACCTTAGATCATGATGGTGTAAATCCTCCATAGTATGGACATAATATGCGATAGCTTGAAATGATCGGCCACCAGCAACTAATATCTTAGTTGTCTGTCTAAGCTCTATCTGGAACCCCCAAACAAATTGGCAAACTCTGTCTGACTATGTAGGCATGATCAAAGCTCCAAATGGTGCCAACTTGTGAAAGAAGGTCTCATACTTAGATACGGACATAGATCCCTGCATAAGCCTAGTAAACTGCTCTCTACAATTATCACGGTCACTCTCGGGTAGAAACTTGGCCATAAAAGCCTTATAGAACTCTCTCGAAGTTATTTGAGGTAACTGAGGCAGTCTGTAAGCTACCTGGGCCCTCCATTATAACTTAGCAAGGCCCTCCAGCTGATAAGTAATATAACCAACTCCATGAGTCTTTAATAACCCCAGATGGTGTAGCATCTCCTCACAAGTGGTGATAAACTCATGGGCATTCTTTTCGGGAGCACCGGAGAACCTCAGCGGTGCCAATCGCAGAAACCTACCAAAAAACTTCTTCTCCATCAATGTCATAACTAGGCGAGGAGCAAGAGGTTGTGCAACAGAAGGTACCAGAAGAACCTCAGCACGGGGATCCACAGTAGCAGGCTGCACTCCTACACTCAAAACACTCAGGGCTGCCCCTGAATGGATATTTGTGCCACATCTGAAGGTTGAACCTCAATCATACCCAATAACTGAAGAAGTAAACCCTGAATATCTCATGAATGAGCTGAGGCTGGTGCAGATACATGTGTTGGTACCGGTCCTGGCAGTACCTAGGTTGTCCCCTGGTCCACAGGCTACGGCTCTGGGACTAACTCGAGCTTAATCTCAACCCTAGAAGCTCTAGATAGTGTCGCTGCTCTGGCACATCCCTGACCTCTACCTCTATGACCACCATGGCCCCTAGCTGTAGTCGAGTGTTCTGGGCTCGAAGGCTCTCTCTCGCCCTCTGTCGAAGATATCATACACCTCATCTGTGGAAGAGTAAACTAGAACAAATGATATTTTGAGGAACTATCTAAGATAGGACGCACGATATAGAACTAAGAAAAGATCCATGTTTCCTAAGATGCTGTTATAGCCTCCTGGAGATTGAGTGCAAACGTATCTTCCCCAATACGCATGACTCTACTAGAAATTAACTCATATATCGATGATACCGGTGAACTTAGGCTCTGATACCAAGCTGTCACGACTTGATTTCTCAAATCATGATGGCACCTACAACCTCTCCCCCCTATAGGCATACCAATTCATGTAGCTCAAAATGATTTATAATAGGCTACTATGTAACAAGAAAGAAGAAGAAGTAATGTACAAGCAAAAGCAAGAGATAAAGTAGAGGAATGAGCAACAGGAATATATATATATATATAAGAAAACTAAACCATCATATGACCTGGTGTCACAGTATAAGAGCTGCTAATATATAAACAAAGTAAAAGAGACAAAAAAATATATATACATGTCTCTAAATAACAAAAAAGTATATAATACAAAAGAGGAGATAAAACCTAAGCTCTGTCCGCTAAGAGCTCACCCTCTATCTCGGATGATCCAAAAGAACTCTGCACGAGTCTCCATGAGTCAACAGGAATGGCCACACTAGGATCTGTACCAGGAAGATGTAGAGTGTAGTATGAGCACCAATTGCAAAGCAACGGGTACCCAGTCGGCATCATAGGCCAACTGAGCTCATATAAGATATAAAAGCAATAAATAGTAGAATAAAAATAAGGTAGTCACAGAAGCAAATGAATAAGTACACGGAATCTAGCACATATGGAATACAAGGAGAAAATAATCATGATCGGCTAGCTATTAGAAATATATATCACACACAGAGGTGAAGGAAAGAGGAACGCACCTAGGGTCGTTGCAACAACAATATATATAAAGAGAGTTTAAGAAATAGGCAATATACTAGTAACATCAAGAAAAGAGAAAGGAATGGAAGTAACTAAACATAGACATGCTAGAAATGAATCACACAAGGTAAGAATGATCAAATAAGAACCTACCAGTAACTATAAAATAAAACAGTACTACAATAGGATATGATAAGAACAAATTTATCTACAGTCCCAATGGGCGCCCATACACCTGAGGAATACATACAAGTGAAAACAAACCCTTCGGCATCCCATACTACCAGAGCGTACACATAGCAAATAGCAAATAAGGGTGGAATCGAACACAAATGCATGATATGATTACATAGTGAAACCAGGTGTAACTGTAGTACCATATGTACCTCCTCTGGTGCCGATAGGCCCAGTAGGTAGCATCTATGGAAGGACACACCCATATACCTCAACTGCACCGTATACCCCTCCTTCGACACACTAAGCACATAGCCCATAGTTCGGATCGACAAGGTCCATGGAGTTCATCGACCACATACTCAATCTCAAAATCTCAGAATATCAAATATAACTGCCCAGAGTGCATCTAAGTCTAAACCAGTAACTGTGATATCGAAATGAATGCCTGGAGTGATTCTGGGTCTAAATCAGTAATTAAGTCTCAAAATCCCCTTAAAGGGTGCCCAGGATGTATCTGGGTCTAAAATAGTCATAAAACAAGTATGTTGCTCGGCTCGACCGAGTCTAATATAGTCTTAAATCAGTAGTAAAGCATGTCTAGCACTATGGCTCAACTGAATCTAGTGAAAGTATTAAAATGGTGATAAAATCAGCATTTTATCACCATTTTAACTCTTTTAATCCAAGAAGATCTATAAAATCAGTTCCAAATCTTGTTATAACCATCTTTACCGAAATTAGGCCCTCGGGGCCATGCAAGTTTTAGAAAATCATTAATAGTAGGCCCTCAACCAATATAGTAGTAAAACACATAGAAAATCCTTTTATATGAATGATAATGTCATGCTCAAACACAATCAGTAGCCCAACAGCTCACAATCAACCTATCGGCCCTGCACAGGCTCCAATTGCTCTACAACATAGATATCTAGTTCTATAATCATAATATAAATATCCGAGACTCATGAACCTTCCAAAAAAATCCATCATCTATGGTCCAGAGGCATAATCAAGGCCATACAGGGCCATAAGGGTAATTCTATCAACTAAAATGAATACTATAATGATACGAGTGAAATAAGATGGACATTAATAAAGCGGATAAGGTCTGGGATGCCAAGCAAATAAAACCCTACCCAAGGATGCTAATTAGTATAATTATAGCCTATATACACAAATTCTAGAAACAGGAAATTGTAACCTACCTATCTTCCAACAACAAGCTGCTGAAATAACGTTGTCCAAGCCTGAACTTCTCCGAGAAGTCCCAAAAAGCAATCACACTATCAAGAAGATAATCTATGCATTAAAATAAGACTAACAATACCCATATTTTAAAAGTATAGTCGGGTCAAAATTTGAGTCACAAGCAAGCTCGTGGGCCCCGCAACCTGAAGATGTAAATGAAGAATGGCATGACAATCCTAACACTCCAAAAGTTCCCAGACCCTGACCAAGGGTCCATTGAGACCAAAATCCATGCTCTGGAGCTAACAAAACTTTCAGAATTTGATTCTGAGCATGTTTACCAAGAATGTTGACCAAAATCAATGATATTCTAAGTTTAAGCTCTAAAATAGGAAAACAACCATAAATACCAAACGAACGGACAGGGAATCGAACCACTAGCCCTAGCAAGTCATAAATAGCTTGAGGATGCTACAAGAAAGCTCTAACAGTACAAAAAAAGCAAAAATATGCGAATGACCTGAAGGGTTATTACATCGGGTTTCGAAATCTGAGGTGAGATTGTAGTTGGGTCTCAGCGTGGTCGCGCTTAGGTTTGTGGTCCATCTTGGGTCTTGGGTCGGGAATGGATCTCATGTGTAGGGTTCAGTCAGGTTTGGGTCTTGGTTTGGGCTTGTATCTTGGGTCTCAGGTCGATTCTCTTATCAAAGGTCTTGGATCTCCAATCAGGTCTCGAATCTTTTATTTTTTAGATTTTCTTTCGGTGAAAGTGATCCCTTTTCATTTTATGAATTACATCAGTGTGACAAATTTGTATAAATTAAGTGGGTCAAATTAAGTGGGTCATGATCCAATTTGGCTTTTAGCCCAAAGTAAATTTGGGCTAGTCATGACCCAACTCAATTCTTAGTACAATACATTTTAACATCTTCAATTTCAACCAAACACGCCTATTTTTCACCCTTATCCCAAACTAACCATTTGTCAAGGCTTTCATCATGGGCACGGTATTACTGAATATATTTTCCTCTTTTTCTCACTTTTTCTTTGAGACAAAATAATTTTACACCAACTTAATATTTTTTTCATAAAACAACTACATGGCAAAAAATAATGAATTGAATTACCCAATTGTTATTTATAATCACTAAATTCAACTTCTCATTTCTTGGCATAAACAAACAGAACCAAAAACAAACACTTAAATAGAGATTATTGATTTCCCAACAAAGCAAATAAATATATCTATTTTTTCTCTAAGGCACAATGATTTAAACCAACTTAATCAACATTGAATTATTTTTTCATAAAATAATTACATGGAAAAAAATGATGAATAAAATTACCCAATTTTTATTTCTAGACATTAAATTCAAACAAATGAACCATACTATTTAATTGAAAGAACTTCTCATTTCTTGACATAAGCAAACAGAAAAACACTTACCTAATTAAAGGGAATCAATGGCAAAACATAATTTGTTTTTGTGGTTCCTTGTGTTTTTATCCTTCACAAGATTATGTCAGATAAAATATTAGTGGCTAGTTATTTGCATTCTAAATAGTATTTTTGTATTTTACTCTCGGGTATTTTTGGTACCGAGGTGAAAAATATTTTTTGATTTTCTAATGTTTAATTGGTTAAAATAAAAAAATTCCTTCATAATAGAAAGAAAAGAAAAAATGACTTCTTTGATAGAAGTAGGAAAAATCATTAACATAAAAGTCATTCCACGCTGATTGTTTCATCCTCACTCGCAACAATCAACTCCTATCCCCACATCTACCAAATGTCTCCCAACCCTACCCTCGCATTGACCACCACCTTATCCGTCAACCCACACTTATCCAACCTCGACCTCCCCTCCACGCTCCACCCTCCCCCTTCCCCCTCCCCCTTCCCCCACCCCGATCTCCAATTATCTCATCCTCACCCACGTTTGTCGTACCTCAATCCCTACAACAACCTTCATTCCATCTCTATTATCACCACAACCTCCACCTCATTTTTATTGTTATAAGTTTATCATTATATAAAATGCACTCAAAATAATTCTTCTTTTTTTGTGCAGGGAGTTGGAGCTAAATTATGGTGTGTGGCAGATGAATAGGCTAGTGATGAGACACTTGAGGATGTTTTATAAATATCATGTCGCAAACACAAAGAACGATATTGCTATGAAATAAATGTCGGTCGACCTTGTTTCTTACCTAATGCCACTCCTAGGCATGCTTCATATGTTCTTAATCTTATCTATAGGAAAACTAGCAAGTGCCCTCCTCATTTGGCCATTCTTAAATCAGTTGATCCTTGTCAGTTTTTCTTTCTTCAGTTTTTTCTTAAATTTGCATGTGGTGTTTGTTATCTATTTTATGGACGATTAACTAGAATTCATATCTGAAAATGACACTTTGAAAGGTAAAATAGCACATCTGCATTTTTGAGAGGAGGCTTTGGGTTCGTGCCTTAGAAATGGAGTCGTAGGAAGTTCTCTTTACTTCCAAAACCCCATACAAACGTAGTATTTACAGACGTGGAGGACACATCTAAGAAAAAAATGAAAAAAAAATGTATACAAGTTTTTCTTTCGTCACTTTTTCTTAAATTTCCATATGGTATTCAGTATTTGTTTTATGGTTCGATTAATCAGAATTTTCAATCAAAAATCTCACTTTGAAAGGAAACATTATACCTCTTTATTTTAAAGAGGAGGTCTCGGGTTCAAGCCCTATGAATGAAGTCGTAGGAAGTCCCCTCCCCCCTCTATACGAAAGTAGTATT
The DNA here is from genome assembly GCA_003996215.1 of Jaltomata sinuosa. Lineage (NCBI taxonomy): Eukaryota > Viridiplantae > Streptophyta > Magnoliopsida > Solanales > Solanaceae > Jaltomata > Jaltomata sinuosa. The sequence goes on along the minus strand of QJPP01002756.1, from coordinate 181,253 downwards.
TACATACGCGTAAGGTACATCTAAGCCAAAAATAGAAAAACGTGTAAATGTGTATTGAATACTCTTTTTTCTAGACTAGTTGAGTCCCAAAGCGAACACTAAACATCGTGTGGGAAAGAAAAGAATAGACTATGGGGTTCTTTATTTTTAATTCCTTTCATTTTTTTTCTTTGAAGCTTTGTTTAAATACTAATTTTTTATAGCTAAAGCACCTAATAAAATAAGTGTACTTGTTTGGTTGTTTTGTCTCTATTTGGTGATCTTGCAGCTTATGGAAATTGCACATATCCATAAATGGATTTGCTCAACCGTACAAGACAAATCTTTCACTGAGAGGATGCAAATAGTTATTGCTTGAATAAATTATTGCTTCCTAATTAACTAGTCTATGTATCAACCATTTTAGAAAATGTGTTAACATATGATTTTACATACATATGAAAGGTTTATTTTATAATTTCATATTTTCTTTTATATTTAAGTTAAGTGAATTAGAAAAAATAATGCATGCATTAGCTTTGTGTATTACTAATACCTTGTTTGATATACTTTTTCAATATATAATGCTTGTATTAGTTATACACTCTATTTGATATTAATGTGTGTAATATAATACATAAAAATTTATGGTATTAGTGATGTAATAGGTTCTAATACATGTAGTAGCATGATTAAAGATACAATTAATCTATCTAATTAGATGAAGAATGAACCAATAGTGGGTTTTTTTTATAAATGGAAAATCAAAAATGCTCGGGGATGGAAATGAGGGAATATCTACCATACCTGGATTTAATCAAGCCATTTTTTTGGCATTAATCTAGACCATCTAATCTGAGCGAAATCGTGTCCCTCAAAACATTGAACATATCCCTTCCACCATATTTGTGGAGGATATTTCTATAAACAAATATTTTTTAGCACAAACATGATGAGACAAAAGATAGTTTTGTCTTGACCTTTGGTAGCATAAGAAGCAAACAACCATTTGTTAGCACAAATATGATGAGTGTCATGACCCGAAATCGGGCCGCGATGGTGTCATGACCCGATTTCTTGATCATGATGGCACCTACAGCCTCTCAGTAGGCGAACCAATCCCTGTAGCCCAGAACGGTTAGTAATGGGCTACTATCTAACAAATAAGCGGAAGAACCATTTAATAAGAGAAAGCAAGGGAACAAGGTGAAGAGAATAGATAACAGGAATATATATACATATGCAGAAGCTAAACCAAAACCAAAATATGGTATCATAGCGTACAAGAGCCGAATCTACATAAGGAGTACACGGGTCCAAAAAATATATATACAAAGTTGTCTCCGAGTAGAAATATAGTACATAATCAAGAGACAAACTAAAAGCTAAGCTCCGGTCGCCAAGACCTCACCCTCAGTCCAGAATATAACCAAAATAGCACCTCGTACAAGTCTCCATGAGCTAACGGTGATGGCCCACACTAGGATCTGCACCAGAAGATGCAGAGTGTAGTATGAGCACCAAATGCGAAGCATAAGGTACCCAGTAGGTATCATAGGCCGACTGGGCACATATAAGATAAAAGCATAGTAACAGACAGAATAGAAGCAAGTAGTCACAGAAATCAATGAAAAGTACACAGGAACTAGCCTAGAGGGAAGTCAACAGAACAACGTACAAGGCTAGAAAGTAGAATATATACACAACAGGCACAGGTGTAAGCAAGAAATAACGCACCTGGGATCCTTGCAATAATAGTATATACATAATAAGTTTAAGAAATGGACGGTATACCAGTAACCTCAAGTACAAGGAAGGAAGAAGGAGAGTAAAGATAGGCATGCTCGAAAACAGGAGTCAATAACCCAACTAGTCATACCAATCTCAAATCTAATAAGTAACAACTCAGTTGTATATAATCTTATAAGCATAACCGTAACAGGAAGATAACACAGCGATAAAGTAACAAGAGACTACCTACAGTCCCCCGGCCGCCCATACAACGGAGGAACACAAACAAGTGAAAACAAACCCTCCAGTATCCCATACTACCGGAGCGTACAATCAACAAACAGCAAACAAGGGTGGAGCCTCAAACAATGAATGATATGATGCATGAAGATCTCAGGTGAAATGGTATCTCTATACGTACCCCCTCCGGTGCCGATCGAGCCCAGCAGGTGGGTTCTATGGAAGGACACTTCCCGTATACCTCTACTCTGTTGTATACCCTTCCTCCGGCACACACATCCCAAAGCCCCAGGTCCAGAGTGGCAAGGTTCATGGAGGTCCCAGAACCCATACTAAAACTTAGTATCAAAACATGTCATCCGGAAGCAAGTCCGTGTTCAAGATAGAGACCCAGTCTCGAATATGCATGCCCAGACCCTGTCCAGGACTAAAGTAGTAGAAAATGTCTCAAAAAAACCCTCCAAGGGTGCCAAGGCATAACCGGGTATAAAGAGTAGGAAGTCACCCTAGGTGCTCGGTCCGACCGAGGCTAAATCATCTCAAAGTGGTAAGAAAACTCAACTAGCACCCCCGCCCTGCCGAGTCTAGCATTAATAGTAAAACTGGTGATAGAAATCATAATTTAAATTTCTTTTACCCCAAGAATATCCACAAGGTAAGTCAGACCATTTCCAAATTATTTCCATAAAAAATGGGCCGCCGGGGCCATTCAAGGTTTAGAAAACAAATTCAGTAGGCCCGAAGCAAAAACCATAGTAAAACATGGATAAATCCTCTTTATATGAATGTAAATGAATGACAAACACAAATAGCCGCCTAGAAGCTCACAATCAACCTAACGGCCCTACACAGGCTCCAAAGTACTCAGCAAGCATAACCAGCCTAGAAGGATATTTCTATGCCCGGGACTCGCGGACATTCCCAATAACCCACCTTCTATGTTTCAGAGTCAACAAGGCCACACAAGACCACAAGAGTAAATAAAACATATCGGCAAGTACTACAAGCATCGGAGGAACAAAAGCAGGCGGACATGAATAAAGCGGTCAAGGTCTGTGGTACCAACCTAATAAACTCAATCCAAGGATGCCCATTAATACAATTTTATCCTATATATGTGAAGTCTAGAGGAGTTAGACCATAACCTACCTGGCGTCTGATGAGAAGCTACTAGAACGACGATGTCCAAGTCCGAAACACTCCGAGAAGCTCCGAAACAAAAATCAAACTCGAATTTAGTCTTGAATAATTTGATTTAGATAATTAATTTTCCTTTTAGAGATCAAATTTAACATTAAAATAATATTTCCCCAAAACCTTCTCAAACGTATGAAAATATATGCACACACATATATAGCAGTTGTTCACAAAGGATATAGACAATTAATCCTTAATGGAAAAATGAAAGAAATAATGGTAGAAGCATATATGCTGACATGGTAGCATCACCCTTTTCTCCCAACTTTTATTAAATATCTAAACTATCTATATGAGCTAAATCATATGCTAAGTGGACATATACATACACAGCAAACAACCGACCTTTTCTTAAGAAAAAAAAGGATTTTTGTACACAATTGCATCACTTTATCTAATTGATATATAAAGTTCCACCACACATTTAACTAGTTGTTGTACACTCCACTTCACTTCCACGTACCACCTAACTTCTTCTCTATTTTGTATATATTCGGGTATTGCATAAGCTTGTGGTAAAATAAATATAACTTTTCAAATATATCATAATTGATAGAAAATTATTTCAAATGAAACCTACAATATTATAATAACAATTTTCAACATAACAAAGTTTACTATCTCCGTTAAAATATTAATAAATTATAAAACTCTTATAAAATAAATACGTACACAAATATATCATAACAAAAGTATTTTTTTCATAAATATTTAAAATATTTTAGGAAGACAATAAAAATATAACTTTTTACCACATTCAACTCTTAAATAAAATATTTTCAATTACACACGATGTTAATAAAATTCTCAATTTTAGGCTCGCAAGCCTTTGCTACGGGATGAAGGTTAAGATCATACCATCGCAAATCACCATCGCACGATTTTGATACTCATCTCCTAAGACAGGGAATTGGTCATAAAGACCAATCGAATGGACAGGGCACCGAACCACCCATCCCAGCAAGTCATAAATGACTAGGGGCCGCTACAGAAAATCTCTAACAATACAAGGAAAACGTATACGCAAAAATAACCGGAAGAGTCATTACATCATCCACTACTAAAAATGACTTTCTTCCTCGAAAAGTCAAGGACAAGGAAGTACCTGAAGGCTCAAACAGCTGCGGATACTGAGCCCGCATATCCCTCTCGGTCTCCCAGGTAGCCTCCTCAACTAGACGGTGCCTCCACTGAACCTTAACAACTGGAATCTCCCGAGACCTCAATCTCTTGACATCTATGGCCAAAATAGCTATCGGCTCCTCAACAAAGGCTAAACTCTCATCCAACTGAACGGAATCCCACTGCAACACATGAGACTCATCTGGAACATACCGCCACAGCATCGATACATGAAAAATTGGGTGTATAGCTGAAAACATCGGAGGCAAACCTAACATGTAGGCAACACTACCAACCCTCTGAAGAATCTCAAATAGCCCAATATACCTGGGGCTAAGCTTGCCCCGACTACTAAATCTCACCATGCCCTTCATGGGCGATACACGAAGAAACACCAAGTCACCAATACTAAACTCCAAGGCACGAAGCCTATGATCAGCATAACTCTTCTGCCTGCTCTGAGCTGCCTGAAGTCTGTCATGAATCACTCGAACTCGGTATAAGGAATCTCGAAGCAAATCTGTACTCTGTGGCCTAGACTCAAAACCATCAAACCAACCAACTGGCGATCTCCAACGCCTACCATACAAAGGCTTGAAAGGTGCCATGCCAATACTCGAATGAAAACTATTATTATAATCAAACTCTGCCAAGGACACAAACTGATCCCAAAAACCTCCAAAGTCAAGAACACAGGCCCAAAGCATATCCTCCAGGATTTGAATAGTCCTCTCGGACTGGCCATCTGTTTGAGGGTGGAAAGCAGTACTAAGATGAACCTCTGTATCAAAATCTCGCTAAATAGCCCTCCAGAACTGAGATATGAACTGAGTTTTGCGGTCTGAAATGATAGAAGATGGGACCCAGTGCAACCGAACAACCTCCTGAAGATACATCTGAGCTAACCTCTCTGCACTGTAAGAAGTCTAAACCAGCAAGAAGTGCACTGACTTAGTCAGCTGATTAATAATCACCCAAATGGAGTCAAAACCCATGGAAGTGCGTGGCAAACCAACTATGAAGTTCATAGTAATCCCTTCCCACTTCCACTCAGGAATGGGAAGTCGCTGCATAAAACCAACAGGTCTCATGTGCTCAAACTTCACCTGCTGACAGTTCAAGCATCGAGATACAAACTCCACTATATCCTGCTTCATACCACTCCACCAGTAAAGCTTCCTCAAATCTCTGTACATCTTGGCTGTGCCAGGATGGATGGAATACCTAGAACAATGTGCTTCATGAAGAATCAACTGAATAAAATCACCAACCCTCGGAACACAAAGACAACTATCAAACCTCTGAACCCCATCTGAATCTAGAGTAGCCCGACTGGCCCCACCCTGAATAACCTGATCACAAAGGTCACACAACCGTGGATCCTCAAATTGATGGCTCTGAATCTGATCAATCAAAGCAGAATGAACCTCGACACTGGTGAGAACTCTCCTAGGATCAGACAAGTCAAGCCTAAACAGACAATTATCCAAGGACTGGATGTCCAAGGCCAATGGTCGCTCTGGACATGAAAGAGAATCTAGGCTACCCATACTCATCGCCTTCCGGCTCAAGGCATCCGCTACCATGTTTGCCTTGCCCCGATGATACAGAATATTGAAGTCATAGTCCTTCAGTAGCTCGACCCACGCCAACTCCAAGTCATGGGTGGGGTAGTTGTGCTCGTGAACCTTCAGCTGCCTCAACGCATATGCTATCACTCGAACCTGCTGTATCAACACACAACCAAGACCAATCCCAGAAGCATCACAATACACGGAGAAGCTCTGACCCTTAACTGGCAAAGTCAGAACTTGAGCTGAAGTCAATAAGGCCTTAAGCCTCTAAAGGCTATCCTCGCACTGATCCAACCACTGGAATGGAATATTCTCCCTAGTCAGCATAGTCAAGGGTGCTGCTATGGAAGAAAATCCCTCAACAAATCATTTGTAGTACCCGTCTAAACTAACAAAGCTACAAACCTCGATAGGAGTAGTAGGTCTAGGCCAATCACAAACCGCAGAAACCTTACCTGGATCAACCCTAATCCCATCCTTAGACACCACATACCCTAGGAATACAACTGACTCAAGACAAAACTCACACTTTGAGAACTTGGCATAAAGCCAATGATCTCTCAAAGTCTAAAGTATAGTCCTCAGGTGCTGCTCATGCTCGTCCTTACTCCTCGAGTGTATCAGAATGTCATCTATGAAGACTATCACAAACATATCCAAGTATGGGTTAAGCACCCTATGCATCAAATCCATAAAGGTTGCGGGGGCATTAGTCAACCCAAAAGATATCACCAGGAACTCATAATGGCCATAACGTGTCCTGAATGCTTTCTTAGGGATGTCCTCCACCCTAATCATCAGCTGATGGTAGCCGGACCTCAAATCAATCTTCGAAAACATGGTTGAACCCTGAAGCTGATCAAATAAGTCATCAATCCACGGCATTGGATACCTATTCTTCATTGTCACCCTATTCAACTGCCAGTAATCAATACACATCCTCATTGACCCATCCTTCTTCTTCACAAACAGAATAGGAGCACCCCAAGGTGAAACACTCGGTCTAATAAACCCCTTAGCTAACAGATCCTGAAGCTTCTCCTTAAGCTCTCTTAACTCAGCAGGAGTCATACAGTAAGGAGAAATAGAAATGGGCCTGGTGCCCGTCTCTAACTCAATAGCGAAATCAATATCTCTCTCAGGTGGAAGGCCTGGCAGGTCGGTAGCAAACACATCTAGGAAGTCTCTAACCACAGGAACATACTCAGGAGACAAAGGGTCAGCACTAGCATCTCGGACATATGCTAGATAAGCTAAACACCCACGGGAAATCAACTTCCTAGATCAAAGACAAGAGATGATCCAAGATGGTGCATGGATAACATAACTCTGCCACATCACTGAGGATACACCGGGCACGGCTATGGTAACGGTCTTGGAATAACAATCCAAAACTGCACGGTGAGGGGATAACCAGTCCACGCCCAGTAGCACATCAAAATCTAACATATCAAGGATCATCAAATCACCCCAAGTCTCCAAATCACCAACAGATATCACACAAGACCTCACAATCCAATCCACTACTAAGGAACTTCGTACTGGGGTTGAAACAGAAACAAGAACAGATAATGGCTCCATGCCAACCCCAAACAAGGCAAAAAGTAAGGAGATACATATGAACAACTGGATCCAAGATCAAATAAAGTTGTAGCAGACTGATGGCATACATAAATCGTACCTGTAATCACAGCATCTAAGGCCTCTGCCTCCAATATCCCAAGGACCGTATAGAACTGTCGATGACCTCCACCTGCCCGACTGCCATCCCTATCACCTGCTCTGCCACGCGAAGCACTACCTCTAGCCTGACCACCACCCCTTCTAGCCGGAGGCTGAACTGCTCGTAAAGGCTCAACCGACAACCATGTACCCAGCTAGGGGCAATCTCTAGCAAAATGACCAATCACACTACAAGTAAAACAAGCCCATGACGACCTACTCTGTCAGGATGAACCAGCAGAACCTGTATGGCCACCATGGCCTGATGCCCCAGAAATTGAGCTCCTCAGAGTCTGACCACTATGACCCTACTAGGTACTCTGTCTCTTCTCAAACTGAGAACCACCAGAAGCCTGAAGAAAAGCCTGAACCGGTCAACTAGACTGACCTTGGTGCTGCTGTGGCTGATAACCTCAGCCCTACTAGCCTGAACCTCTACTACCATGATGAGAAACACTATAACTATCCTGATATTGAGGCCTTATCTCTGGCCCCCAGATCATGACGATACAAATCTTCTATGGTACGAACATAGTCTTTGATAGCCTAGAATGATCGACCACTAGCAACCAATATCTCAGCTCACTCTCTAAACTCTGCCCACAACTCCCAAACAAACCTACAGACTCTATCAAGCTCTGTAGGCATGATCAAAGCACCAAATAGAGCAAGATGGTAGAAGAGAGTCTCATACTCAGGCTCAACCTCGACCCTAAGAGCTATAACTGGTGTCGTTGCTCGGGCATGTCCTCGACCCCTAACTGGAGTCAAAGGCTCATCTCTGCCTGAGGTCGACGCTCTCATACAAAGCATCTGTGGAAGAATAAAATAAAACAAATGAGATTTTGAGAAACTTCTAGGGTCCTACGCACGATATAGAAGCAATAAAAGAGTAATATTTCCTAAGATGTCACTGTAGCCTCCTGAAGATTGAGTACGGTTGTCTCTGCCCCGATCTGCAGGACTCTACCAGACATTGGCTCCTATACTGATGACACCGGTGAACCTAGGCTCTGATACCAATCTGTCATGACCTAATTTCCTTGTCATGATGGAACCTATAGCCCCCAGTAGGCGAACAAATCCCTGTAGCCCAGAACGGTTGGTAATGGGCTACTATCTAACAAATAAGCAAAAAAACCATTTAATAAGTGAAAGCAAGAGAACAAGGTGAAGAGAATAGATAACAGGAATATATATATTTATATGCGGAAGCTAAACCAAATCCAAAACCTGGTATCATAGCGTACAAGAGCCGAATCTATATAAGGAGTACACGGGTACAAACAATATATATACAAAGCTATCTTCGAGTAGAAATAGATTACATAATCAAGAGACAAACTAAAAGCTAAGCTTCGGTCGCCAAAAGCTCACCCTCAGTCCAGAATATCACCAAAACAGCACCTCACACGAGTCTCCATGAGCTAACGATGATGGCCCATACTAGGATCTGCACCAGAAGATGCAGAATGTAGTATGAGCACCAAATGCGAAGCATAAGGTACCCAGTAGGTATCATAGGCCGACTGGGCACATATAAGATAAAAGCGTAGTAACAGACAGAGTAGAAGAAAGTAGTCACAGAAATCAATGAAAAGTACACAGGAACTAGCCTAGAGGGAAGTCAACAGAACAATCAACAAGGGTAGAAAGTAGAATATATACACAACAGGCACATGTGTAAGCAAGAAATAATGCACCTGGGATCCTTGCAATAATAGTATATACATAATAAACTTAAGAAATGGATGGTATACTGGTAATTTCAAGTACAAGGAAGGGAGAAAGAGAGTAAAGATAGGTATGCTTGAAAACAAGAGTCAATAACCCAACTAGTCATACTAATCTCAAATCGAATAAGTAACAACTCAGCCGTATATAATCTTATAATCATAACCGTAACAGGGGGATAACACCGCGATAAAGTAACAAGAGACTACCTATAGTCCCTCGGCCTCCCATATAACCGAGGAATACAAACAAGTGAAAACAAACCCTCTGGCATCCCATACTACCGGAGCGTACAATCAACAAACATCAAACAAGAGTGGAGCCTCAAACAATGAAAGATATGATGCATGAAGATCTCAGGTGAAATGGTATCTCTGTATGTACCCCCTACGGTGTCGATCGGGCCCAGCAAGTGGATTCCATGAAAGGACACTGCCCGTATACCTCTACTCTGTCGTATACCCTTCCTACGACACACACAGCCCAAAGCCCCAGGCCCGAAGTTGCAAGGTCCATGGAGGTCTCGAACCCCATACTAAAACTCAGTATCAAACATGCCATCCAAAAGCAAGTCCAGGTTCAAGATAGAGACCCAGTCTCGAATATGCACTCCCAAACCCTGTCCACGACTAAGTAGTAGAAACTATCTCAAAAAAACCCTCCAAGGGTGCTCGGGAGTAACCGAGTCTAAATATTAGGAAGTCACCCCAGGTGCTCGGTCCGACCGAGCCTAAAATCATCTCAAAGTGGTAAGAAAACTCAACTAGCACCCCGGCCCTGCCGAGTCTAGCGTTAATACTAATACTGGTGATTGAAATCATAATTTAACTTTCTTTTACCCCAAGAAGATCCACAAGGTAAGTTAGACTATTTCTAAATCATTTCCATCAAAAATAGGCCCCCGGGGCCATGCAAGGTTTAGAAAACAAATCCAGTAGGCCCGAAGTGAAAATCATAGTAAAACTTGAATAAATCCTCTTTATATGCATGAAAATGAATGAACAATACAAATAGCCGCCGAGCAGCTCACAATCAACCTAACTCCCCTGCACACGCTCCAAAGCTACTCAGCAAGCATAACCAGCCTAGAAGGATATTTCTATGCCCGGGACTCGCGAAAATTCCCAATAACTCACCTTCTATGTTCCTGAGTCAACAAGGCCTCACAGGACAACAAGGGTAAATAAAACATATCGACAAGTACTACAAGCATCGAAGGAACAAAAGTAGACGGACATGAATAAAGCGGTCAAGGTCTATGGTACCAACCTAATAAGCCCAACGCAAGGATGCCCATTAATACAATTTTATCCTATATATGCGAAGTCTAGAGGAGTTAGACCGTGGCCTACCTGTCGTCCGATGACAAGCTACTAGAACGACAATGTCCAAGTCCGAGAAGCTCCGAAACAAAAATCAAACTCGAATTTAGGCTTGAATAACTTAACTTAGATAATTGATTTTCCTTTTGGAGATCAAATATAACATCAAAATAATATTTCCCCAAAACCTTCTCAAACGTATGCAAATATATGCACACACATATATAGCAGTGTGTTCACAAAGGATGTAGACAATTAATCCTTATTGGAAAAATGAAAGAAACAATGGTAGAAGCATATATGCTGACATGGTAGCATCACCCTTTTGTCCCAACTTTTATTAAATATCTAAACTACCTATATGAGCTAAATCATATGCTAAGTGGACATATACATACACAACAAACAACCGACCTTTTCTTAAGAAAAAAAAAGGATTTTTAGTACACAATTGCATCACTTTATCTAATTGATATATAAAGTTCCACCACACATTTAACTAGTTGTTGTACACTCCACTTCACTTCCACGTACCACCTAACTTCTTCTCTATTTTGAATATATTCGGGTATTGCATAAGATCGTGGTAAAATAAATATAACTTTTCAAATATATCATAATTGATATAAAATTATTTCAAACAAAACCTACTATATTATAATAAAAATTTTCAACATAACAAAGTTTACTATCTCCATTAAAATATTAATAATTTATAAAACTCTTATAATATCAATGCATACACAAATATATCATAACAAAAGTATTTTTTCATAAACATTTAAAATATTTTAGGAAGGCAATAAAAATATAACTTTTTACCACATTCAAATATTAAATAAAATATTTTCAATTACACGCGATGTTAATAAAATTCTCAATTTTAGGTTCACAAGTCTTTGCTACGGTACGAAGGTTAAGGTCATATGATCGCAAATCACCATCGCACGATTTTGATACTCAGCTCCTAAGACAGGGAATTGGTCATAAAGACTAACCGAACGGTCAGGGCACTGAACCACCGGTCCCAGCAAGCCATAAATGACTTGGAGAAGCTACAGGAAAGGTCTAACAGTACAAGGAAAATGTATACGCGAAAATGACCAAAAGAGTTATTACAGATAGTGCCTACATAACCCCCCGGTAGGCAAGCTAACCCAAGATTGCGGAAGTACAGCAAGACTATTAAATAAGGAAGCGGAAGGGAAAAACATAAAGAAATAGGGTCCGATAGTATAGATACATACCAATAGTACAAAAATATACAGAAATGGCCCTAAAGTGACCAGAAAGATGAGTATATACAAAGACCAACCCCGGGCCTGGTGTCACCGGTACAAGAGCATCTAAAGTACTGAGTAAAGCAATACAATATGTATTGTCTATTCAAAATATAAAATATAGACAAAAGGGTAGACGGAAAGCAATAAAGGATCTCCAAACGCCGGAAGCTCACCACAATCCAAACAGTAGCTGGCCACAAACGACTGGAGGGTCAGTAAGGGTGGATCGTAGTAGGTGTTGCATCAGAAAAAGATGCAGAGTGTAGTATGAGTATCAAAATTATGGGTACCCAGTAGGCATCATAGGACAACCGAGCTTAGAAAGATAAAATATATTACAAAATACAAGAAAGTAAACTAGCTACAAGGATGCACCTAAATCAAGTTATCAACTAACAGACCCGTAACCCAACAGATGGTGAAGATAATAATGATATTAAGGCAAAGGCACTCCAAATACACATAAGAAAATGTAATGCATCGTGAGATGATATGATGCAGAAGGTGGCAAATGCAACATGAGTCAAAAATCTTACATCGGACGTGCAATAAGTAAAAATGAGTCTGAAATCTTACATTGGACATGCAGTAAATAAACAAGAGTCCAGAATCTTACATGGACATGCAGCAAGTAAAAAAAAGAGTCTGAAATCTTAATCGAACATTCACTAAGTAAAAAAAATGAGTTCAGAATCCTATATCGAACATGCAGTAAGTAAAAATGTCCTCTACGAAGCTTAAAAATCAGTAAAAAAAAGGGAGGCGTTTAGTTCTTAAATTCAAAATCAGTGATAAGGTAGTGCAAATCCTTCTTAAAACCCTTGAAATACGAAATAATAATGAAAACCATTCTCTTTAACCCGAAAAGCCAACCATTCTTTCTTAGGAAAATCCATTTATATTCCAAGTCCATGAATGCATAAATGAGAGTAAGCGATATAGCACTCAAGAAAAGATAGAAATATAACACCAAAGGTGGGAACAAAGTACCCCCAAACAAGGTACTCACTTGGGACTCTGTCCAGTCCAAAGTGATCGCCTCGGGCCTATAGTTACACAAATCTAACGATAATTAATGATGAAATAAAATGAAACTATAAAATGAGGCATCTACTCTACCTATAAAACCTTTTAAAGTTACTCTAAGGATTCTAGGATAGCCACAACAATTCTACAAGCCCCTAAGCTAAGGATAAACATGGTAATATTATTCTACAGTCCCGCAAATGGCCACAAATAAGCAGAAAACATGATTTCAGCCTAATTTTGACCTAAAACCTAGCCTAACGTTCATGCAACTCATAACATATAAAATCTAACAAATCCAGGTCAAAAATAAATAAACCATAACCCACCTCGGGGCTAAACTACAAGCATGAACCGTCACTCATATGCCTTCCCCTTCCAAACAGCCTCAACATGCTGCCACACTATCAAGAACTTAATCCAGGTGTCAAGATGAGAAGAATAAAACCCATATCTCTTTACAAAATTTTGGGCTAAAAATTGGGTCAAAAAATGACCCTCAGGGCCCGCGCAATGAAATAAAAAACAAAAATTTCACAATTATGTTTGCAACGAGTTTATAAACCCATGCCCAAAAATTAACCTAAAACGAGACTCGTTTTGGGGGCCGAAATAGCCCCAAAGTCCACTTTGATCAAAAGACATTTACAAGGAATTTAAAAGGAATTAATCAGAATATAACATGAATTTAAAGATGAGAAAGGAGAAGGGAATCAAGGGGAACTTACCATAATAATTGAAGATGAGAAAGGAGGCCTGAACCAGCTCTAAGCTCTAATAATGAAGGAAATTCAAAATGAGGAGGAGAAAACAAAGTTGGCATCTTAAATAGCTCCCCAAGGTCCTTAATCGTGATCACGAGGGACCCCACGCGATCGCGATGAACACGCTGGCCAGACTATCACGATTGTGATGGTCCATCCATGCGATTGGGAAAAACAAGATAGACTAGGTCCCAGCCAGCCCTTATAGCGATCATGAGGAACCCCTCATGATCGCGATGGTCAAAAAGCTAGACTATCACAAAGCAATGGTCACCTCACGGTTGCGATGACCAAAATAGTCTGTAATATTACAGCAAAAACCAGCAAATCCATAAGGCTAAAAGTCACCGGATGGGCCCTCGAGATTCATCAGAACACCGTGATTACAAACCAAATATGCTACCCTACTAGAAATGGCATTTCAAACTCAACAAAATCGATAACATTCTCAACAGAGATCGTCTTGATGAAAAGTGGGTCTCACGCCCAAAAACTAACTTTTAACCAAAAGGAACCCAATAACACAAAATGAGTTCAGAAGCCTCGGGACCCGAACCAAAGGTCCCTCTAGCCCAAAGTTAATGTTTTGAAGCTAATAGCAAGGACAAAATTTCTATCCGAGGTCGTCTTCTCCGAATGTTGACCAAAGTCAACTCTACCAACTTTAAGAGTTTCACAATAGGGAAATGGGCTTAAAACACAAACAAACTGCCTAAGAATTGAACCATCAATCCTGACAAGTCATAAATGATTTGAAGCCGCTGTGGAAAAGCTCAAAACGCGGAAAAATCACAAAACACAAGAAAATAACTTGGAGGGTCATCACAACATCCACTACTAAAAGAACTTTTGTCCTCGAAAGTTAAAGAAAGGAGGATACCTGGAGGCTCAAAATGGTGAGGATAGTGGGTCTGCAAATTGGTCTCGATATCCCAATAGCCTCCTCGATAGGACGATGCTTCCACTGAACCTTAACTGATAGAATCTCCTTGGACCTCAACTTCCTAACCTACTTGTCCAAAATAGCAACTGGCTCTTCCTCAAAGGCTAGAGTCTCATCCAACTGAACTGAATCCCACTGAAGCGCGTGAAACTCATCCGTAATATACCGCTGCAACATAGAAATGTGAAAAATGGGTTGAACACTGGAAAGAGCAGGAGGCAGGGCCAACTCATAAGCAACTTCCCTGATACGACGAAGGATGTCAAATGGCCCAATAAACCTAGGATTGAGCTTACCCTTCCTCTCTAACCTTATCACGCCTTTCATGGGAGACATCCAAAGAAACACATCATCACCAACCATAAACTCTAACTCTCAAACCCTCCAGTCAGCATAACTCTTCTGCCTAATCTGGGTAGTACGAAGCCTCTCTTGAATAACCCAAACTCTATCAATGAAATCATGAAGCAAGTCAGTACCCCATAGTCTAACCTCGAAGGCATCAAATGAACCCACCAGAGATATACACCATCTACCATACAAAGCCTTGAACAGAGCCATCTGAATGTTGGAATGATAACTATTATTATATGCAAACTTTGACAAGGCCAAGAACTAGTCACACTGACCTCAAAATCAATAACACAATCCCGCAACATATCCTCTAGAACCTGAATAGTACGCTCTAATTGACCGTTAGTCTGAGGATGAAAAGCAGTGCTAAGCTCAACTCTTGTACCCAACTCTCACTAAATAGACTTCCAAAAGCACAAAGTAAATTGAGTAACCCAGTCAGAAATGATAGAAACAGGCACCCCATGCAAACAAACAATCTCACATATGTAGATCTAAGCTAACCTCTCAAAATTGTAGGAAGTCTGAACTGACAAAATGTGAGCGAACTTCGTCAACCTATCCAGTATGAACCAAATAGCATCAAATCTCTGCAAACTGTGTGGCAAACCAACTACGAAGTCCATATCTATCTTTTCCCATTTCCACTCAGGAATGGGTATCCTCTGAGTCAAACCACCTGGTCTTTGCTGCTCAAACTTCACCTGCTGATAGTTCAAGCACATTGACACGAAATCTGAGATATCCGTCTTGATCCCACACCACCAGTAGTGCTGCCTCAAGTCATGATACATCTTAGCTGCCCCAGGATGAATGGAATACTAAGAACAATGAGCCTCCTCCAAGATCAACATGACCAAGTCACCAACTCTAGGAACTTAGATATGACCCTCAATCCTCAAAACACCCTCTGAATCTAAGGTTTCCTTCCTAGCCTTACTGCTTAACACCTTATCTCGAATGATCCTCAACCTCGCATCATCAAACTGATATGCCCGAATCTGCTTTAGCAAGAAATACCTAGCCTCAACACAAACGAGAATACGACCTAATTTAGAAATATCAAGTCTAACTAACCTGTTAGCCAATGACTAGATATCCAAGGCTAAACATTGCTCCTTCTCTGCTAAGAATGCCAAGCCACACATACTCACTTTCTTCTGGCTCAAGGCATCCGCTACCATGTTTGCCTTGCCCAGATGATAAGGAATGGATATGTCGTAGTCTTTCAGTAACTCCAACCACCTACGCTACCTCAAATTTACATCCTTTAGGTTGAAAATGTATTGAAAACTATGATGGTCAGTGAAGATCTCACAATGCACGCCATACAAATAATTCCTCCAAATCTTCAATGTGAAGACTACTGCCGCTAACTCTAAGTCATGAGTGGGGTAGTTCTTCTCATAAATCTTTAGCTATCTGGAAGCATAAGCAATAACTCGGCCAAGCAGCATTAATACTTACCCTAAACCAATATCAAAAGCATCACAATACACTTTAAACCCATGACCCTTAACTGGAAGAGTAAGAATCAGAGCTGAAGTCAATAAGGCTTTGAGCTTTAGAAAGCTCACCTTGCACTCATCAGACCACTAGAAAGGGACATTCTTTTAAGTCAATCTAGTCAATGGAGCTGCTATAGAAGAAAACCTCTCCATAAATCATCTATAGTAACTTGCCAACCCAAAAAAAATTATGAACCTCGATAAAAGAAGTAGGCCTAGCCCAATCACAAACTACCACAATCTTTGTCAGATCCACTATAATCCCATCCTTGGACATCACGTGCCCCAAGAATGCCACAAACTCAATCCAAAACTCATACTTAGTAAATATGGCATATAACTGGTGGTTTTGAAAGGTTTGAAGTACAAATCTTAGATGTTTCTCATGCTCTTCTCTACTCCTCGAATATACCAGAATGGCATCGACGAACATAATCACGAAGAAATCTAGGTAGGCTCTAAATATGCGGTTCATCAACTCCATAAATGCTACTGGGCATTGGTCAACCCAAAAGACATGACTAGTAACTTATAATGGTCATATCAAGTCCTAAATAAAGTCTTTGGGATGTCTGCAGCCTTAATCCTCAACTGATGATAACTGGATTTCAAGTCTATGTTAGAGAACACTGATGCACCTTGTAGATGGTCAAACACATAATTAATACGCGAAACTAGATACATGTTCTTAACGGTCACCTTATTCAGCTGTCTGTAGTTAATATACATACACATAGACCCATCCTTATTCTTTAAAAATAGAACAGGAGCACCTCATTATGATAACCCTTTCGGTCATCTTCGTATTTTCGCATTTATTGCACTGTTAGAGCCTTCCTATAGCGGCCCCAAGTTGTTTATGGCTTGCTGGATTGGTAGTTTGATGCCCTGATTGTTCATTTGGTCATTTTAGCCGTTCGCCTATTTTAGAGCTTTAAACTTAGAATATCATTGACTTTAGTCAACATTCTTAGCTAATGTGCTCGAAATTGAATTCTGACAGTTCCCTTAGCTCTGGAGCGATGAGTTTGGTCTAGTTGGACCTTTAGTTGAGAGCTAAGAACTTTCGGTGTGGGTTTTGTGTGGTTTTCTCAGTTTTCAGACCATTTGGAGTTGAAAGTGAAACTTTGGGTGACTTTCGATGATCGTAGTGTCGGATTCAAAATCCGACAATTCTATCAGCTCTAGAATGTTGAGTTTGTGCTAGGAAGATGGTTGGTTTGGATTTTGAGTGAGTCAGACTCATTTCGAGCCTTTGAGTTCCTTTTTGTTAGTGTTGACTTGGGTTAACATTTCTCCAAAACGACCTCGTATGGAAGTTTTGTCGATTCCATTGAGTCCGGAACATCATTTCCACTCTATTAGTACTTTTTTTTTGAATATCAGTTTCGATTGTGCTTAGAATACCCCGTCAAGTTTTCTAAAAAGTGTAGAAAATCAGATGTGGACAACAGTTATTTATTGCTGTCATTTCGTTTTTTCCAGCCCCTCTCCTCACTTTTCTCACTCTAAAACTCAAAATTCTCTCCACCATTTTGGTCCAATTCAGTTCTAAACCTTGGGGAATTAATTGTTCGTCGATTATCCTTAGTTCTTCGCCTCTTGGTAAGTCATCTTCCCCAACTTGCCTTCTTTGATTTTTCTCTTAATTCCTCCATTGATGCTCATCCAAAGCTTGGATTTTGTGATAGATTCTGTCCCCTAAGCTTGTGCATGTTCGTGGGTGTGAACTTTTATCCGTCTTGGACTGATTTTTTGTCATTTTGGTAAGTAATTCTTGCCCAATTTCCATTTTTATTTTCGAAATTTTCATTCTTTAATCCCCAACTTGGGTGGGCTATTTTGGTGCCCTTCCCTTGTCCAATTGTGCTCAAATTTGGAGCATGCCTTCTTGGCATTGTTGGGGTCATCGTGGTTCTTTTCCTTTTTGGTTTTGGGTTGTGGGCCCACTTTTTCCCCGGATATCGACCCGGTTACAATTGTAGCAATATGGGTATCGTTAGACTCGTCATAACATTTTATTCATGAATTTGATAGTTTGATTCTCATTTGGAGCTTCTCGGAGCAGATCGGCCTTGGATATCATCGTTACCGCATCTTGTCGTCGGATGACAGGTAGGTTATGGCTTAACTCCCTAGACTTCGCATATATCGGGTAAAATTATACTAGTTGGCATCCTTGGGTTGGGTTATTAGGTTGGTAACACAGACCTTGACCGCTTTTCCATGATTCATCCTATTTCTTTCCTCCATTATGTGTAGTGTTCCTATTAGTTGATATATTTATTACCCTTGTGTCCCCGTAAGGTCTTGTTGACTCTGAAACATAGAAGGTGGGATTATTGGGAATGTCCACGAGTTTTGGACATAGAAATATCCTTCTAGGCTGGTTATGCTTGTTGAGTAGCTTCGAAGCCTGTGCAGGGCCTTTAAGGTGATTGTGAGCTGTCGGGCAGCTATTTGGGTTGACCATATCATTTCCATGCATATAAAGAGGTTTTTCCATGTTTTATTATGGTTTTTGGCTTCGGGCCTATAGAAACTGAATTTCTAAACCTTGCATGGCCTCGGGGGCCCATTTTCAATAAAATTGGATTTGGAAATGATTTGACTTTATACGTGAATCTTCTTGAGGTAAAAAAAGGTTTAAAATATGGTTTTATCATGATTTACCATTATTGCTAGACTCGATCGGGTCGGAGTGCTAGCTGAGTTTTCTTACTGATTTGAAATAATATCAGGCTCGACCGGGTTGAGCATCTGAGATATTTTTACTACTGTTTTAGACCCAGTTGTGCCCGGGCACCCTTGGAAGGGTTTTTGAGACGTTGTTTTCACTGTTTTAGTCCTAGACAGGTTCTAGGCATGCATATTTGAGACTTAGCCACTGGCTTGAACCCGGACTTAATTCCGGAGGACGTTTTGATTCTGAGTTTTAGTATGGGGTCTGGGACCTCCATGGACCTTACAACTCCGGGACTGAGGCTTTGGACTACGTGTGCCGGGGGGAAGGGTATACGATGGAGTAGAGGTATACGGGTTGTGTCCTTCTAAGGAACCTGCCTGCTGGTCCCGATCGGCACTGGAGGAGGTACATACAGAGGTTCTATTTCACCCCTAGGTTTTCATGCATCATATCATCCATTATTTGAGATACCACCCTTGTTTTTTTGTTGATTATACGCTCTGGTAGTATGGGATGCTGGAGGGATTGTTTTTACTTGATTAAGTTCCTGAGTTGTATAGGCGACCGAGGGACTATAGGTAGACGCTTGTTACTTTATTCTGATATTGTTCCCTATTACGGTTGAGTATGAGCATGATTACTGTGAGGTGGTGAGATCCTGGATTGAGTTTTATATGATTATATTAGGTATTAATTCTTGTATGTCGAGTATATTTACCTTTATTCTTCTCTCCATTTTTCCTTATACTTGAGGGTACCGGTATACCGCTCATTTCTAGAACTTATTCTTATATATACTATTTTTGCAAGGATCCCAAGTGCATTGTCCTTACTTTCACATGTGCCTGTTATGTGTATATATTCTATATGCTATCCATATATGTTGTTTCTGCTGTCTTCCCTCTAGGCTAGCTCATGTGTGCTTATCGTTGAATTCTGTGACTGTTTGTTACTACTCTACCTGCTATTGCTCTTTTACTTTATATATGCACAGTCGGCCTATGATACCTACTGGGTACCTTATGCTTTGTATTTGGTGCTCACCCTACCCTCTACATCATCTGGTGTACATCCTAGCATGGGCTATCATCGTTAGTGCATCGGAGACTCCTGCGAGGTGTAGTTTTTGGATCATCCAGGCTGAGGGTGAGCTCTTGGAATTCAGAGCTTGACTTCAGTTATCCTTGGTGTATTTTGTACTATTATAGTTTCAGAGATATTTTGTATATATGAATTTTGGACCTTTGTACTCCTGATGTAGTTCACCTCTTATACGCTTTGATACCAAGTTTTGGGTTTGGCTTACTTTTCACATTTTATATGTATTACTTTTGTTATCTATTTTCTTCTTCTTATGCCCTTGCTTCCGCTTATTTACCGAATCTTTTGCTTAAACTGTTAGAAGGTAGTCTATTACTAACTGTTCTGGGCTATAGGGATTGGTTTGCCTACTGGGGGTTGTAAGTGCCATCATGACCAAGAAATCGGGTCGTAAAAGCTTGGTATCAGAGCTCTAGGTTCACTGGTATCATAAGTATGGGAGTCAATATCTAGTAGAGTCATGCGGATCAGGGCGGAGATGTCCGTACTCAATCTTTGGGAGGCTATAGTGACATCTTAGGAAAATGGATTGTTCTTGTTTCTCTTTTGTGCGTAGTATCCATGAAAGTTTCTAGAAATCTCACTTATTTTGGTTCACTCTTCCGCAGATGGTTCGTATGAGATCTTCAGCTTCTAGCGGAGGAGAGCCTCCTGCCCCTGCATCTCTGACTCCAGCTAGGGGATGGGGTGGTCGCCGGCGTAGAGGTAGGGGTCGAGGGCGCCCCAGAGAAGTGACAGCTGCTAGAGCTTCTACAGTTGAGGTAGATCCAGAGTTAGCTCTAGAGTAGCAGCATGTAGACCTGGAGATAACCTAGGTACCGCCAGTTTCAGTACCAGTTCCAGCATCAGCTTATGTGCCAGCTTCAGCCCCAGCTCATTCTTTAGATATTCGGGGTTTGTTACTTCAACTTCTGGGTATGATTGGAGATAGACCTTTAGAGGCATCACAGACATCCACTCAAGGGTTAGCCCTGGGTGTTCAGAGTTTAGGAGCGCGGCCTGTTACTTCATCTTCCCATGCTGAGGTTGTTCCATTCCTATCGGTTTCCCAGCCTATTGCTCCTCGCCCCACTATGACAGAAGCAGAGCAGAAGGCCTTGGGTAGGTTTCTGAGATTGGCACCGCCAAGATTTGCTGGTACACAGGGTCAGGACCCACATGTCTTTATCAACACCTGTGAGGAGATGCTGCATCATTTAGGCTTGTTGGAGACCTACGAGGTTGGATATACTGCATATCAGCTGGAGGGTCCAGCGAAGTTATGGTGGAGAGCACAGGTTGCTTGCAGGCCTTCTACTTCACCTCTTTAGACCTGGTCTGAGTTCTATAAGGCCTTTATGGCTAAGTTCTTACCACAGAGCAATAGAGAGCATCGGAGGGAGGAGTTCACTAGACTTTCTCAAGATACTATGACCGTCTCAGAGAATGAGACCCGCTTCCATCAGTTTGCTCCCTTTGGAGCCATGATTATGCCTACTGAGGCCGACCGAGTCCGCAGATTTGTTTGGGGGTTACAAAAAGAGTTCAGAGATCTTGCAGTGATACTGGTTGCTAGCGGTCGGTCATTCCAGGCCATTGTAGATTATGCTCGCACAGTTGAGGATTCACGTCATCATGACACTGAGACAAGAGATAAGAGGCCTCGACATCAGGGTGGTAACAGTGGTTCTAGGCATAATGGTAGAGGTTCAGGCCAGTAGGGCCGAGGTTATCAGTCGCAGCAGCATCAGGGTCCATCTAGCTGACCGGTATAGGCGTCACTTTAGGCTTCTGGTTCTCAGTTTGAGCAGGGTCAGGGCAGTCAACAAGGTCATAGTGGTCAGACATCGAGAGGTACAGATTCTAGGGCATTAGGCCATGGTGGCCATTCGGGTTCTGCTAGTTTATCCCGACCGAGTAGGTCATCAGGGGCTTGCTATACTTATGGTGTGGTTGGTCACTTTGCTAGAGATTTCCCCCAGCATGGTATAGTTCAGCCAGCCAAGCCATTATGAGTAGATTTGCCTCCTGCTAGAGGGGGTGGTGGTCAGGCTAGAGGTGGTGCCACGCGTGACAGAGCAGGTAGTAGGAATAGCAGTCTGGCAAGTGGGGTTCATTGTCAGTTTTATGCGGTCCCTGGGAGACCAGAGGTAGAGGCCTCGGATGCCGTGATCACATGTACAATTTTTGTATGTCGTCAGCCAGCTTATGCTTTGTTTGATCCTGGATATACTTGTTCATATGTATCTTCCTACTTTCTGCCTTGTTTGCGGTTGGCTAGTGAGCCATTGTCTATGCCTGTTTTTGTTTCGACCCCAGTAGGAGATTCTTTAGTAGTGGATTAGATTGTGAGATCCAGTGTGATATCTGTTGGTGATTTGGATACTTGGGCTGACCTGATGATACTTGATATGTTGTATTTTGATGTGATACTGGGCATAGACTGGTTATCCCCTCACCGTGCAGTTTTGGATTGCTATGCCAAGAGTGTTACCATAGCCGTGCCCGGTGTATCCCCGGTTGTGTGGCAGGGTTCTATTAGCCATGCACCGTCTGGGATTATTTCTTGTCTTCGAGCTAGGAAGATGATATCCCATGGGTGTTTAGCTTATCTAGCATATATCCGAGATGCTAGTGCTGACCCTGCGTCTCCTGAGTCTGTTCCTAGCATATGTGAAGAATAGGTATTCGATGCCCAAGATTGATGACTTATTTGATCAGCTTCAGGGTTCCGCCGTGTTTTCTAAGATTGATTTGAGGTCCGGCTACCGTCAGTTGAGGGTTAGGGCAGAGGACATCCCTAACACAGCATTCAGGATACGTTACGGCTACTATGAGTTCCTGGTTATGTCTTTTGGGTTGACTAATGCCCCCGCAGCCTTCATGGACTTGATGCATAGGGTGCTTAGCCCATACCTGTATTTGTTCATGATAGTCTTCACTAATTACATTCTGGTATACTCCCGAAGTAGAGATGAGCATGAGCAGCACTTGAGGATTGTACTTCAGACTTTGAGAGATCATCGGCTTTACGCCAAGTTCTCAAAGTGTGAGTTTTGGTTAGAGTCAGTTGCATTCTTAGGGCACGTGGTGTCTAAGGATGGGATTAGAGTTGATCAGGGTAAGATTTTTGTAGTTTGTGATAGGCCTAGACCTACTACTCCTACCGAGGTTCGCAGCTTTGTTGGGTTAACCGGGTATTACAGATGGTTCGTTGAGGAATTTTCTTCTATAGCAGTACCCTTGACTATGCTGACTAGGAAGGATGTTCCATTTCAATGGTCTGATCAGTGTGAGGATAGCTTCCAGAGGCTTAAGGCCTTATTGACTTCAGCTCTAGTTTTGACTTTACCGGTTGAGGATCAGAGTTTCTCCATGTATTGTGATGCTTCAGGGGTCAGTATTGGTTGTGTGTTGATACAGCAGGGTCAAATTATAGCATATGCGTCGAGATAGCTGAAGGTTCACAAGCACAACTACCCCACTCACGACTTATAGTTGGCGGCGGTAGTCTTCGCGCTCAAGATCTGGAGGCACTATCTATATGGAGTTCATTGTGAGATATTCACTGACCATCGTAGTCTTCAATACATTACGAGTCAGCATGATCTGAAATCGAGACAAACGAGATGGATTGAGTTGCTGAAGGACTATGATTTCACTATTTTATACGATCGGGGCAAGGCAAACGTGGTAGCGGATGCCTTGAGTCGGAAGGCGATAAGTATGGGAAACCTAGCTTCACTTTCAGCTTCTGAGTGATTGTTGGCCTTGGACATCTAGTCCTTGGCTAAGCGTTTGGTTAGGCTTGACATATCGGATCCCAATAGAGTTCTTGTCAATGTTGAGGTTCGTTCTACTCTAGTTGATTAGATTCAGAGCCGACAGTTCGAGGATCAGAGTTTGTGTGACCTTCGTGATTAGGTGGTTCAGGGTGAGGCCAGCTGGGCTACCTTGGGTTCTGATGGGATTCTGAGGTTTGAGGGTCGACTTTGTGTTCTGAGAATTAATGATTTGATACAGTTGATACTCTGTGAGGCACATTGCTCTAGATATTACATCCATCCTGGCATAGTGAAAATGTATAGAGACCTGAGATAGCTTTACTGGTGGAGTGGTATGAGCACGTGGCAGAGTTCGTATCTCGGTGCTTGAACTGTCAATAGGTGAAGTTCGAGCACATGAGACCGGGTGGTTTAATGCAGCGACTTCCTATTCCTGAGTGGAAGTGGGAAGGTATTACTATGGACTTTGTTGTTGGTTTGCCTCGTACTACTTGGGGGTTTGACTCTATTTGGGTGATCGTTGATAGGTTGACTAAGTTAGCACATATCTTGTCGGTTCAGACTTCCTACGGGGCAGAGAGGTTAGCTCAGATCTACATTTGTGAGATTGTACGATTGCATGGTATCCTAGCTTCTATCATTTCAGATCGCGGCACTCAGTTCACATCCCAGTTATGGAGAGCTATATAAAGGGATTTGGGTATGAAGGTTCAGCATAGTACTGCTTTCCACCTTTAGAAAGATGGTTAGTCCGAGAGGACTATTCAGGTCCTGGAGGACATGCTTCGAGATTGTGTTCTTGACTTTGGAGGTTCATGGGATCAGTTTGTGCCACTGGCTAAGTTTATGTATAATAATATCTTTCATTCGAGCATTGACATGGCATATTTCGAGTCTTTATATGGTAGGCATTGCAGATTTCCCATTGGTTAGTTTGATGGGTTAGAGTCCAGAATGCAGGGTACAGATTTACTTAGAGATTCCTTGGACCGAGTCTGTTTGATCCAGGACAGACTTAGAGCAGCCCACAGTAGGCAGAAGAGCTACTCTGATCGTAGACTTCGTGCCTTGGAGTTCAGTGTTGGTGATCTGATTTTCCTCTGAGTATCGCTCGTGAAGGGCGTGATGAGATTTGATCAGCAAGGTAAGATTAGCCCGAGGTTTATTGGGGCGTTTGAGATTCTATATAGGGTTGGTAGGGTTGCCTACATATTAGCCTTGCCTATGATGTTTTTAGTTGTTCACCCAGTTTTTCATGTTTTGATGTTGCGCCGGTATGTGCCTGATGAGTCTCATGTGTTGCATTGGGATTTGGTTCAGTTGGATGAGAGTTTATCATTTGTTGAGGAGCTAATAGCTATTCTGGCTAGAGATATCAGGAGGTTGAGATATAGGGAGATTCCGGTTGTGAAAGTGCAGTGGAGGCATCATCCGGTCAAAGAGGCTACCTGGGAGACCGAGAGTGAGTTGCGTGCTCAGTATCCGCAGTTGTTCAAGCCTTCAGGTACTCTGTTCTTCTTGACTTTCGAGGATAAAAGTCTTTTTAGTAGTGGATGTTGTGATGACCCTTCCGGTCATCTTTGCATTTTCATATTTATTGCACTATTAGAGCCTTCTTGTAGCGGCCCCAAGTCATTTATGGCTTGCTGGGACCAGTAGTTTGGTGCCCTTGTCATTCATTTAGTCGTTTTAGCTGTTCGCCTGTTTTAGAGCTTTAAGCCTAGCATATCATTGACTTTAGTCAACATTCTTAGCTAACATGCTCGGAATTGAATTTTGACAGTTCCTTTAGCTTTTGAGCGATGAGTTTGGTCTAGTTGGACCTTTAGTTGAGGCGTGAGAACTATCGGTATGGGTTTTGTGTGGTTTTCTCAGTTTTTCAAGCCATTTGGAGTTAAAAGTGTAACTTTGGGTGACTTTCAATGATTGGATTGTCGGATTCGAAATCTGACATATCCATCAGCTCCGAAATGTTGAGTTTGGGCTAGGAAGATGGTTGATTCAGATTGTGGATGAGTCAGACTCATTTCGAGCCTTTGAGTTCCTTTTTCATTAGTGTTGACTTGGGTCAACATTTCTCTGAAACGACCTCGTATGGAGCTTCTCGGAGCATCTCGGCCTCGGATATCATCGTTCCCGCATATTGTCGTCAGACGACAAGTAGGTTACGGCTTAACTCCCTAGACTTCGCATATATCGGGTAAAATTTTACTAGTTGGCATCCTTGGGTTGGGTTATTAGGTTGGTACCACAGACCTTGACCACTTTTCCATTATTCGTCCTATTTTTTTCCTCTTTTGTGTGTAGTATTCCTATTAGTTGATATATTTATTACCCTTGTGATCCCGTGAGTTTTGTTGACTCTAGAACATAGAAGGTGGGATTATTGGGAATGTCCGCGAGTCCCGGACATAGAAATATCCTTCTAGGCTGGATATGCTTGCTGAGTAGCTTGAAAGCCTGTGCAGGGCCGTTAGGTTGATTGTGAGCTGCCGGGCAGCTATTTGGGTTGATCATATCATTTCCATGCATATAAAGAAGTTTTTCCACGTTTTATTACAGTTTTTGGCTTCGGGCCTACGGAAATTGATTTTCTAAACCTTGCATGGCCCCGGGGCCCATTTTCGATAAAATTGGATTTGGAAATGATTTGACTTGATACGTGGATCTTCTTGGGGTAAAATAAGGTTAAAAATATGATTTTATCATGATTTACCACTATTTCTAGACTCGATCGGGTCGGAGTGCTAGCTGAGTTTTCTTACTGACTTGAAATGATATTAGGCTCGGCCAGGTCGAGCATCTGAGATGTTTTTACTACAGTTTTAGACCCGGTTGTGCCCGGGCACCTTTGGAAAGGTTTTTGAAACATCTTTCTCACTGTCTTAGCCTTAGATAGGGTCTAGGCATGCATATTTGAGACTTAGCCACTGGCTTGAACCCGGACTCGATTTCGAAGGACACGTTTTGATTTTGAGTTTTAGTATGGAGTCCGGGACCTCCATGGACCTTGCCGCTCCGGTCCTGAGGCTTTGGGATGCGTGTGTCGGGGGAAGGGTATACGGTGGAGAAGAGGTATAGGGGATGTGCCCTTCCATGGAACCTGCCTGCTGGGCCCGATCGGCACCGGAGGAGGTACATACAGAGGTTCTATTTCACCCTGAGGTTTTCATGCATCATATCATCCATTGTTTGAGATACCACCCCTAGGGCTGGCCCCACACCCTCCAGCTCATAATGCACTTTCTCAACCCCAGTGTCTGGTTCTAGCGATGGTAATCTAGACTGGGCCTGAGCTGGTGCCGCAGCCCATCCCCTACCTGAACCTCCGGGTCGACCTCTACCATGTCCCTTAGTGGGGGCTCTAACTGTAGGTTCAGGGGTCTCGTCGTCACCTGCTACTGATCTCGTTTGAACCATTTGAGAAAGAGTAAAATAAAAGATACCTAGAAGTGGATAAAGTCAAGGATGCACAATAAGAAACCAAACAAGACTGAATCTTTCCTAGGAATGCCCTATAGCCTCTCGCAGATAGGATACGGATATCATAATATCAATCCATGAGACTCTACTAGACACTTTGCTCTTGTACTGGCGAGATAGAAGAATCTAGAGCTCTGATACCACTCTGTTATGACCAAAAATTAGGCCACGATAGCACCGACATAACCCTCTGATAAGCAAGCCAACCCAAGAATGCGAAAGTACAACAAAACAATTAAATAAGGATGCGGAAGGGAAAAACATAAAGAAATAGGGGCCAATAGTATAGATACATACCAATAGTACAAAATATATAGAAATGGCCCTAAAGGGACCAAAAAAATGAGTTTATACAAGGATCAACCCCGAACCTGGTGTCACTGGTACAATAGGATCTAAAGTACAGAGTAAAGCTATACAACTTGTACTGTATATCCAAAATATATAATATAGATATATTACATATAGCCATGATTCAAATAACAGATAGCCACGAACGACTGGAGAGTCAGTAAGGGTGGCTCGTACTAGGTGATGTATCATAAAAAGATGCAGAGTGTAGTATGAGAACCAAATAATGGATACCTAGTAGGCATCATAGGCCAACCGAGATCAGAAAGATAATATATATTATAAGACACAAGAAAGTAAACTAGCTACAAGGATCTTCCTAAATCTAGTTATCAACTAACAGAGCCATAATCCAACAGATGGTGAAAATAATAATGATAATAAGGCAAAGGCACTCCAAGTACACATAAGCAAATGCAATACATCAAGAGATGATATGATGCAGAATGTGGCCAATGCAACATGAGTCCGGAATCTTATATCGGACGTGTGATAAGTAAACATGAGTCCAGAATCTTACATTGGACATGCAGTAAGTAAACATGAGTCAGGAATCTTACATCAGACATACAGTAAGTAAAAAAATGAGTCTAGGGTCTTACATCGTACATGCAGTAAGTAAAAATATCCTCCACGAAGCTCAAAAATTAGTAAAAAGGGAGGCGTTTAGTTCTTAAATCCAAAATCACTGGTAAGGTAGTGCAAATACTTCTTAAAACCCTTGAGGTACAAAATAATAATGAAAACCATCCTTTTTAACCCAAAAACCCAACCATACTTTCTTAGGAAAATCCATTTATATGCCAAAGCCATGAATGCAGAAATGAGAGTATATAGTACAGCACTCAAGAATAGATAGAGATATACAACCAAATGTGGGGCCAAAGTTCCCCCAAATAAGGTACTCACTTGGGACTCCATCCAGTCTAAAGTTATGGCCTTGGGCCCATGGTTACACAAATCTAACGGTAAATAATGATGGAAAAGAATGAAACTATAAAACAAAAATAAAATGAGGCATCTACTCTACCTCTAAAACCTCCTAAAGTTACTTTAAGGATTCTAGGCTAGCCACAACAATTCTACAAGCCCCAAAGCTAAGGATAAACATGGTAGTACTATTCTACAGTATAACGACCAGGTCTATCATTACGGGTAGTTCAATCGTGCCAAGTTCTAGAGTTAGAAAACTTTGGGTTTGGGAGTTTGAAATTCTAAGCTAGGCTAGCCTCGGCCAGTTTTGGAGAGAGGTGGAGTTTAGGGAAATCTAGGTAAGAATTGGGTTAGGTGTATTGGTTTGAGCTAGTTTTCCATGTATCCAAGATATAAAGGAGTCCTGGGGACTTTTCAGAATCGAATTCGGGTAAGTAGAACTCTCGGAATTGCGTTTGACGTGAAGGGGTTGTTTCAGATCGTCGGGGGAAATAAGTGTGTTGTAAAATAGGCAAATTTTGCAGATTTACGGAGATTCTGTCCATGACAAGTGCAATCGCTCTACCGTAGTGACCTCCGCTATAGCGGTGGAAAATACTGCTATAGCAGTGGTCAAGGCAGTCAACGCCGCTTAAGATCGCTATAGCGGAAGCCATCTGCTATAGCAGGATCGCTATAGTGGAGTGGGGACTGCTATAGCAGGACGATGGGTTTTTAATGCAGAAACTTTCCCAAAATAGTTCAATTTTCTACAATTCATTAGGGAGAAGAACTAGGGCGATTTCAGGCATTTTCCTTCCGTTCTTCATAATTTTTCTTCCCTAAGGTAAGGTTTCTACTCCTCAAACTTTGTACTACTTTTCCTATGCGGTAGAATTGCGAGGAGAGAACTTGGGGGAAGGTTGGAATAACCTAGGAATGGTGGAATCCGGGGAAGAAAGGGGATTCTAAACATGAAAGTTCTTGGGTATTGTTAAAAGTGAAATATAATGATCATATGTTGTTAAATTCTCTATTTTTATCCGTAAAAATGATAGAACTAGGGAAATTAACAGTGTGGAAGCCCGGGAAAAGGGTGGAATAATCATGTGTGGCCTGGGGTTCTGGGATTTGGTGTAATCCGGGTAATGTGAAGGCCTTGTTTGTTAATTTCATGTACTTGTATGTTATTTTAGACCAAGAACGAGAAAGGAATCCGGAACACGAGAAAGTTCGGGTTGAGTAGAGCTTGGATTATTTAGAGGTAGGTCTTGGCTTACGAATTCCTGTGAATGTTGTATGTTTTGTACTCTTATCTAAGTGTTCGTATGAATTGCATGACTTAGAGGAATTGTGTAGAATGTCTAAGGGTCCTATTTTACAGTCTGTGAAATGAATGGTGTATTGCTTGTTGGTTTACAAGTTGTTTGTTCATTATTTGACTGTGGATTGTTGATATTCGGTTGGCTCGGGTACCACACCTAGTACAGGTATACTAACGGTTGGCTCGGGTACCACGCCTAGTACGGGTATAACAAATGGTTGGCATGGGTACCACGCCTGGTACGAATTACTAACGATTGGATCGAGTACCACGCCTGGTACGGGTTTATTTTACTGTATCATGGCATTGATATTGTTGCATTGCATTAACTTTTATTGGTTCCGTGAGTGGACCGGGTGTTTTATTGAATTGTGATATTCATTGGTGGTCCTTGAGTGACCGGGAATCCTGTTATATTTGTTGAGTTGGTCTTAGATTAGGCCAGGTTGTCTGTTTAACACTTAGGTGTTGTTTAGAAGGGATCCCAGGGTGGGTCCTGGCTAGGCAAAAAGGATGGTTTATTGAATTCTGTGGTTGTGGCTTAGAGTTATAAAAGTTGGAGTTCTGGTGGAAACAAGCTAGGTAGAGACGTGTAGTCTAGGGAAGCCTATTGACTTGTTGCATGTTTTCCGTACTTGTACTTGATTTGTTGTACTGAATTATACACTATTTATTTGGAACTGGCTAATGATCCTACCAGTACACAGTACTGGTGTAATGATACTGCACTTGCTTTTCTTTCTTGTGAGTACAGGCAATCTTCCAGCGGCTGATACGCGACCTCATCTGTAGTACCAGCGATTCCAGTCTTCAAGGGTGAGCCGCTTCGATCGAGCTTCCTTGAAATTATCATTAGAGTTGTAGCCCATTTGTTTCAGGCTTAGACTATTTCTGTTATTTTGTGGTTGCATCCCCGTGCTCTAGATATTGGTAGATGTTTGGTACTGCGACTTTCAGATTCTAGGGGGGTAATTTCTGTAGGTTTATATTAATGAAGTTGTTTTATTATTATTGAATTGCTAGTTTACTTTTATACAGTGATTTTGAGCTGCTAGAATGATTAAGTTCAGGGAAGTGATGGTTTGCTCACTCGGGGGTTGAGTGAGTGCCACTCACGGCGGTCTGGGTCGTGACAAAGATGGTATCAGAGCCCTAGGTTTGTTGATCTCGTTGTACCAAACAGGTCTATTAGAGTCTTGCGGAACGGTGCAGAGACGTCCGTACTTCTCCTCGAGAGGCTATAGGATTTTAGAAAAACTATCTTTTCCTTCTTTCCTTCGTGCTATAACTTGATTCCAATTGGTATCTGGTGATACAAATTGGTATTTAACCCCATTCACTCTTCTGTCCATATGTGGTTACTACAAGGAACAACGGAGCGAGGCCAGCGGTCCTGGCATCTCGTGGCAGAGGTAAGGGAAGGGGCAGAGGATGAGGTAGAGCCGCGCCTGCCAGTGGTGGAGCTCAAGCGGCTGCTGGAGAGTGTGAAGAAACCCCTCCTCCACCTCAGGAATATGTTGCTAAAGATGTGGAAGTTATCGTGTAGGACAAAGGCATGTAGGCAGAGGCAGCACCGGTCAGGGGTGCAGGCCTTCCTACTATGACACCAGAAGCCTTTCAGCAGGCTTGGAATATTTTGAGTGGGTTGGTTGGTACTGGAGCCATACCCACGGCTTTTGTAAACCAGACCTTGGATCCTCATCCAGCGGCTACTACAGCACCTAGGATGGATGCAGCTTCAGGCACGAATGATTTCTTCAGGCCAATGCTAGGCCCATTGATGACAGGAAATGAGCATGAGATGTTGACCAAGTTTCTCAAGCTGAAACCTCCTACTTTTCAGAGTACTGATAGGGAGGATGCTTATAAGTTTATCTTGGATTACTATAAGAGGTTGCACAAGTTGGGTATTGTACGTCAGCATGGGGTTGAGTTTTTTACATTTCAGTTTTAGGGTGATGCCAAGCAGTGGTGGAGGTCTCATGTGGAGTGTTGGTCTTCTGTCCTACCCCCACTGACTTGGGAGTAGTTCCATGCTTTGTTTTTAGAGAAGTACGTACCCCGTACTTTGAGTGACCGAAAGAAGGATGAGTTCTTGAATTTGGAGTAGGGTGGCATGTCAGTCTCTGCTTACGAGGCTAAATTCCACGCCTTGTCACATTTTGCCACATAGCTGTTGGGTTCCGAGGAGGAACGGGTCCGGTTGTTTGTGAAAGGATTGAACAATAAGCTGCAGGTACTGTCAGTGCGTATGACTTCTTCAGGGAAGGGTTTTATTGATGTGGTGGATTATATGAAGCAACTTGAAGGAGTCAGGCAGATGGGGCAGGCTAAGGCATTACCCAAGAAGCCCCGGAACGAGGGAAATTTTAGTGGCTCGCATTCTAGGGGTCATAATCAGCAGGTATACTCAGCCCGTCCTATTCAGTCAGCTCTGTCAACTGCTACGGGTGGTCTTCAGGGAGCTCATAACCAGTCATCAACTCCTAGAGGCCAGGGAGCGTCTTATAAGTCAGCTAGCAGGCCTACACTTGACCGTGGTTGCTTTCATTGTGGTGATTTGGGCCACTTTAAGAGGGAGTTCCCACTCAGGCAGACAGGTAATCAGGGTCAGTAGCAGCCTAGAGCGGTGGTCCCGGCAGGTAGAGGTGGTAATGCTAGAGGTCATCCATAGGATAGGTGAGGAAACTTTCAGAGAGGCTGGGGTAACAGAGGGAACGGTGACGTGGGCAGGGGTGCAGCGCAGTCGACCTGGGAAGTTGCCCGGATTGATTATCGGGCTAATTGCTATGCTTTTTCCAAGGAGGACTGAGGCAGAAGCATCAGATGCGGTGATCATAGGTACCATTCTTGTCTGCGATAAAATGGTTTTGGTATTATTTGACCCAGGTTTGACATATCCTTATGTATCTGTGAGTTTTGCGTTGGGTCTGGAATTGATTTGTGATATCCTTGATTTCCCTATTCATGTTTCTACCCCGGTTGGAGAGTCTGTGATTGTGACTCATGTTTATCGTGGCTTTTCTGTTGTGTTTGTGAGGTTGCATACTTGGGTAGACTTGGTAATCCTGTATATGGCTGATTTTGACATTTTCTTGGGAATGAACTAGTTGTCCCCTTATCATGTTGTGTTGAACTGTAACACCAAGACTGTGGCTCTAGAGATTTCGGGTAAGGATAGACTAGAATGGAGGGTGTGTACAGGCCTAAGCCAGTTAAGGTCATATCGTTCGTTCAGGCTAGGAAGCTAGTGGGAGGGGGTGTCTAGCCTTCTTAGCTCATCTCCAGGATGATAGTGTGGAGTCCCTATCAATTGAGTCAGTTCCGATGGTTTCTGAGTTTCTAGAGGTGTTTCCAGCGGATTTGCCTTGTATGCCTCCGGACAGGGATATAGACTTTTGTATTGATTTGGAGCCAGGCACTCGTCCCATTTCTATTCCTCTGTATCGTATAGCTCCGGCAGAGTTGAGAGAACTTAAGACTCAGCTACAGGAACTCCTAGATAAGAGATTTATCCATCCCAGTGCCTCGCCTTGGGGTGCACCAGTTTTATTTGTAAAGAAGAAGGATTGTAATATGCGGATGTGCATAGATTATAGGAAGTTGAACAAAGTGAGCATCCGTAATAAGTACCCTCTACCCCTTATAGATGATTTGTTTGACCAACTTCAGGGTGCATCGGTGTTTTCAAAAATTGACTTAAGGTCGGGGTACCATCAGTTAAAGATTAGGCCTGAGGACATTCCTAAGACTACTTTTCGGACTCGGTATGGGAATTACGAATTCCTAGTAATGTCATTTGGTTCGACCAATGCACCGGTAGCATTCATGAGTTTGATGAATGGGGTATTTAAGTCATATTTGGATTCCTTCGTGATTGTGATTATCGATGATATTTTGATCTACTCCAAGAGTAGGGAGGAGCATACTAATCATCTTCGTATTGTGTTGGACATCTTGAAATGCCAGAAGCTTTATGCGAAGTTCTCCAAGTGTGAATTTTGGTTGACTTCAGTTGCGTTCTTGGGGCATGTAGTGTCTGAAAAGGAGGTGATGGTAGATCCCCAGAAAATTGAAGCAGTCAAGAGTTGGGTCCGGCCTAGCTCTGTGACTGAGGTGAGGAGTTTTGTTAGACTCGCAGGGTACTACCAGAGGTTTGTTAAGGATTTTGCATCTATTGCTACTCACCTAACCAGGCTAACACAGAACGATGTACCATTCTTGTGGTCCGACAAGTGCGAGGAGAGCTTCCAAAGGCTCAAGACACTTTTTACCATTGCTCTTATATTGTCCTTACCGGTTGAAGGTAAAGACTTTATTATTTAATGTGATGCTTCACATTATGGTTTGGGTGCTGTGTCGATGCAGGATAGGAATGTGATAGCCTATGCATCCAGGCAGTTGAAGGTGCATGAGAGGAACTACCCGACTCACGACCTAGAGTTGACAGAGGTAGTTTTTGCACTAAAGATTTGGAGACACTACCTTTATAGTGTCAAGTGCGAGCTATTCACAGATCATCGCAGTCTACAGCATGTATTAACACAAAAGGATTTGAATTTGAGGCACATAAGGTGGTTGGAGCTATTGAAGGATTATGATGTGACCATTCAGTACCATCCGGGTAAGGCTAATATGGTGGCAGATGCATTGAGCCAGAAAACTGTTAGCATGGGTAGCTTGGCTTGTTTGGGGGTGTCCAAACTACCACTAGCAAAGGAAATTCGGGCCTTGGAGGCCAAGTTCATGCACTTGGGTATTTCAGAACAGGGTGGCTTGTTGGCCAGCATTGAAGTCAAAGCCACCTTCATAGAGGAAATAAAGGCCAAACAATTTCAGGATCCGAAACTGAGTAAGCTTCGAGGTAAAGTAATATCCGGGGAATCCAGGGATGTCACGTTAGACTCTGGTGGAGTACTAAATTTCAAAGGAAGGATTTGTTTTCCTCGGGTTGATGATATAACTCTGAAAATCTTGGCGGAAGCCCATGGTTTGCGTTACTCAATTCATCCAGGTGCGACCAACATGTACAGGAACTTAAGGCAGCGTTACTGGTGGACCGGAATGAAAAGGGACATAGTGGACTTTGTGTCCAAGTGTTAGAATTGCCAGTAGGTAAAGTATGAGCACCAGAGGCCTGCAAGACTACTTCAGAGGATGCCCATCCCAGAGTAAAAGTGGGAAAGGATAGCCATAGACTTTGTGGTGGGTCTTCCCAAGACATTG
Organism: Jaltomata sinuosa; assembly: GCA_003996215.1. Taxonomy (NCBI): domain Eukaryota; kingdom Viridiplantae; phylum Streptophyta; class Magnoliopsida; order Solanales; family Solanaceae; genus Jaltomata; species Jaltomata sinuosa. The sequence continues at coordinate 145,907 of QJPP01002756.1, read as the reverse complement.
GGGAAGTATGACTCAATTTGTGTCAGTGTTGATAGACTGACCAAGTCTGCCCATTTTATTCCGGTCAGGGTAGATTATAATTCGCAGCAATTGGCCAAGATCTACGTGAAGAAGGTTGTGTGTTTACATGGGGTACCATTGTCCATCATTTCAGACAGGGGTACGCAGTTTACCTCTAAATTTTGGGGCAAGTTACATGAAGAGTTGGGTACACAACTCACTTTTAGCACAGCCTTCTATCCTCAGACTGATGGTCAGTCGGAGAGGATGATCCAGGTATTGGAGGATATGCCGAGAGCATGTGTGATAGACTTCGGGGGTCATTGGGACCAGTTTCTACCATTGTGCGAGTTCTCGTACAATAATAGCTACCACTCCAGTATTGACATGGCATTGTTCGAGGCATTGTATGGGAGGAACTGCATATCACCAGTTGGGTGGTTTGAGGAAGGCGATGTAAAGCCCTTAGGCGTGGATTTAGTAAACAAAGCGCAGTAAAAGGTAAGGAGCATTCAAGCCAAGTTGATGGCTGCCCAAAGCAGGCAAAAGGAGTATGCAGATCGCAAGGTCCGGGACATGGAATTTCAAGTTAGTGAACAGGTATTGTTGAAGGTGTCACCAATAAAGGGAGTCATGCGGTTTGGTAAAAAAGGCAAGCTTAGCACTCGGTTCATCGGTCCGTTGGAGGTTCTTGAGATTGTGGGCCAATGGCTTACAAGTTAGCACTGCCGCCCAGTTTGTCGGGGGTCCATCTGGTATTCCATGTATTCATGCTTAAGTGATACTATGGGGATGGGGATTACATCATCAAGTGGGATGAGGTACTTTTCGACAAGGATCTTCGTTATGAAGAGGAACCAGTCTTGATTCTTGCTCGGGATGTCCGAAGGTTGAGGACAAAGGTGATTGACATGGTAAAATTTCAGTGGAAGCATAGTCTGGTTGAGGAAGACACTTGGGAAACCGAGAAAGACATGCGGGATAAGTACCCTCAATTGTTTGAGGATTCAGGTAGTACACTTTCTTCCTTTATTTCTGTAAATTCGGGTTTGATCGTTCAAGGACAAACGATGGGTAAATTGGTATTTGTTGTAACGACTGAGTCTGTCATTATGGGTAGTTCAATCATTCCAACTTCTAGAATTAGAAAAATCCGAGTTTGGGAGTTTGAAATTCTGGGCTAGGCTAGCCTCGGTCGATTTTGGAGCGAGGTGGAGTCTATGGAAATTCGAGTAAGGATTAGGTTAGGTGTCTTGGTTTGAGATAGTTTTCCACATATCTAAGACATAAAGGAGTCTGGGGGACTTTTGGGAATCAAATTCGAGTAAGTAGAACTCCCGGAATCGCGTTTGACGTGAAGGGGTTATTTCGGATCATCGGGGGAAATAAGTGTGTTGTTAAAATGGGCAATTTTTTGATATTTCTGGACATTCTGTCTGTGATGAGTGCAACGGCTCTGCCATAGCGACCTCTGCTATAACGGTGGAAAATACTGCTATAGCGGTGGTCAAGATGGTCAACGCCGCTTAAGACCACTATAGCAAAATTCATCCGCTATAGCGGAACCACTATAGCGGAGTTGGGACTGCTATAGCGGTCCAATGGGTTTTTAATGCATAAACTTCCCCAAAACAGTTCAGTTTTCTACAATTCATTTGGGAGAAGAACTAGGGCGATTTCAGGCGTTTTCCCTCCGTTCTTCATCATTTTTCTTCCCTAAGATAAGGTTTCTACTCCCCAAACTTTGTACTGCTTTTCCTATGCGGTAGAATTGCTAGGAGCGAACTTAGGGGATGGTGGAATAACCTAGGAATGGTGGAATCCGGGGAAGAAAGGGGATTCTAAACATGAAAGTTCTTGGGTATTGTTAAAAGTGAAATATAATGATCATATGTTGTTAAATTCTCTATTTTTATCCGAAAAAATGATAGAACTAGGGAAATTAAAGATGGGGAACCTCGAAAAAAGGGTAGAATGATCATACGTGGCCTGGGGTTCTGGGATTTGGTGTAATCCGGGTAATGTGCAGGCCTTGTTTGTTAATTTCATGTACTTGTATGTTATTTTAGACCAAGAACGAGAAAGGAATCCGGAATACGGGAAAGCTCAGGTTGAGTAGAGCTTGGATCATTTCGAGGTAGGTGATGGCTTACGAATTCCTGTGAATGTTGTATGTTTTGTACTCTTATCTAAGTGTTCGTATGAATTGCATGACTTAGAGGAATTGTGTAGAATGTCTAAGAGTCCTGTTTTACAGTCTGTGAAATGAATGGTGTGTTGCTTGTTGGTTTACAAGTTGTTTGTTCATTATTTGACTGTGGATTGTTGACATTCAGTTGGCTCGGGTACCACGCCTGGTACAGGTATACTAACGGTTGGCTCGGGTACAACGCCTGGTACGGGTATAACAAATGGTTGGCACAGGTATCATGCTTGGTACGAATTTCTAACGGTTAGCTCGGGAACCACGCCTGGTACGGGTTTATTTTACTGCATCATGGCATTGATATTATTGCATTGCATTGACTGTTATTAGTTCCATGAGTGGACCGGGTGTTTTATTGAATTGTGATATTCATTGGTGGTCCTTCAGTGACCGGGAATCCTGTTATATTTATTGAGTTGGTCTTGGATTAAGCCGGGTTGTCTATTTAACACTTAGGTGTTGTTTAGAAGGGATCCCAGGGTGGGTCCGGGCTATGCAAAAAAGATGGTTTATTGAATTTTGTGGTTGTGGCTTAGAGTTATAAAAGGTGGAGTTCAGGTGGAAACAAGCTAGGTAGAGACTTGTAGTCTAAGGAAGCCAATTGACTTATTGCATATTTTTCGTACTTGTACTTGATTTGTTGTACTTAATTATACATTGTTTATTTGGAACTGGCTGATCATCCTACCAGTACACAGTGGTGGAGTACTGATACTGCACTTGCTTTTCTTTCTTGTGAGTACAGGCAATCTTCCAGCGGCTGGGACGCGACCTCATCTGTAATGCCAGTGATTCCAGTCTTCAAGGGTGAGCCACTTCGATCAAGATGCCTTGAAACTATCATTAGAGTTGTAGCCTATTTTTTCGGGCTTAGACTATTTCTGTTATTTTGTGGTTGCATCTCCATGCTCTAGATATCGGTAGATGTTTGGTACTGCGACTCCCAGATTCTAGGAGGTAATTTCCACAGGTTTATATTAATGAAGTTGTTTTATTATTATTGAATTGCTAGTTTACTTTTATGCACTGGTTTTGAGCTGCTAGAACGATTAAGTTCAGGGAAGTGATGGTTCGCTCACCTGGGGGTTGGGTGAGTGCCACTCACAGCGGTCTGGGTCGTGACATACAGTATCGAAAATGGCCAAAAATAAGCAGAAAACATGATTTAAGTCTAATTCTAACCTAAAACCTAGTCTAATGCTCATGCAACTCATAACCTATAAAATCTAACTAAGCCAGGTCTAAAATAAATAAGTTGTAACCTACCTAGGGGATGAATTGCAAGCACGAACTGTCATCATGTTCCTTCCCCTTTTGAAAATCCTCGAAATGCTACCACGCTATCATGAACATAAACTAGGTGTCAAGATGAAAAAATGATACTCTTATTGCTATGCAAAATTTTGGGCTAAAAATTGAGTCAGAAAAAGACCCTCAGGGCCCGCGCAATGAATTGGAAAACAAATTTTTACAATTATGTTTGTTGCAAGTTTATAAACTCATGCTCAAAATTTAAGTGCAAACAGGACTCATTTCGGGGCCCAAAACAGCCCCGTAGTCCACTTTGATCAAGAGAGATTTACAAGGAATTTAAACAGAATTAATCAAAATATAACATGAATTTAAAGACGGGAAAGGAGAAGGGAATCAAGGGGAACTTACCAGAATAATTGGTGATGAGAAAGGAGGCTTGAACTAGCTCCAAGCTCTTTAACAATGGAGGAAATTCAGAAATGAGGAGGAGAAAATGATGTTGGTAGCTTAAATAGCTGCCAGAGGTCCTTCATCACGATCATGAAGGACCCCACGCGATCGCGATGAAGACGCTGGCCAGACCATCATGATCGCAATAGTCCAGCCATGCGATCGTGAAGAACAAGCTAGACCGGGTCCTATCTGGCCTTTATTGCGATTACGAGGACCCCTCACAATCATGATGGTCAAAAAGCTAGACCATCACAAACATGACGGTCACCTCGCGGTCGCGATGACTTAAATGGTCTGCAATATTACAGCAAAAACAAGCAAATCCTTAAGGCTAAAAGTCACCAGATGGGCCCTCAGGATTCATTCGGAACTCCGTGAACACAAAACAAACATTCTACCCTATCAAAAATAGCATTCTGGAATCAACGAAATCAATAAAATTACCAACGGAGATTATCTCAACAAGAAGTGGGTCTCACACCCAAAAACTAACTTTTAACCAAAAGGAACCCAATAGCCTAAAATGAGTCCGAAAGCCTCGGGATCCGAGCCAAAGGTCCCTCTAGCCCAAATTCAACGTTCTCTAGCTAATAGCACTGACGGAATTTCTATTCAAGGTCGTCTTCTCTGAATGTTGACCAAAGTCAACTCTACGAGCTTTAAGAGTTTCACAACAGGGAAATGGGCTTAAAACACAAATGACCTACCCGAAAACCAAACTGTCAGTCCCGATAAGTCATAAATGACCTATAGCCACTATGAGAAAGCTTAAAATGCAAGAAAAAAACATGAAAAATAAAAAAATGGCCTGGAGGGTCATTACAACGAGTGGCTCCTGAATCAATCAACCATTTTTTAGAGTTTCCTACCATGTTTTGATCAGAAAGCGTGACACACAAATTCTCCATTTTCTCGTTTTTCTCAACCATATTTGCTTGACTCTTTTTCTTGTGTTTCTCCAGAGCACAATAGTCCATAACTTTGTGTCCTATATTTTCACAGTTTTGACAATTGCCTTTGAACTTTTTCTTAGGCGGGTAACCTTTTGGGCCATAAGACCTCTTTCTCTTTTTGTTATTTGGTGCTTCTTCAACAATATTTGTTCTTGATATTGATAAACTTAGACGAAACTTTTTTTCTGCAGCCTTGTTATCTTCTTCTATCATTAGACAAACAATCAAATTTTCAAGAGTCATTTCCTTGAATTTACGCTTCAAATAATTTTTAAAGTCTCTCCATATAGGAGATAACTTCTCGATAAATGTTTCTTATTGAAACGCTTTATTAAAGATCATAACTTCAATGGATAATATAAAATCAATAACACAATCAATAAATTTTATAATAAAATATTTAATTTGATCATACCTTTAGTAAGGAAATCATGAACAATGACTTGTAGTTCTTGAACTTGAGACAAGTCTTGTTGTCAACCATTTTAAAGTCCAAAATTTTTGCAGCCATGAATTCCTTAGATGTAACATCTTCAGTACTGTATTTATTTTCAAGAGCATATGAAAACTCTTTAAAAAATTATAAACACTGAAAATGCTATACAAGTCATCCTTTAAGCCGTTGAGAACATAGTTTTTTCAAAGTAAATCAGAATGTTTTCATGCCTCAGTCACCACAAACTTCTCATTATCAGGAGTTCCTTCTACCAATAAAGAAACGTCCTCATTGATAAATCATTATAGATTGAGGGTGGTTAGATAGCAGAGGCAGATTCAGGATTTTGAGTTTTTGAATGCTGAATAGACGCATTGTTTAGATCAAAATTGAGCTTCGATTCCGCAAAATACACAAAGCAAAAAAGATTTAATAATATTACTAATATAATAAACATTCATCATACAATTACAGTTGTCCTCGACAAGTTTTTATATTTTGAAAATGGTCAATGATGGTATCATTACTTACATTTGTAATCACGTTCTATATAAAAAACTAAATAATTATTTAAATATTGATCACCAATGCTATTTCACACTTCATTTTTTATCTTCTTCATAGATGAGAATGCCCTCTCCATAGTTGTGGTTGCGATGGAAAAAATCACAGTAAACTTCACAAGTAAGTAAATAAGAGAGGAAGTCTCCACAAGATTTGCTTCAACCAATGCTTTTGCCAAATCATGAATGCCTTGCAAGTTGGAGAACTTGGGATTACCCCCTCGCATATGAATTATGAAAGTATCAAATTGGTAACTCAAATCTCAAGTCAACACTTGGAAATCAAGATATTATTCCTATCACAAAATGAGAAAACATCATCCAATAGAGACTCTCATCAATTTCCCTTATATCTTGTAATCTTTTTTTAGCAATTTCAAGAAACTCCACGGCATTAACAATATCTTTATCCTTCTTTTGTAAAGTCTTGCTCAACTCATTTGACATTGCTAACACTTTCAATATCAAGTTAAGCATAAAATCAAATTTAAATATTTTAATCTTAGTCAGTAGATATTCTGCTTGATTTCTATCATTTGAGGTAGAACCTTCATATTCAATCACTTCAAGCACATAAACAATAGATGAGAAAATAACAATAAAGTTATCTAATGTTTTTAAATGTGATCTCCAACAAGTATCACCTGGTCATTTAAGACTCCGTTCTTGATTTAGTCCTTGTCCAGTATTCACTTCACCGGACTCAAGTAATTGCTTCAACATTTCAGCTTGATGATGGCATAGCAAATCTCTATGCTTAAAAGATCCTCCAACAACATTCAATACATTAGTGACATGATTAAAAAAATCTTTAATATCATAATATTTTTTAGCAATAGCTGCAAGGGTTAGTTGCAATTGATGAGAAAAATAATGAATGTAATGTGCTGATGGGCTATCTTTCATAATCAATATTTTGAGACCATTTATCTCCCCCTTCATATTACTAGCACCATCATTACCTTGTCCACATATTTTGGATAGACTTTGTGAGTGTTTCGAAAGTAAAGAATTTATTTCTTCCTTCAATGACTATGTCAATATATCACTAACATGTACAAGACCGATAAATCTCTCTACCACTTCACTATTCTTATCAACATATCACAAAATGAGAGCCATTTACTTTTGTGAGAGATATCTTTGGATTCATCAACTAATATACCAAAGTAATTTCCATTCAAGTATCCAATTATAGCTTTCAATGTTTCTTTTGCAGAAGCATTGATAATATCTTTTTGGATCATTGGGCAAGTCAAAGTGTTATTTTGTGGAGCATTTTCTAATATCATTTTTTCCACTTTTGGATGTTTGTCCCTGTACCATTGCCTTGATTTATTGAAGATTGACTTTCATCATGACCTCGAAAAGGCAATCCATGATACAAAAGAAGTTTTGCCACATCAATTGAAACTTCCAAACGCATTCAGTACTTGCTTTTTAGCTTTTGAGAATGTTTTTCAAGAACAACTTGAATTGATTGATGATGATTTGATAAATCTAGCATCTTGTTGAAACATTTATTGTGGGCGCTATCAACCTCACCAACATGTAAATGAAATCTTTCAAGAGCTTTATTCCAACTCCTAAATTTATTTTTTGTGTAAAACTCGGCCGCATATCCATGAATTAATTTATTCTTCAATAAATAACAATATATGCAATATGCGGTATATTTCTCCACACTATACTCCAACCATTTAGAATATGGACCTTTGAAACAAATGCACGCATTCTAGTTTCTATTTTAGTTTTAGGAAATACATGCTCAAATTGACAAGGGCCTTTGTGAATATAATGCTTCCTCACTTCATCCTGTATTCGAGGGTTATAATTAGCAATAGGTACTCTTTTTCCTGGATCGTCTTCAAGTGATCCCAAATTTAGTTCATCTATAAGATGAGAATGATTGACATCCGTACTAGAACTTGGTGGAGAATAACTAAACTTCGTGAGATATTTTTCCATCTCAATTCACAAAATTAGAGTACTTCCCTGAAAGATAGAAGTTCTATTTAATTGAAAATTAATTAAAATTCAACAGGGGAATCACCCCTTCTTTTCAATACATAATTGATACTCTCAAATTTCACTCGCAAATTGCAATACAGTAAATTATTTAAATATAAAGAGAGATTCTTTCCATTACAATAGTTCATATCTTCTAGGGAAATACGAATGCAGACCAAATTTATCTTCAATAGACCAATGAGAGGTACCTTGGTATCTTCTTGTATAAAGAGAGGCAGAGTTCTGGAGATGTATAAAGAAAATAACTACAAAAAAAATCAAAAAAGAGAGGCAGAGAGACTTACTGTGGTCAATAGAGGAGATGAGACAGCGGCATAGCGTGGCAATGTTAAAAACAAAGAAATCTGGAGATGAAGCTTCTTAGCAATGGTAAAGTTTTGGATTTTGGACCAAAGCACCGAACATAATCACTCAAGCAAAGACGCAAGAAGAGGATTTCTTTAGAAGGAAACTTATGTTTTTAAGTTTATATATTCAAGAAAATATGAAATAACTAATAAACAATAAAAAGTTCAAAGATTTATAATCTAAATTAGTCAATAATGATTATTAATTAAAATTGGAATTAGAATTAGAAATTAAAAAAAGAGGAGAATATGCCCTACTTTTGGTTACTGAACCAGTGAACCTGAATCTCTTTGAAGCTTCAAGTTAAACTTTTCATAAAAATCTTGTTACCTGGGTTCAATCCCGCATCATGAGAGAGGGATTTTTCGTTCTATACCAGTGGCGCCATAGGATCTTTTGGTTCTCAGGTGCCACTTTAATTATTTATCCTATCTTTTATATATACCTATATATACATAGAGTTTTGATTAAAGTTAGTGTCGTGGCACCCTCAAGGGCCTTAATAGATCTCCCCTGGTTTTGGAAATTATAAAGAATATAACAATTAAAAAAATTGAAAAGAGAATTGTGGTCGACAGAGGAGATGAGACAGCGACATGGCACGGCAAGGTTTATAATAAAGAGATCTAAAGATGAAGCTTCTTAGCAATGGTAAAGTTCTTTATTTTGATTTTGGACTAAATGTCATAATCCCAAACTAGCCATGATGGCACCTATCACAGACACACTCCCATGATAAGTAAGCCAATCTCACCGCAAATGTTTTTACAGAAAAGGGAAAACATGAGCAGAACTAGAGACAAACAAAGCTCAATCTCAATAAGGTTCCCATAAAATAACGATATAGGGGAAACCAAATCATACAATCAACCCCAAAACCTAGTAGTCACAAGGTACAAGCTTCTAAGTGTATAATACAATCGATGAATATGAAAGCATCTCGAATATGAAAGAAATACATAAACTAGGATAGTGGGAGATCTAGTAGTCGCTAAGAACTACAGTTTCTACCTCAATAATCTCCGAGGGTAAATCAAGCATGATGCCACTCTACATCCTGGGAGAACTGGATCAGTACCTGCACACAAAGTGCAAAATAAACAAGCACGAGTACAAAACTATGTGTACTCGGCAACATCATTAACCGACCCAATTTCAAAGTGATGGTGAGAACCACCCACTCGAGACTACTTACTATAACTCACACGCACCTGCAAATAGGAAGACAAACCTAGACTAGCAGATATACAATCACTACAATAGTACGTATATAGAAATATAGTACAAGAGTCATTATGTACAGTAAAAGGAAACAAGGCATCACATTATCACATTTCTTTCTCCAAGCCCAAGTCAATAAAAATCAACCCAAATAAAAGAGAACGAATAGGTGTATGCAATGCAGATGCTATGAACACATTATGCAAGCATGCACTCCGTTCGTAATCAAGTTGTGCAGGTATGCACTCCATTCCTAATAACACTGTGCAGGAGTGCACTCCACTCCAAATAACATTGTGCAGGCATGCACTCTGTTCCAAATGCAATGCAATGTACGTTATGCAGGAGTGTCACTCCGAACTCAAGTAAGGCATCTCATATCAAATATCAACCCAAACATTAATCAAGTTTTCCTCACTATTAGTCAATAAATCTTCCATTTTTATGTAATTCAACTAATTAGAGTTCAGAGTTCCATCAAAGACCATTACAAAAAGGATCAACTTTCAACGAGAGTGCAATCATCACTAGCATGCTCAACAAGTCATTATCGGGTAAAATTTCTCAGCTAGTATGCTAGCAAACAAGGGAAAACAGTTCAAAAAGTCAATCAGTTACTTTTATCCCTTCTCAATTACTGGTACCTAGATATATGCTTATCATTCCATCTATACGGGATCCTCAAATCCCCATGACTCCTTTTTCACATAATAAACACATAAGCACTTTGAAAAGAGTCAAAAAAAAACTCAACTTGCCTTTAGTGAAGACCCGTAAAAATCATACGAAGGCCTTTCCTTTCCGTAAGGCTTCTAAACAAGTCCAATCTATTCAAATATAGATTCTACATATAGACATCATATTGCTATACTTAGGTTTTGGGTCCAAAGGTCAAGCCCGAGATTGAAAGGGAAAAAATAGATTTTTTTCAGAAAAATCAATTTACCCAAAGCTTAAGGAATTCAAATATAAAATTTTATCAAAAACGGGATTAAAATCAAGCTCAAAATTATCAAAATATTAATTTTCAAATTTTTGGAAGAATCACAAAATTCTAAGTTGAAAAATAAATAATTGAAGGTGAAATTATGAAATAATCATTGGGGATTGTGTAAATGTAGCCTAAGAACTACCCAATCTAATAAATCTCAAAATCCCACTTTGAAATTACCAAAAATCGAGTTCTAGAGCCCCACAAATAAGATATGGGGTTTTATGCTCTAAAAGAAAATATTTAAATCTGCCAGGCATTTTGATCATCGCGATCGTGTGACCCACCATCGCGATTGTGATGAATACACTTAACCTGGACTCGAACCTGCTTAGCTTAACACTTTGCAATTGCAGTAGCAACCACGCGCTTGCAATGAACCCTAAGCCAGAGCTACGCGATCGCGAACCCCACCCATGCGATCGCGATGCCTAGTGCACTTGCCCATCGCGATCGCGACAGCCACCACGCAATCACGATGAGGAAATATACCTAAAGCAGAACCAGCAACTCAGCAACATGAGAATATCAAAATCTCCCCGAACGGACCCTCCAAAATAATTCAGAAATCCGACACAAATAAAATATGCTACTAGATCAAAATCAATATTCCAGACTCAATGGAATCGTTGGATTGACCACCGGTGGTTATTATCACTGAATGTTGACCAATGTCCACTATATGCCAAAACTTTCAACTTTCCAACTAACTACCCAAAACATAATGGAATGCCTCGGGACCTGATTCAATGGTACTACTAACCTAAAAATAGCATTACGGAGCTAACAGAACTGATAAAATTCTCATACGACGCTCTAAACTTAAAAATATTGACCAAAGTCAACAATATCAACTACCAAGCCTTTTAAAATGAATAACTCACTTAGAACCCAACCAAACACCTCGAGAACTGTGTCACCCACTCCAGCAAATCACAAATAGCATAATACAACTACGGGGAGGGGAAAAACAGTTAAAAATGCATGAAAATTCAAAAATCACTATGAAGGTTGTTACATTATCTACCACTAAAACACATACGCATTCTTGAAGTAAGAGTAGGGAAGGAACCTGAACTATCAAAAAGCTGGAGATATCTACTCTGTATGTCCAATTCTGTCTCCCACGTAGTCTCCTCAACCGGTCGATGCTTTCACTGAACTTTCACTAAGGCTATTTCCTTAGATCTTAACTTCCTACTCTACTTATCCAAAATACCTATAGGCTCCTCCTCAAAAGTCAGACTCTAGTCCAAATCCATCGTATCCTATTGAATAACGTGCAAACCATTGGAATGGTACTTCTTCAACATCGATACATGAATAATAGGATGTACAGTTGAAAGACTCAGAGGTAAAGCTAACTCATAGGCCACCTCCCCAATGCGCTAAAGAATCTCAAAATGGCCAATAAACCTCGGATTAAGCTTGCCCTTCTTCCCAAATATCATCACACCCTTCATAGGTGATACCTTCAACAGAACTCTCTTGCCAACCATGAATTCAAAATCACGAACCCTCTGATTAGCATAAATATTTATCCTACTTTGGGCTTTCAAAAGTCGGCCCTGGATTAACTTCACCCTATCCATTGAATCCCACAAAAATTTGTACCCCAAGGCCTAACTTCGAAGGAATCAAACTATTCAATTAGAGACCTACACTTCATCCCATACAAACCCTCTAATAAATCCATCTGAATGTTGGAATGGTAACTGTTCTTGCAAGCAAACTTCGCCGAAGGCAAGAACTGATCCCAATGACCCCAAAATTTCATCACACAAGCCGCAAGCATATCCTCCAATACCTGGATAGTACGCTCAGACTGGCCATCTATATGTGGGTGAAAAACTGTACTCATCTCTAATGTGATGCATAGAAATTCAAAAGTGAGACATAAACTAAGTACCCATATCAGAAATTATGGAAATGACATACCATGCAAATGAACTATCTCCCGAATGTAGATTTTTGCTAACTTCTCTGCACTGTAGGTCACCTATACTGGAATGAAATGATTTGATTTGATCAACCTATCCACAACCACCCAAATGGAGTCAAACCTCCCCAAAGTCAAGGGCAAACCAACCATGAAGTCTATAGCGATACACTCCTATTTCCACTCAGGTATAGGCATCCTCTTAGTCATACCACCCTATCTGTGATGCTTATATTTCACTTGCTGATAATTTAAACACTTAGCCACAAACTCTGCAATGTCCCTCTTCATCTACACCACCAATAGTGTTGCTTCAAGTCATGATACATCTTGGCTGCCCCCGGATGAATAGAATACCTCAAACTGTGAGCCTCCTCCATGATCACCCTAGTTAAATCACCCACTCTAGGAATCGCGTTGACCTTTGATTCTCAAAACACCCTCTAAGTCGAGAATTGCTTCCTTAGCCTCAGCTTTCAACACCTTGTTCTGAATCATGCACAACTTTCCATCCTCAAACTGCCTATTCTTATTCTTGTCCACTAATAAGGACCACACCTCAACACAAGCAAGAACTTTATCAGGCTCTGAAATATCAAGTCTGACAAAGCTATTGGCCAAACTCTGAACATCAGTAGCCAAAGGTCGCTCCTCAGCCACTAACAAAGCAAGATTACCCATGCTCACTGCCTTCCTACTCAAGGCATTTTCCACTACATTGGTCTTACCCGGATAATAGAGAATAGTCATGTCATAATCTTTCAACAATTCCAACCACCCTCATTGCCTCATGTTCAAATCCTTCTGACTAAAAATATACTAATGACTACGATGATCAGTGAACACCTCATAATGAACCCCATACAAGTAATGTCGTGACAACTTCAAAACAAACACTACAGCCGCCAACTCCAAATTATGAGTGAAATAGTTCTTCTCATGGGTCTTTAACTGCCTCAAAGCATAGGCCATCATCTTCCCTTTCTGCATCAACACACCACCCAGACCAATACCAGAAGCATCTTAATACACAGTAAAGCCTTTACCCTCCATAGGTAAGGTCAAGATAGAAGTTGAAGTCAATAAGGCCTTGAGCTCTTTAAATCTCACCTCGCACTCGTCGGTCCACTGAATGCAACATTTTTCTGGGGCAATGGAGCTACAATAGAAGAGAAACCTTACATGAATCATCTATAATACTCAGTCAAACCCATAAATATCTGGATCTCAGTAGGTAAAGTAGGCTTAGTCCAATCTCGAAATGCCTCAATCTTGGTTAGATCGACCATGATACTATCCTTGGACATAACATGCCCTGAAAATAACATGGAACTAATCCAAAACTCACACTTTGAGAACTTAGCATAAAACTTCTCATCCCTCAATCTCTGGAGTACGATCCTCAAATATTTCACATGATCCACCTTATTCTTAGAATATACAAGATGTCATCAATGAACATAATCACAAAGGAATCAAGATACATACGAAACACCTCATTCATCAACTCCATAAATGGTTATGGGGCATTGGTCAATCTGAAGGATATCACCAAAACTCATAATGGCCTTACTGAGTCCTAAAAGCTATCTTGGGGATATCCAAAGCCCTAATCCTCAATTGGTGGTACCCCGATCAAATCAATCTTTGAAAATATCGAAGCACCCTGAAGCTGATCAAACAAATCATCGATGCACGGAAGAGGATACGTATTCTTAATGGTCACTTTGTTCAACTATCGATAATTAATACACCTGTGCATCAACTCATCTTTTTTCTTCACGAATAACACCGAAGCACCCTAAGAAGAAACACTAGGTCTAATGGAGCCTTTACTTAACAAATCCTAATGTTGATCTTCAACTTATTAAACTCTATCGGAGCCATCTTATAAGGAGGAATAGAGATGGGCATAGTGTTCGGCTCTAAATTAATGCCGAAGTCAATATCTCTATCTGGAGGAAAACCTAGTAGATCCATAGGAAACACATCCTTAAACTCTCTAACCACTCTCACTAACTCCAAAGGAGGCGTGTCAGTGCTAATATCATGAACATAAACCAAGTAAGATAAGCACCCTTTCTCTACCAACGGTTGTGCCTTAAGGAAAGAAATTACCCTCTTAGGGTAGGAACCCTGGGTACCCTTCCACTCCAACATAGGTACACCTATCATAGCTAAAGTGGACATCTTAGAACTATAATCCACCCTAGTATGATAAGGAAAAAGCCAATCCATACCCAAAAATAACATCAAAATCTACCATATCAAGAATAATCAAATCTACCCAAGTATCATACCCCAACAGAGTCACAACACAGATTGGTACACCCAATCTATAAATAATGAATTACCTACTGGGGTAGCAACACGAATAGGCATGGCAAGAGACTCACACATCATATCAAGACTAGATGCAAAGTAAGAAGACATATATGAGAAAGTAGAATCAGGATCAAACAACACTGAAATAGGTTGATGGCAAACTGAGATGATAGTTGTGATAATTGCGTTGAAGTACTCCGCCTCGAGTCTACTCAAAAAAGCATAACATTGAGCCCTATCTCTCCCTGGATAAACTACTCCTCTACCACCTCCTTACTCGGCTGGTGGCATACCTCTACCCGTCTGAGATCTACTCCGACCCCTGGTTGGGGGTGCTGCCTCTCTACCCGATGCTTGAGAGATATGTCATCAGCCACCACCTCTCATCTCCTACTCCACTACTTCCCTCCTTATAATCCCTCCTAAGATGCTCTGGACTACCACACTTAAGACAAGACTTGGGAACCATCATCTACTAGGAAGACCCCAAATAACCAAAATGGCCACCATAGCCTGAGAACCTCTGAGAAGAACCATGGGAAGTCTGCCCTGGGCTGAATGATTCACATCCAATATATCCTCCCTCGGACGCCTGAAGGGCTTCCTGAACTAGTCTACCATATTGAGGATAGAAACCCTTTTTAAAAGAACCCCTACCTCTAGATGAGGTACCACTGAACTGACTTAAAGCGTAGGATCTCTTGTCCCTCATATCACCAAACTCCTTACAGCGTATAAGCTCAAACTCATTGGCCTCCTCAACAACCCTTTAAAAAGTATCTCCTGACTGAGCTATAGAAAACACTGCCTCTCGGATCCTAAAAGTAAGACCCCTCACAAACTTATGAATCCTCTCAGTCTCATCCAGTAGAATCACTAAGGCATGGTGAGACAAAACATAGAATCGTTTTTCATACTTGGTCACTAAAATCCTATCCTAAGTCAAATGCTCAAACTGATGCCTATGCTCCTCCCTCAAGCTACGAGGAACAAATCAATTAAGAAAAGTCTAGGCAAATAACTCCCAAGTTATAGTAGGAGATCCAGCAAGTATAGAGTCAACATAAAAGCACCACCACTACTTGGTGGAACTACAAAACTGAAATGTTGTGTAATCAACCCCGTGAGACTGCACTAGTCCCACACTCTAAAGCCTCTCATAGAAACTCACCAAGAACTCATATGCATCCTTAGTCTGGGGTTTCTAAAATTGAGGTGGAACCATCTTCCTAAACCTCTCAAACCTCATTTTTTCATTATCCAACATCACCGGCATAGCCACTCTCATGACTCCTGCACCAGGCAAAGGCATACTATCAAACCCAGTTTTTATAGTCGATGGCTGACCCGCTAGCCCATGAAAAGCAAGAATAGGTTGTTGATCTAGGCTCTAGGCCCTAATTCTAGTCTTAGAACCCTCAGGATTACCAGCCACACCACCACTCTGAGCCATACCCTATAACAGCCCCAACATACTAATCAAGGTATCCTAAAGCACTGGAGCATCTACAAATCTAGGTGGGACCTGACCTGGACCCACCTCCTCAACTGGAACCTGAATATTCTCAAACTAATACTCACCCTTAGGAGACTCTACTCTAGATAGAACATGAGTAGCTGCCTGAGCTCTACCCCTAGCATGACTTCTACCACGGCCGCCCCCACGTTATTTGCCTCATCCGCAAACACTAGCACGGGCAGCAGGCATAGGTGTGAGGAGGGGATTCTGACCTCTCTCAGTAGTAGCATGTGTCCTCACAATCTGTGAGAGAATGAGATAAGGATATTAGTAATTAGGGAGTCCAAATTTGTGCACGACAAGAAAGAAAAAAGGAAATTTCACGACTTTTATAGCCTCTCGAAGATAGATAATGGACGTCTCTGCACTGATCCACAAGACTCTACTAGACTCGACTTTTACTTGTGAGACCAATAAACTTAGCATTGTGGTACAAACTTGTCATGACCCAAAACTAGCCATGATAGCACCTATCACACCCCTCCCCCATGATAAGTAAGCCAATCCCAACATAATTGTTTTATAACAAAGGGATAAGATAAGTAGAAGTAGAGACTAACAAAGTTGAATCTCAATAAAGTTCTCATTAAATAATGATAAAGGGGAAACTCAATCATACGATCAATCCTAAAACCTGGTAGTCACAAGGTACAAGCCTCTAAGTGCAGAATACAAGCGATGAGTATGAAAGTATCTCCGAGGGTAAATCAAGCATGATGCCACTCAATATCCTGGGGGAACTGGATCAATACCTACACACAAAGTGAAGAGTAAACAAGTGTGAGTACAAAAACACGTGTACTCAGCAGCAGCATCGGCCGACCTAATTTCAAAGTGATGGCAAGAACCACCCACTCGAGACTACTTTCTACAACCCACGCGTACCTGCAAACAGGAATGCCACACCTAGCCTAGCAGATAAGCAATCACTACAATAGTACGTATATAGGTATGAAATTTAGTACAAGAGTCATTCCAAATAGTCAAAGAAAATAAGGCATCACATTATCACATTTCATTCTCCAAGCCCAAGCCAATACAAGTCAACCCAAATAAGAGAGAATGTATGGGTGTATGCAATACATATGCTATGAACACACTATGTAGGCATGCACTCCGTTGCCAATCATGTTGTGCAGTAGTGCACTATGTTCCCAATAAAACTGTAAAGGTGTGCCCTCCGCTCCAAATAACACTGTGTAGGCATACACTCTGTTCCAAATGCAATGCAATGTATGTCATGCAGGCGTGCCACTTTGACCCCAATTATCATACACCATAATCAAGTAAGGCATCTCATATCAAATATCAACCCAAAATTAATTAAGTATTCTTCACCATTAGTTAATACATTTTGCAATTTTTATGTAATTCAACTGATCAAAGTTCAGAGTTCAGAGTTCTATCAAATATCATTACAAAAAGGATCAACTTTCAACAAGAGTACAAACGTCACTAGCATGCTCAACAAGTCATTATCGGGTAAAATGCCTCAACTAGTATGCTAGCAAACAGGGAAAAATAGTTCCAACAAGTCAATTAGTTACTTTTATCCCTTCACAAAACACCGGTACCCACATAGATGCTTGTCATTCCATATATATGGGAGTCCCAAATTTCCATTACTCCCCTTTCACGTAATAAACACATAATCACTTTAAAAAGATTCAAAAAAACTTCAACTTGCCTTGAAAGGATTATTTATTACCAACTCTCTAATATAATAAATTTATTAACCAAAGATTGAAATGGGCAAGAAAATAATATTGAATTTCCCCATCAAAGAGTTGCTCGGCAACTGATTGTTGAAATAGGCTTTTATTTCAATGTTTACAGTAAGTCTCATGTAGGTGACTGATTTTGAAGTTCTTTAGTTGTGAATTCATCTTAGTCCCTAAATTCACAAAAAGAATATGATAATAATTCAATTGTACACGGCTATTGACAAAAAAAATAGTATAGTCAGTCTACGTCATATTTTGGCATTATGTCAATTGACAATGGTTCATTATACCCGGGAATAGGTGCATTTCTCCTACAAAAGTAAATTTGTTGTGCCCTCTCTCCCCCACTAGTGGATTAGTTGAGGTACATGTAAATAAGTTCAAACATCGTCATTACAAAAGATATAAAAGTCGAATATGAGAGAAATATTCTGCAAATTATCAAGTTCTTTTAACTAAATAACAGACCCATTAGTATTAAAAAATGACAATAACTCGAGCAAATTTTAGTCTTTGATGAATTGAGTTATAATAAATATCAGTGCAATTTTTAGATTTTGAAATCATTCATTCGATTATATGAGTATAATTAGTATCACTTTATTCTAGTTTGCTCATGGCTACATGAAATTACTATCATGTGAAAATTTAACTTTGTCGGGAACAATCACTTCTTATTTTATTTTTTGCCATTTGCATAGAAGATTTATAAGCATAGTAATTTTCAATATTGTAACGATCCAAAATCTCAGGTCATGATGGCACCTACTATAACTCACTAGTAGATAAGCCAACCCCTAGACTATAGCGACAAGCAATGGGCCAATAAGAGAACAAGATAAGAACGGATAATTCAACACTAAGCAGCGGGAAATAAACTGAAGAGGCAAATATAAATAAGGAGGGAAACGAACAAGATAATATAAAGATCCCCCAAGACCTGGTATCAGCTAGTACAAGAGTCACTACTACATAAGGGATACTAGGTAGGCATAATAAATACAGAACAGTATCTGAAAGTGCAAAATCAGAGAGAGATGGATCAACTCTGATCGTCAAGAGCTCACCCTGTATCTATGATCACCAAGTCCGCATGAGGGTAGTTCAACAATGATAAATCGTACTAGGATCTGCATCAGAAAAAAGATTCAGAAGTGTAGCATGAGTACTAAAATACGCGGTACCTAGTAGGCATCATAGGCCGACTGAGCTCAAATAAGATACAAGTATAATAAGATGCAAGTATATACTAAGGTTAAGAAAAGAAGGATCATAAATAGATTAACACGTCAAAGCTAACCAATTTAAAGAAAGCATAAGTAAATAACTCGAAAGGGAGCGTAAAGTAGCAATCTAACTAAATAACTCAAGAAGCATAAAGTAATGAACTAGCTACAACCTAACTGGACACCCATAAGCCCGGAAGGTATAGACAATAATTAAAAAACCCAATCGGATCCCTATAAGCCCGGTGGATGCAAGTAACACGAAATACTAACTACAAACCAAGCGTAACAGTAAAGAAGTGTGGAAGAATTCCATTATATGCGTTATAAGATAAATGTAGTGCGAGATGTGGCTAATGCAATAACGAGTAAAACTCTAAGTCAACTCACGGGTTACTGGATCTCATCAACAAATGCCATATAGTGAAACCTGGAGTATTCTGACAGGCCGATGAAACTTATCAACACATACCATAAAGTAAAACCCCGAGTATTCTCAATAGCCACCGAAGCTTATCAATGTATACTTAAAGTGAAACCCAGAGTATTCTCATAGGACACCCGAGCTTATCAATATATGCAAATACGTAAATAGAGAAGAAGGTCCAGAGCCGTCTTTCAGATCGAGTGTAAAAGTAGTATGGTTTTCTTCTAGCTTAGAAATCAGTAAAAGGTGGTACAATTCCCTTAGTAATACGAAATAGATAGTAAAAATGGTTCAACTCCCTTTTTAGAATTCAAAGATCAGTAATAATCATAGTAAGCTCTCCTCAGAGCTCCAATCATTCGAAAAAGAGGCATTTTAGTTAAAAGGTCCAAATCAATATAAATCGATGAAATCTTTTCTCTATCTAAAAAACGTAAATAAAAGTGAAGAGTTTCCTTTAAATCCTAAGAGCTGCTATTTTTCTCCTCTCAAATTGTTCAAAAATTCATGCACATGCGTAAGGGGCTGTATGTGTGCCAACTCAGATGTATAAATAGATGTAAATGCACACAGTTACACACCAAGATAGGGAAAATCACCCTTTATATCAGGATCATACTAACCTGGAGTCCAAGTGCATAACTTAGGCCCACGGTCTCTAACATAAAGAAATACAGAAATAAGCGATGATAATGAACAAAAGCTAGAGGAGGAAAACTATTCTACCACGAGCTACTACCCTAGCACATACTAAGGATACCTATTCTAGAGTAAGTACTTTATGGAACCGCTACACTAACTATAAACTCCCAAGGGACACCATCTAAGGCAAGAAACTAACTGGAACTAAGCTAAGCACGCGACTAATCGAAAACTTAAGCCAAGGACAACACATACTGACATGGGGTCCAACCAATCCAGTGCTCATGACCTCGGGCCCATATATAAACAATATATAGGATAATATGGGGAAAAAGTGGTAAATATAAATCAAATGATAAACACCTACTCTACCTCAAAAACCTCCTCTAATTCTATATTAAGGATCTCTAATCTAATCACCCAAGGCCATAAGCAACCTAAACTAAGGATTCCCAAATGAAAATCTATTCTAAGGCTCCTAAATAAGCTATACCTAAGCGTAGTACATCTAAGCTACAATATCCCCCGACACCTAGCAAGTCATCATACATATACCTTAGACGAGTAAAGTCTAAAAGTAGTTAAGTTGTAACCTACCTGGAGGCCAAACACGTACTCCCCAACCCACTAAACTGGAGCTTTTTTCCTTTGAGAATTCTCTAACTGCTGATACTCTATCAAAATAATAATCTACATATTAATATAAAGAGAATGATATACATAATGCGATTTTACGTGTCGGGTCAAAAATCGGGTAAAATATCACCTGCGAAACCTTCTAATGGATTTTAAAAATTAAATCCGCAATAATGTTCCTCATGGAACAAGGATTACATGCTCAAAATTTTGAGCAAGACCAACCCCAAAATCGAGCATAAACAACCACAAACTTGAGGAATCAAAACAAGAATTAAACTAGGAATTTAACAAAATTAAAACTGGAAACTTACAAATTTATGATGGGAATTGATCAACGGACAAGAACCCAATGACCCAAAGCTTACACTGATGATCCAACACTGATTTGGAGCTTGGAGCTCTCAACAATAGAAGAAAAAGGGCTTGAAGTGTTTAAAAGTCAAAGTGGAGAAGGAGTATATAGACTGTAACCACCACAAAAGCAGAGGTTGTCTGCAAAAGAGGCCTCTACAAGAGCAGAGGGGGTTCACAAAAGAGGCCTCCACAAAATCGGAGGTGGTTCGCAAAAGAGGCCACACCAACACTAGCACGCCAGAAAATTTTGCTAAGCTTGAAATTCTATGAATGGGCCCTCGGGATTCATCCATGACCTTGTGAACATAAACTAGACATGATACTCAACTGAAAATGACATTTCAAACTCAACAGAGTCGAAAAAATAACCAACGGAGGTCATCTTGATGAAATGTTGACTGAAGTCAACACTTCACCAATTTCTTATAAAACTCACCAAAGTACTTAAATGAGTCCAAAAGCCTCGGGACCCAAACCAAAGATCTCACTAGTCCAGAGTCCATGCTCTAGATCTAATAACGCTGGCGGAATTCTCATCCAAGCCTGTTAACTCCGAATGTTGACCAAAGTCAACTCTATCAACTTTAAGAGTTCCAAAATAGGAAAACTCTTCTAAAACACAAACGAACTGCTCGAGAACCATACCGGCTGTCTTGACAAGTCATAAATGACATACAGCCACTGTAGGAAAGCTCAAAAAATTGAAAATGCACAAAAACAAAGAAAATGACCTTGAAGGTCATTACAACATCCACTACTAAAATGACTTTCATTCTCAAAAGTTAAGAAACAAAAAGCCCTTGAAGGTTCGAAAAGGTGAGGATATCAAGTCTGCATGTCGAGCTTGACCTCTGAAGGAGCCTCCTCGACTGGACGATACCTTAATAGAACTTTAGCCGACAGAAAACTCTTTAGAGCTAAACTTCTCACCTGCCAGACCAGAATAGAATCATACTCTTTCTCGAAAGCCAAAACTTTGACTGATTGAACCGACTCCTACCGAAACATATGAGACTCGCCCAGAATGTACCATCATAACACAGACACAGGGAAATCTAGGGTGAACATCCCACAGAGCTAGTAACCAGGCTAACTCAAAAAGCTACCTCCTCATCACTCTAACTCACGCATGATTTGATCCGCAATACCTTCTGCCTATCCTATGCTATACAAAGCCTTTCATGAATCATCTGCACTCTAACCATGGAACTACGCAACAAGTCAGTCACCCAAGCTAACCTCAAAAGCATCAACCACCCCACTAGAAATCTATACCTCCTACCACACATCACCTTGAACGAAGCTATCTAAACACTTGAATGGTAGCTATCATCAAATGCAAATTCCACCAAGGCCAAGAACTAGTCTCACTGTCCTCCAAACTTAGTAACACGTGCTCATAGCATATCCTTGAGAACCGGAATAGTCTGCTCTGACTAACCATTAGTCTACAAATGGAAAGCTATTCTAAGCTCAACTCGGACACCCAACTTTCTCTGAATCAAACTCCAAAAACATAAAATAAGACATCACAGTCGGAACTGATAGGAATAAGTGCCCTGCATAGATGAACAATCTCCCGAATGTAGATCCGAGACAACCTCTCAAAATGGTACAAAGTCTGAATTGTCACTGAAATCCACAAGGCATGAGCTTTTAGAAAACTTGCCCCACACTTGTCGAACCAGTAGAAGGGAACAATCTCAGGAATTAATCTAGCCAATGGTACCATAACCTAACTCCTTTACAAACCATCTGAAGTACCCTGCTAACTCATACATTCTGAAGCCCAACTCTGAACGCTGCTCATGCTCCTCCCTATTCCTTGAGTAGACTCAGAAGTCGTCGATAAACACTATAGCAACTAAAATTGAATAGGCTCTGAACACACGACTCATCTAATCCATAACCGTTACTGGTAGTCAACACACATATGCAAGGATCCATCTTTCTCCTTTGCAACCTAAAAAAAACACCCCAAGGAGATATACTAGGGAAGGTTATAAAGTTGTTCCTTTAACTCCCACACCCTGCTGGTGTCATCCGTCATGGTAGAAAAGGAATGGTCTGAGTGGCTAACTCAACATCAATGTTGAAGTCTAAACACACCCAAGCTAAAGACCGGGTAAAGCAGTAGGAAAACACACTAACTACTCGCTAATCGCAGAAACTGATCCAAGTGAAGAAAGTCAGCACTAGGACCACGATCATGAGCAAGATAATCCAAACATCCCCTAACCTACCAACCATCACACCCTCGAAAATGATACAATTAACCTTGGCATATATCTATCGGCATTGTTCCATATTGACTTAGAGATTAACCTTGGAAACATGTACCGGAGGGGAGCCTGTTCCATAATTTCTTGATGGTGTTATTGTTGTTGCTTTGCATTTTTTCCGTTGCTGATCAATGATGATGATGAGTACAAAATATTATTTGGCTGACCTTTATTCTTCTATAAATCATTACTTTGCTATTAAATGTTGAAGATGAACGTTAGTGTACCCCTCAAATTTTAAGCATTACGTTTTTTTACTGACACTTGATGTTCCTTAGGTTCATATGTAACTGCAATCTTAAGTATGACTATTAAGTAGGGGAAGAAAATGTGTAGTTTGTTGAGACTCAATTTTGATCCTTCTTTCTTTCAATTTATGTTGTTGAGCTTCTAAATTATTAATAAATTAAATATATTATTTTTACCATTATTTTTTGATATTATTTCAACTTATTATTATTATTATTATTATTATTATTATTATTACTAGTGTTCATACACGTGCGTTGCACGTGTATCCCATAATTTGATATTTTAAAAAAATATTATCCAAATAAAGTAAGATTTTTAATATATATAACAATTTATTTTTGTTTCTTATTTCGGACTTTGATGATTAAGGTCAAGAGTATTATTATTTTAGTTAGTTATCATTTCTATATTGTCCATTCTACTTTATCGTCCACACCATAGGGTCCCTTCGAATCTATTATCACTCCAGGAGTTTAGTCCATATCACAACAGAAAAACAACACTGAAAGAACAAGTGGTTGACAGATTAATCCTCCTCAATTCCACAGAGTGGGCATAGACTCTGATCAATCAAACTCTATTGTTTAAGCCTATCACGTATGTAGCGTCTCCCATGAAGGGCCAGGAACAATCACTAAGAGAATTAACTATAAAAATATGCAAAAAAAGAGAAAAACTTACTGATCTTCAGAAATCCAATAGCATCATTGTAAAGAGTGTAGCATTTCATCTCAAAAAATTTGTACATAAAATTTCAACCTGCATTTCATCTTTGTACTATAATAAAAAATAATATTATTCAACCTGGATATTGAAAAAGTAAATAAGATAATGAAGCTATTCATAGTACTTTAAAACTCAATTGAAAGAGAAAATGTGAGGAACGATAATAATTTTCTCAAAATAAATCCACTTTTTCCAACAATGAATAATGGCTAATAAGAACGTTCATATATACATTAAAATGTGACCATTGAGTTCTCTTTGACATAATTGTCAATCTAATAATAATAACTACGTGATCATTTAATTCTCTTGGGCATAAACGGATGTCAATTTATGAGAAATGACTCTTGACTTCTCTTTCACCGGATGTCTTCAAAGAGATATAACTTTTGCACTTTTAACAGAAATTAAAATGAAAATAACTGATGAAAAATAAGTTTTTAAAAAATAAATAAATTTTTGGCCTTTAATAACAAAGAAGCATAATAACGTCTTTTAACTTTCTAGGGGCATTTTGGTATTCTAACTTTTAACTTTGTGGCTTCCTACTTTTAGAATAGTAAAGATTATCATTTTTGTAATCATTTATTATCTTCCAAAAAAGGCATTGCACGGATTTTATTTCTTTTATAAATATTATCGCATAATTTTTGCAATATTAATTTTTATTTAAATATTAATAATTATCTCTTGACATTAAATGATTTATTTACTTAAGCACATATTAATATATATTTTATTAAAAATATCTTTAATTTCAATTTGGAAGCCCAAAGAAATACAAGGAAGAATGTATTTTAATCAGCCCAATTCTATAATGTTTGATCCAATGAAATCAGCCATTTTAGCCCAAAAGAAAGCCCAACCCGTCAGCCTTTTTTACACTTAAAATACATTTAATCTACCCATTTTACCCCTACTTAACCTATCTCAAATACCCAAAATATCCCTTATACTCAATAGCCGCATGTTTTTTTCTAGTTCCCTTCTATTTTCAGAAAAGAAACAAGCCTCACCAACTATGGACAGAGTTTGTCCACTCCATTTCCGTGATTTGCTCTTCCCCGTGTCACGTGAAGTTTACTGAGTACCTTCAGCCACTCCCAACCTTAGTCTAGATCATGTTCTAGTATAAAGGTCTTGACTCCGAGCCTCACGTGCGACTGAATCTATGTCTGGGATTGTATGCCATGATCTAGAACTAAAAATAACATGTTATGAGGATTACTAATTGCTCCATTAAGCTCATCGCAACTGCTAAAATAAACATACCTAGAACCCCATTTATGAATGGAAACAATCATTATTTGTAGTTCCTGTTCGTTGTAAGACTATGGTATACTTGGTAGAGATAATAGGATTTGCAAGTACTTCACGTGTTTAGTTGATATGGTTTTTAGCTGCCCGCTACTTCATCTAGATTTTGTTGTGGTGTAAAATAATTTGATCTTAGTTTCATAAATATCTTGTTTTTTATTTAAGGCACAATATAGCTTCCTGTTAGCCTAGATTGTGACTTCTAAATTCATCTTTTGTAGTAATACTATATGGTCTTCCTTTCCTCTTTCTTTTTTATCCTTTGTATTTAAAATGTCTCGCCATAAAGATATGAATTAGTGAAATAATCCGCCCTTCGCGCGGCTATAAACAAAAATAATTAGTTAATATATTTTAATATTTATATATTAAAAATATCTATAGATTTGTAGTTTTTTATTTTAATGGAGTAGTATATAATATTTATATTTAGGTCAGTGACAGAAAAGATGATGTAGATCTTTGTCATGATCTGGAATATGGTATATTTTATTATTATTTTCACTATGCAAAATAGAAATTCTTTACTTTTTTTTAAATACAAACTTTTCATATGTACATAATAAAATTGAAAATTTAGAGGGTATGAGTGGTGAAGTAAATGGAATAAATGATAATATTTTGAAACATAAACTATTGTATTAAGTTAAAAATATTAATTTTTTATTTTGATTTTTTTTAATCTTTTTTAGAAATAATTGATCCTCTATACAAAAGGTTTTTAACTTTTATGTTGTGTTTTGATTATTATATTTATTTACTAAATTTTTTTACACATTAAACAAATATTTTTAAAAATCATAAAAACAGAATAAATTAAACATGACTTATGAATATTATTTGAGACTTCAGAGTAGAAGTTATAAAGAAGATAAAGAGACATAAGTTACAAAAATCTTGAATGTATAATTTTATTAGAAATTAAAAATATTAATTATTATGCATTGATTTTATTTGTAAAAATAAACAAATAGACAGCAAAAACAATGCGAAAAATAAAAAAGAAAAGATAAATAGTTTGACTGTGTAAGAAATATATAACATTATTATTTCAAAGACCACAAATATATAATATATAAACATAAATTTTCGTAGTTATATAGCTAAGACATAAAAAAATAACCTATACTATTATATTCATAAAGTAATAAAAAAAAATATTACGTAATACATTTCCAGCAAGAAAAGAACAACAACAAAAATAGATCGTTATATACGCAAAAGATTAAGCAATGACATTATAAATAAATTATTTCAT
Organism: Jaltomata sinuosa; assembly: GCA_003996215.1. Taxonomy (NCBI): domain Eukaryota; kingdom Viridiplantae; phylum Streptophyta; class Magnoliopsida; order Solanales; family Solanaceae; genus Jaltomata; species Jaltomata sinuosa. Next base: position 118,821 of record QJPP01002756.1, on the reverse strand, counting down.
CTTTTAATTTTTTTTTGCGAGAGAAATAAAAATGAAACTCTTTATCACAATTCTCTTAGTTGAAATAAGATAATTATATTAATTATACTTCATAACAAAAAGTAGAATCATAAAGGACTAAATGAATAATATTGTCAATATGTGCAGCTAAGTAACTATTATAAGCCAAAAAAAAACTCTAGCAAAAATAATTTTCAATTATGCTTTAAAAAGTTTTCTTCTAACGCCTTCTTTTGTAAGTAGATCCACCACCCTGTTCTAGCAATATTTAAAAAATGGTTTAACACAATTATGAATAAATAAAATAATTATTTAACTATAATAACATAAAAACACAAGAAATATATAGACAATTATTAATATGATACTGCACTATGTATGATATTTATAATATTTCTATTTCAATCATATCAATTAAAATGTAATTATATCAAAAAGAGGAAAGAAATCTAAATTATATAATACATATACAAAAAAAGTCGATTGTACAAACAATAAAAAATAACTATCTCTTGAAATCTAGTAAAATATTGTAATCGAACTATACTATATTATTGTTAAGTTAGTGTCAACCGCAAATTGACTTTTAATCAACCACACATAAATGATGTATTTAAAAATTAAAATTACCTCAATATTTATTATCGTAAAAAAAAATTTGATCATATACGATTATTAAATTAGTATCCATCGCAAATTGATTTTTTGATTAACTAAGTAGAAATAACATATTTAAAAATTATTATTACCTCAACAAATTATTGTGAAAATTTCTGGATCATACTTGATTGGATGAGGATAACGAATACATTAAAAAATATATTATAAAATTAAGAAAGCACGATCAAATACATAAAGTTAAAAAAAACTTGAAAATAAAATATTTCTTGCCTTCATATACTCCCTTCACGTTACATGTTATAATTCACAAGGCAAAGTGATGGAGAAGAGATAATGAATACGTAAAAAATATATGCTAAAATTAAAAAAGCACGATCAAGTACATAAAATTGAAAAAAAAACTTGAAAATAAAATATTTTTTGCCTTCATATACTCCTTTCATGTTATATGTTATAATTCACAAGTCAAAGTGATGGAGAAAAGAGGATAAATTTGGATGAGAATCTTCATGAAACAAAATATAAGTTTATATAGGCAAAATAGAGGAATACCATAAGACATTACTAACTTACAAATTAAAGTTTGGGGTTATGGACATGAAAATTATGAGAGTTATGGCTAATATTAAGAGTAGAAATTAAAAAGATATGAGTTATGAATAGTTACTTTAAAAATACATTTAATAAAAAAGAGAAAAAATATTTAAAATCGTAAAAGTTAATATCATTTTATAATTAGAAGAAGGGCAAAAATTAAAAGGAATTTTTTTAAAAATCTTAGAATTAATGTCATTTTATAATTAGAAGAAGGGATAAAAAATTATAAAAGAAAATTAGGACAAACAAAAGTGCATAATTAGAGTGACTTTTCAATTCTTCATTAGTACATTCAATAATTAGTAATCAATATAATAACTTATACACAATAAATTAATATAATTGTTAAGAAATTTAATGAAACTTAATAAATAGGATAGAACATGATTAATTTTTAATTAAAAAATAAGAGAAAAGAGAGAAAAATATCAAAAAAAGGAGAAAAAAGATAAATAGGAATGGAGGTCATAGAGAGGTGCCACATCACCTTGTCTATAATCCTCCTTTATATATACATATATATATATATATATATATATATATATATATATATATATATATATATATATATATATAGAGAGAGAGAGAGAGAGAGAGAGAGAGATTGGGAATTGATGTGCATCCCCGATTCATCGCATTTAAAATTTTCTTACACTTTCGGTATAGAACTTCCATTCTAATCTTTATTTCTTCCTTTCTTTACACATATACTTGGGTGGAGCAAATGGAATCTCAACCCGAGGCGAGACTCAACTATGCGTATTCGCGCTTGGAGACATTATTAACGAGTTCAATATGTATAGGATTTTCTGCTCGTACTCTGTCAAATTCTAGTATAGTTTAAGATATCGTGCCACAGAGATTGGATGATCTATGCTACAGATTTGTAATACCTTGACTACTATTTGAGAGAATCAAATTGATGAAACATAAAGTTATTTTTATAGAATACTTAAATTTAAGACAGGCCGGGTCATTTGACGGAAATGGAAGGCTTTTCCCTATTAGAGAAGGCCCTATGGAGTAAAGGGAAGTGGATGAATTCTTGGAAAAAGAGGGAGCGAGCCTATATAAAATAGAAAATGAATAAAGAAAATTTCATGAATAGATAGAGTCAACGGTACGACAGACAGCGCTGCCTACACGAGAATTAGCTTCCAAAATCACTTTTTAGAAAGATTTATAATTAAAAAGAGTTGGGAATCATTGAATTCACTTGATATTATTACAATAAAATCTCAGTCTCCATAAATATTTTTTAAAAGAAATAATTGTTTATTGCTAATACAATTATATTTTGCTCACTAAGAAATAAATAAATAATTAACACTCTGTGAGGTTATGCCAATTAATTAATTTACTTGTAGTAATTGTTAAATCAAAATATTTCTCTTTCCTGAATTGTGCTGAAAGGATAAAAGACCTCTTGCGATTAGTCTTTAAATCAATAAACTTATTTGAATCAATTTCTCCGTGAGAATTAGAACTGAAAGAAATAAGATAGAGACCCCTTAATTCGTTAAACTTATTTGAATCAATCCCTCCGTGAGAATTAGGATCGAAAGAAATAAATTCAAAGATTTGGAATAATAGATAACTAAAAATTACTTCCACTCTATTATTTTATTCATTAGTTACTATATATTAATTTTGCTCCATGAGAATTACAAAATTAATATAAAAATAACTTAGAGATAAAATATGTAGACGTGATAATAATGATTAGTTGAAAACTATCACTCCGGCACAGTTTAAAATATAAATGAAATATTTCAGGCTAAGATGTTTAAAAACTGAGATAGTATTATAAAAATATACCAAGCTTCATCAACTATCCCAACAAAAAGAGATTACTCCATTATGGAGCAAGAAAAACTAAATAAAATAAGAAGTACTTCTACTACAAGAAAAAGACTAGAAAAAGAGACCAAGATTAACTCTTCTCTTCTCCTTATAAAACTTAGAGAACTAAAAAGAAAGTTAAAATACTAAATAAATGATAGTTGGATGATTTTCTTCTACAAACACATGCCTATTTATAGAAAAGTTCTAGTGGAGGCCTTGGTGAGAAATTGAAAGATAATTTCAATATATCATGAGGTCTTGATGAAAATTTGACATGATAATTTATCATGAAATCTTGGTGAGATTTTGACATAACAATTATCATGAAACTTTGGTGAGAAATCAAAGGCCTTGAAATTTTGTGATTTTATCTTCCTTGTCCTTGTTTGGTCTTTGATGAATTTGTAGCGGATGTATCTTCCTTCCTTGATTTATATCTTCTTTCTTTCTTTTTTCTTGTTCCTCATGTATTCTTCTTTCTGCAAGATTTGTTAGAAAATATAGGAGAATTGAATATATTTATTCATGCTTTTATTGAAAATTAGTAATTTTATATATTAAAATACATGAATAATTTATATTCATCAATCATACATCATCTTCCTTAGAATGTGTCAAATAGCGGAAAAACGAGCGAAATGTTTGGGGTCGTTTATGGTGTCCTTTCTTCTTATTATTCATTATAACTTGTTTGTTATTGTTCAGTAGCTTATTTGTGTTGATTTGATTTTATTTATCTCAAGTTTGAGATTATTTGTTGAATTACTTTCTTAACACTAGATTATAACTAAGTTTATTTAATGAGAAAATATCTCAAAACACACATAAACTATGGTCGAAATTGTTGTTACACACTCTAACTTTGCGAAGGTTCTATGACCCTCCTGGACTATTTTATAGTGTAATATTTAGGGTATTATCAGCTTAGCTGAACCACTAAATCACTCAAACTAAAATAAATGCTTACACACGCTATCAAAAAGAGGGGTCAGTTCTCATTAATGTTAATTTATCTTCCATTAACCCTAGAATTTTCTTAAAACTCTCTAACTTTATTTTCATGATTATTGATCAAATAACACAAATCATTTCAATTTCATGTGATTTTTATTTTCAATCTACTATTTCAAAGTTGCTCCTTATATGTGTGTTCACTTGCATGTCCAGCTATGCTAATTATACCCTCAATATTACACTTTAAAATAGGGAGGTCATAGGACTCCCACAAAGTTAGAGTGTGTAACAACAATTTTAACCATAGTTTAGGTGTGTCTTGAACTATTTTCCCTTTATTTAATTATACATGATCTTTAATCTAGTTAATTATTATTGTCTTTTTTTTTGCTCTTTGGTGTCGTCGATAAAGAATTAAGCCTAGAACACTTGAACCTTAGAAAGGGTAGTTTGCTATATATAATAACTAGTGAACACGTCCATGCTTCGCGCGATTATTAAAAACATAAATGAATTTCCAAAATTATATTCTTCTTTTTTGTAAATATAGTCAACATCTATAGAAGAGAGATTTATTTATTTTTACAAATTATTAATGTTAAAGCTTAAAAATGAGAGTTCACACTTTACACACAAGATCAAGTGTAACATCAACTTAGTAACCAAAAGACAACTAAGTAGAAGTACATAAAATGAGGGGGGGGGGGGGGGGGAGGTACATAAAATGAGAAAAGTGGTTTATTAATCTGTTACCACTTGAGATGTTTTGAAAACTAAGTACTTGTTAACATGTTGAGTTTAAAATCAAATTGGTTTTGAAAGCCAAGAGTCTGGTTCTCAAAATCAAGTAACCAACTCGGTTTGGCTGTAATTTACATTATATTATAGAATATAATTTAATTATATAGAAAGTTCAAAGTGTCCTATTATAATTTTCATCTTTCAAGTATTTCGTAATTTTTCATATTCTATTTTTTCAATTAAAAAAGAAGTGTCTTAGATGATGTGAATTCAGTTAGTAAGGAGAGAAGACAAATAGAGGAGCACATACAAACAAATTTATCTAGCAAAAGAATTTTAACAAAATAATGACGGCAAAATAGGAGAAAGCAATGAGTTTGTCATTTTCCTCTAAGTTCCTACTAATCCTCCCTTCACCATGTCAATCTAGGTTGCCTCCATGACCGAAAGAGACATAAATGTGAACATAAGAGGTCTCTGATATAAATTAATAGTCATAATTCATTAGGAGTAAAAGAAATTCATTGTTTAAGCAATATGTAGTGGTTACGATAAATTAAATAAACTGTTATGAAAATGGAAAATCAATAACTAATCAACTCCACTGTTTCATAAAAACATTCAACTCTACCGAGCAGATTCATCTTCATCCTCCCACTTACATTCCATGGACTTTTTGTTTGCCTTGTGTCTGCACTATATGGATTTCTCGTTTCTGCAAAACGACAACAACAAAAATTCTCCAACAAACTTGAAACAATAAGAAAACAGTCTATTTCAACATGTCCCCGATAAACAGTTTAAATGTTCAGTAAACAACTATGATAACAATCACAACCAATAGATTTTTTTTTTAAAAATAAAATAAAAGGACTATATCATTGTGGCACTACTACAAACAGAAACATAGCACAACATTGTATCAAGATGAATATTCAAGAACATCCAAAAGATTCACCATAGACTAAGTAATATGTTGTAAATTAAATACAATCAAAACAGAGTTCACTTTCAAAAGGTGAGAGTCTGTCTTTGCCTCGTAAAGCTTCAAGTTTCTAGAACAATATATTAAGGGGCAGCCCGGTGCACTAAAGCTCCCGCTATGCGCGGGGTCCGGGGAAGGGCCGGACCACAAGGGTCTATTGTACGCAGCCTCACCTTACATTTCTGCAAAGGGCTGTTTCCACGGCTTGAACCCGTGACCTCCTGGTCACATGGCAGCAACTTTACCAGTTACTCCAAGGCTCCCCTTCTCGAGAACAATATATTAACATAGCAAAATTCAGACGCGTCCCTTTTCTTCGCTTTTGAAATATACTCAAAAGTTTATTGCCCCAAGTCAACTATACACAATACACTAAAGTTAAGAGAGCCCATATGACTTTACCAAAATAAAGTTTTACTTATGCAGAGTTGTAGGAACAAGAGGCTATAAAGAAAAAGGGGATTTGCCTGGGAAGAAAAAAATGGAGGAAGAGAAGAACCATAAAATAAGATGATTAGAAGAAGTGGCGTTATATTTTTAAGCAGAAGAAGCGATTGTAGCCTGAGGTTATTTAGGAAAACGAAAACGGCTTTAGGTTTTATTTCAAACAGAATTCATTTATCAGTAAATATGGGCATCACATTGCTGCTACGTGGGTTGACTGTTGAGTAGACAAAAGGTTACTTTGGACTAAATAACAAACAGTTACTTGGGCTTAATTACTGGTGCTACGTGGCTTGAGTCTTTTGTTTAAGTTAATAAATTATTTTGTGTTATAATATAGAGAAATGTAGGGGAAATTGTCAAAAAAAAAAGGAGAAAAAAGATAAATAGCATCCTTGGCTAAAGAGAGGTGCCACATCACTTCTCCAATATCTAGCTTTATATTATATATAGATAGAGACTTGTAGCTAACTCTTTTCCTTCATATATATACACATACGTCTATATTATTTTTCCAAAATATTGAAAATCAAATCTTTTCTTATAGCTTTTCTTTATTACTGTTAGCTTTTGCAATAACAAAAAGGATGTGATTTTCTTTTAAATTTTCTAAATCTGCTGCAAAAAAAATGATTTTGTTTTGAGTTAAAGAAAAAATCATCTTCTTTAATTAAAGTTTAAAATACCAAATCAATGAGCAATTTTCAGCCAAAACTTGTTTTAGAACATTTATTTAAGTTCAAGTTTAATATGAAGGTGCAGACTTTGGTGAATTTGAATTTTTAACACTAATCGGATGAGAGAATCACATTGTTTACAACTTTTTCAACTCATTATCAGTTTTCTTTTAATTGACATCCTAAATCTATGCCTACATATGTATTTACAAATACTATTATCTCACTCAATAATTTTTAAAATATTTCTCTATTTTAATAAATGCCCTCGAGTCTTGTCTTGATTCGTTAAAAATTTGTTTTTAATTAGTTTAGTCTCCTCTTCAAAATTCAAACGGATTTTACTTTATTTTGTTCGATATTTCATGCTAATCTGCACCTAGCTATGATAAACATTGATATTTTCCAACCCTTTTAACTTTCTATTTTTAGTAACCTAAGTTTGACCGGCTAACCGTATTTAGCGGATCTTAAAGGATGCTTAACCCCTTGCCTTTAGGATAACTAGAACTCTCACCTAGAATCACATAAGTTAAGTAGATCATTAATTAGTGTTAATTTAGCATAACTTTTGTTAATAATTTAGGTGTCCTAATTCACCTTTTAAAAATAATTAGGTGGCGACTCTTTAAGTTAAATAATTTAAGAATCACCAATATGTTGTACTTTGCTTTGACCCGGTTAAAATGGAGTATAACATAGTTAATAGAGAATTAATAGAGTGACTTTTGAATTATTTAATAAATAATTCAAAATTGTAATGACCCTTCCGGTTATTTTTGCGTTTACGCCTTTTTTGTGCTGCTAGATTTTTTCTGTAGTGGTCCCAAGTTATTTATGACTTGATAAGACCGGTGGTTCGGTGCCCTGGTCGTTCGTTTGGTCGTTTTAGCCGTTTGCCTGTTTTAGAGCCTTAACTTAGAATATCGTTGACTTTAGTCAATATTCTTGGTAAACGTGCTCCGAATCAAATTCCAATAGTTTCGTTAGCTTCAGAGCGTGAATTTTGGTTTAGTTGGACCCTGGGTCGGGTTCTGGGAGCTTTCAATTTAGTTTTGTCTGAGTTTTTGTGTTTTAGCCAAGTTGAACTTGAAAGTTTGACTTTAGTCAAAATTCAGAGAAGGCAACCTCAGATGAAAATTTTATCTATGCTATTAGCTCCAGAATGTCGACTTAGGCTAAGGGAACCTTTGGTTCGGGTCCCAGGGCTTCCGGACTTATTTTGGGGTATGAGTTCCGCGTTAGTTTTGGGTATGAGGCCCACTTTTTCTTAAAATGATCTCCGTTGGTAAATTCATTAATTCCATTGAGTCCGGAATATCATTTCTACTAAAATAGCTCTATTGTTTTGTGAGTATCGAGTTTCGATTATGCCCGGAATGCCCCGTAGAAGTTTAGAAAATTGCAGATTTTTCTGTTGCAGGCCAGCTTTAAATAGTTGTTAGCAGCTTTATTTTTCGCTTGTGCTCTCATCTTTCCAACTCCTTTTCTCCACCATTTTTACACTAAATTCCTTGAAATCTTTACCTGCTCTTACCCATAACTTGGAGGAATAATTATTGTTGATCCGGGTGTGTTTCTTGGCCTCGTGAATAGGTAAAATATCTTGTTAACTTCCGTTAATTTCCACAAATTTCATTCTTTAAATTCTTGTTTTTCATGATTTTCAGTTTATTTCTTTCACTTCTTTCAACTCCAACTTCATTTTTCTCAACTCTAATTACTCAAGAACAGTGTGGGCTCGTGGGAATTCTCCAAATTATCGTTAATCTCGCTCCTTTATCGTTGGTAAGCCTCTTCTTCTTCAAGACTTGTTCTTCTCTTCAAGCTCAAAAACCTCCATGGTTGAGGCTCTTACAAGTTCGACTTTTCTTGGGTTAAAGCCGCGTCAGAGAGCTTGATTGTTCGTGGTAGCTGTAGTTCAGGTCCGTGGTCGATTCTTGCTTCCAAATTGGTACATTTCTGTCCTTGTAAATCGCAATTCTCCACTTTTTTTCTCATGAATTAGTAGTACTTCGGGGCTGTTTTGAGCCTCAAAACAAACTCTGTTTGCGCTCAAATTTTGATCATGGATTTTTAAATTCACCGCAGACATAATTGTGAATTCTATTTTCTATTTCACTGCACGGATCCAGAGGGTCATTTTTCGACCCAATTTTCAGCCCGATTTTCCGTATAGCAATATGGTGTCATTCTTCACGTCTTGACACCTAGATTATGTTCTTGATAGCGTGGCAACTTTCCGAGGTTGTTCGAAAGGGAAAGACACACGAGTGATAGTTCATGTTTGCAGTTCATCCCCGAGGTAGGTTACAGTTTAAACTCCTTAGACTTCACATATATAGAATAAAATTGTACTAATGTGCATCCTTGGGTTGAGTTTACTAGTTGGTACCACAGACCTTGACCGCTTTATTCATGCCAATTCCTTTTCTTCCTCCGATGGTTGTAGTATTTGCTATAGATGATATTATCACCCTTGTGGTCCTGTGTGACCTTGTTTGACTCTGGAACATAGATGGTGGGTTATATGGGAATGTCCATGAGTCCCGGGCATCAGTATTATTATCATAGAGCTGTCTATATGTGTTGTAGAACGATTGGAGCCTGTGCAGGGCCGATAGATTGATTGTGAGCCGGGGGCCACTGTTGTGATTGTGTATACCATTGATCATGCATATGGAGGGAATTTCTTCATGATTTTACTATGATTTTAGCTTCGGGCCTACTATTACTGAATTTCTAAACCTTGCATGGCCCATGAGGCCTATTTTCGATAAAAATGATTGAAAAAGGGTTTGGTACCATCTTAATGGATCTTCTTGGGGTAAGGGGGAATTAAAGGATGTTTATAACTATTTCTACATATACTAAACTCAGTGAGCTTGAGCACTAAACTTGTTTTACTACAACTTCCGGGGTGATGCTAGACTCGGCGGAGCCGTGTGCTAGGACTATTTAACTTACTGATTTAGACCTGGATACTCTCCGTGCAGCTTTACTTGGGGATTTTCGAGATTGCGAGGCATCTAGTATGTTGGTTGGGGGCCTCTATGGACCTTGTCATTTCGGACCAGGGGCTATGTGCTGCGAGTGCCAGAGGGGAGGTATACAGTGTAGTAGAGGTATACGGGTGTGACCTTCTATGGATCCTGTCTTCTGGGCCATATAGGACGCCTGTAACATCCCAGGATCTGAACCAGCTACTGGACTGTACTCAACAAGGAAATTTCAAAAAAATTAAGTTTCCAGGAACCACGGTTAAGATCACGGACCGTAGTTTGGAACCACAGTCTGTCGTCTTAACCATAGTCTGACTTTCCAGTAGCCCCCAGTTCAAGTCCCAGGAACCACGAGTCAGACCACAGACTGTAGTTTAGAACCATGGTCTGTCCTGTCACTCGTGGTCTCCCTTAATCAGAGGACCTCAGTTCAGGGCTTAGAGACCACGAGTCAGGTCACAGAGCGTACTTCAGAACCATGGTACGTCCTTGGACTCGTGGAATCCTCAGACCAGACTAAAGTCCCAGGAATGACGATCCACATGATGAGCCATCGTTCAGGAGTACGGTCCATCATGTGGAGTCATAGTTCCCTTAGATTAAAAAAACCCCAAGACTCCTAGGCAGGACCACGACTCAGTTGATGAATCGTCATCCAGGAGTACGGTCCTTCAACCAAGCCATGATCCCTGAGTCGCGATTTTCAGCAGAGTTCTTTTAAATTTCCCAAGGGTACTCCGAACTTTTCCTTTCTCTTTTAAGGCCTAAGCTACATCATTTTGCCTAGCCTAAGCCTAATTAATTAGTCGAAAACTAACTAAAACATCCATTCTCCTAAAATCATCAGACTTAGAAAGAAAAGAAGAGAAAGAGGCGACAATTTTCTCTCAAGAACAAGCAGAGGTCTTCTCCAAGTTCAACCCCAAAATCCAAAGGATTTCTTTATAGTTTCTTATCCAAGTATGTGGGATTTCACTAGTGGGATCCTTTCACCCATTAGGTCCCTAGAATTCAGTCAGTTTCTACAGTTTCTCCATGACTATTCAGACCTAGGGTTTATAAACCTTAGGGATTTCCTTGCTATTCAGAAGCTACGACTTATGTGATGTTTAGTTCATATTTCTTGGAGAATTAGCGTAGTTTCATGTATAGAACTCAGAAACCCTAGCTTGTGTAAATTTCAGTATTTCATAAATTATACTTGCTAGGCAGATTAGTCAGACAAGCATGTTTCAGAATTTGAATGCCATATTTTCTAGTATATGTATGTTGCATTCTCAGATTATATCAGTGTTTTGAGCTATCCAGTATGACAGTTGTATTTTTAGCTTTCTATTCAGTTGGGAGTAAACCTAGTACCAAGTGAACGAAGGGATGAAGGCTCACCCGCTAGTTTAGGCTGAGACCTTTAGCAGCAATCCCTGAGTCCCAGAACTACGGTGCCACCATAGGTTCTAAAGGGGTCACCCGTCAGATTAGGCTTGACACCCTTATCCCTTGTGGACATCAGTTAGTGGATCCATGTCAGACTTGTTTGTACCCTTGGCAAGGTATGAACACCCTTCCATCCAGTATTACAGGTTGGCCCCATAGTTAGCTCAGCTTGGGGTATGTCAGTTAACAGTACCTCCTACATTCAGATTTATGTTGCATTGACCATGTACTCAATATCCCTTTCAGTATTAAGTTCAGCATATTGTATATTCATGTTAGTACTTGGTCATTGTATCCAGTTTAGCTTTAAGTTTATGCTTCAGTATATATTTCCATGTTCAGTTATCATGTTGTTCAGCTTAGCCCATATCCCGCATGCTCAGTACATTTGAAGTACTGACGCATACTTTTGTGCTACATCATTTTATGATGTAGGTGCAGGCACTCAGCATCCAGACCACGTTTAGATTGATTTCCAGTCCTACTCAGCAACTTCAGTGGTGAGCCTTATAGTTCGAGGATGATAGATATGCTTTATCTTTCAGTGTTCTTATTTCAGCTATTCAGATTTTTAGAGTTAGTTGGGGGCATATCCCAGCAACTCACGTTAGTTAGAGGCTTTCAGACATAGACTAGATTCAGCTATTGAGTTGTTAGTGTTGTTTTCAGTCATCACTATACTCCATATATATTTTATATATTCAGATATTTTGGGCTATCTCCCACTTCAGATATTAAACTGTTTTCAGCTTTCGCACAATATATATTTTCATCATAAATTGTTTAGGTATGCCAGACCATGGGTTAACTTGGGGTCACTTATGACACTAAGCACCATGTTACGTCTAGGGGGTAGCCTCAGGGTGTGACAAACTTGGTATCAGAGCATCAGATTTAAGTGTCCTAGGTTGTCTGAAAGCCGCGTCAAGTAGAGTCTTCTTCATGGGTGTGAAGCGTGCCACACTTATGGGGGAGGAGCTATGAGATGTCACTAGGAACAACTTCCCTTCTTTGTTTTTCAACTCGTGCTATAGAATATGAACTCTATTTAATCTCCTTATAACTCGTGCTCTTTGCATTTCAGAAAAATGCCTCCCCAAAGAGCTAATGCCAGGAATCAGCCAGCACCAGCAGCTCCAGCAGACTCATTGGATGAGCAAGTCACGGATGTTGAATTCAATGTTGCATTCCAAGTGCTTGCCCAGGCCATGAAAGCTCAGGTCAATCAGCAGGCTGTGGCACTAGCTCCACCTCAGGCTAAAACTGCTGCAGCTAAAATTCAGGATTTCACTAAGATGAACCCTCTAGAATTTCATGGGTCTAAATCAGAAGAGAATTCACAAGATTTTCTTGATGAAATTCGAAAGTCACAGATATTATGGGTGTCACTCCGGTCAAGCATGCATATTTGGCTGCCTACCAGTTGAAGGGAGTGGCTTATACTTGGTATCAGTAATGGAAGGAGTCTCGTTGTGAACATGCAGGCCTGGTGGATTGGAACCAGTTCAAGACTGCATTTTTGGACAGGTTCTTCCCACTTGAGCTCAGGGAAGCCAAGGTCCAAGAGTTCATCAACCTGAAGCAGGATGACATGAGTGTGAAGGATTATGCTCTCAAGTTCACTCAGTTGTCTAAGTATGCTCCAGCAATAGTAGCTGACTCCAGGACCCATATGAGTAAGTTCATATTTGGTGTGTCGGATGATGTGGTCAAAGAGTGCAAGACTGCTATGCTGATTAAGGAGATGGATTTCTCCAGATTGGTTACTTATGCTCAGTAGATTGAGGAAGAGAAAATCAAAGAGAGGGGAGGAGACAGTAAGAAAGCCAGAATAGGTGATTTCAACTACTCTCAGCAGAAGTTAGAGGGTGGTAATCGCTCTCAATTCTGTCAGAAGTCTTCAGCTCCAGCTCTATTTTCTGCTAGTGCCCCAATGCCAAAATTTAAACAGGATCGACGGGATAAAGCACCAAGCTCCAAGTCCCAAGGTACAGTTACTAGCGGGTGCACTCATCCAGTGTGTAAGAAGTGTGGTAGAAACCACCAAGGTGAGTGCATGGCAGGTAGTGGAAATTGCTTTAGGTGTGGTAAGCCAGGCCACAGGGTGCCTTGTAAATTCTTAGAAGGGCAGGGATACTCATTCACAGAATCAGGCCAGCTCTACAATAGCTCCAATGGGTTGCCCCACTCAGCAGGGTGCCTCATCCGGTATAGGTGGTGGTCTGCTCCATAATAGGTTGTATACCTTTCACACTCGACAGGACCAGGAGAATTCTCCCTATATGGTCACAGGTCATTACAAGTCTTCCATTTAGATGTTTATGCAATGTTAGACCCAAGGGCTACGCTTTCCTTTGTAACTCCTTATATAGCAGTGAATTTTGGTGTCAGTCAAGAAATTCTCCCAGTTCTCAGTCTCAACTCTAGTTGGTGACCCAGTTATAGCTAGACGGGTATACAAAAATTTCCCTATCACAGTTTCCCAGAAAGTCACCTCAGCCGATTTAGTAGAGTTAGAAATGACTAACTTTGATATTATTCTAGGCATGGATTGGTTACATTCCTATTATTCCTCAGTTGATTGAAGAACTAGGATCGTTCAATTTTAGTTTCCAAACAAGCCAGTCTTAGAATGTAAGGGTAGTACCTCAGTGCCTGTAGGTCGATTCATCTCTTACCTTAAGGCCAGAAAAAAGATTTCCAAAGGGTATATCTATTATCTTGTTCGGGTTAAGTATTCCTAACTCCGAGACCCCAACTCTTGAGTGAGTTCCAGTGGTGAATAAATTCCCCAAAGTGTTTCCAGTAGATCTTCCCGGAGTCCCTCCTGAATGGGAAATCGACTTCGAAATAGATCTCTTCCCAGATACCCAACCTATTTTGATTCCTCCTTATAGAATGGCTCCACCTAAGCTTAAGGAATTGAAAGATCAGTTGAAAAACCTTTTAGATAAGGGCTTCATCAGACCCAATATCTCTCCATTGGGTGCTCCAGTGCTCTTTGTGCGTAAGAAGGACGGTTCTCTCAGGATGTGAATTGACTACTGGCAGTTGAACTAAGTCACAATCAAGAATAAATATCCCATCCCCGGGATTGATGACCTGTTTGACTAGCTCCAGGGTGCTAGTTACTTCTCTAAGATAGACCTCAAATCCGACTATCATTAGCTCAGAGTCAGAGATAGTGACATCCCGAAGACAACATTCAGGACTCGGTATGGTCACTATGGATTTATAGTTATGTCTTTTGGACTAACCAATGCTCCTGCAGCTTTTATAGATTTAATGAACAGGGTGTTCAAATAGTATTTGGACTTGTTCTTCATTGTTTTCATTGATGATATCCTTTTTTATTCTCAAAATGAGGAGGAACATGCGAATCATCTGAGGGTCACTCTGTAGACTCTCAAGGACCGCTAGTAATTCACCAAGCTCAGTAAGTGTGAGTTCTAGTTGAAATTAGTTGCTTTTCTTGGTCATGTGGTGTCTAGTGAAGGCATCCGAGTTAATTCTCAAAAGATTGAGACAGTAAAGAACTAGCAAAGACCCACCTCGCCAACAGGCATTAGAAGTTTCTTGGGTTTAGCCGGTTACTACAGGAGTTTTTTCGAACGATTTTCATCCATAGCTGCCCCATTGACCAAGTTGACTCAGAAGAAGGTCAAGTTTCAGTGGTCAGACGAGTGTGAGAAAAGTTTCCTAAAGTTGAAGAATAGATTGACTACGGCTCCCCTTTTGACTCTACCAGAGGGTTTTAAATGGCTTCGTGGTTTATTACGATACATCTAGGGTCATATTGGGTTGTGTTTTGATGCAGCGGGGTAAGGTCATAGCTTATGCCTCCAGACAAATTAAAGCCCATGTGAAGAACTACCTGACTCATGATCTTGAGCTTGCAGTTGTCGTGTTTGCCCTAAAGATCTGGAGACATTACTTGTATGGTGTTCATATTGATGTGTTCACACAGATCATAAGAGCCTACAGTATGTGTTCACCCAGAAAGAGTTGAATCTTCGTCAAAGAAGGTGGCTTGAGTTCCTCAAAGACTATGATATGAATGTGCTCTACCATCCGGGTAAGGCCAATGTAGTGGTTGATGCCCTCATCAGACTGTCCATGGGTAGTGTGTCACATGTTGAGAAAGAGAGGAAGGAATTAGCCAGGGATGTTCATAAGCTTGCTCGCTTAGGTGCTTGCCTCATAGACATGACAGATGGTGGTGTGATAGTCCAGAATGGGTCAGAGTCTTCATTGGTAGCGGAGGTTAAAGAGAAACAGGACAGTGATCCCATTTTGCTCCAGTTGAAAGGTGCAGTTCATCAGCAGAGAGTAGAGGTTTTCTCCCAAGGGGG
Source organism: Jaltomata sinuosa (assembly GCA_003996215.1). Lineage (NCBI taxonomy): Eukaryota > Viridiplantae > Streptophyta > Magnoliopsida > Solanales > Solanaceae > Jaltomata > Jaltomata sinuosa. Next base: position 103,169 of record QJPP01002756.1, on the reverse strand, counting down.
AAATGGTGTACTTCACTACCAAGGTCAGTTATGTGTACCGAATGTGGGTGAGTTGAGGCAGAAGATCCTTATCAAAGCCCATAATTCTAGATATTCTATTTATCTCGATGCCACTAAGATGTACCGTAATCTATGGGAAGTCTATTAGTGGAACGACATGAAGAGGGACATTGCAGATTTTGTCGCTAAGTGTCCCTACTCCCTGCAAGTGAAGGTAGAACATCAGAAACCAGGAGGTGTGACTCAGGATATTAGCATTCCTACTTGGAAGTGGGAGGTGATCAATATAGATTTCATTATGGGTTTACCTCGTACTCGCAGACAGAATGACTCCATTTGGGTGATAGTGGACAAAGTTACTAAGTCAGCTCACTTTTTGGCTGTCAAGACTATAGATTCAGCAGAGGAGTATGCCTGACTCTACATTAACACGATAGTCAGTTTGCATGGGGTTCCCTTGTTTATCATCTCAGATTGGGGCCCTCAGTTTATGTCTTATTTCTGGAAGTCCTTCAAGAAAGGTCTTGGTACTCAGGTAAATCTCAGCACAATATTTTATCTGCAGATGGATGGTCAGGCAGAGCATACCATTAAGACCTTAGAGGACATATTGAGAGCTTACGTGATCAATTTCAAGGGTAGTTGGTATGATCACCTACCTCTCATAGAGTTTGCCTATAATAACAGTTTCCACTCTAGTATTCTGATGCCCCTTATAAGGCACTCTATGGGCGTAGATGTAGGTCTCCAGTTGGTTGGTTCGAAGTAGGTGAAGCAGCCTTGATTGGGCCAGATTCGGTTTATGAGGCTATGGAGAAAGTTCAGCTCATCAGGGAAAGGTTAAAGACATCTCAGAGTCGTCAGAAGTCCTATGCAGATGTAAGGAGAAGGGACTTAGAGTTTGAAATTGATGATTGGGTCTTACTAAAAGTGTCACCCATGAAGGGGGTGATGAGATTTGGCAAGAAAGGGAAGCTCAGTCCTAGGTATGTAGGTCCTTATAGGATCCTGAAAAGGGTTTGTAATGTGGATTATGAGTTAAAGTTGCCAACAGAACTATCAGCGGTTCATCCAGTCTTTCACATTTCCTTGTTGAAGAAGTGTGTGGGTCATCCGGCATCGATTGTGCCTTTAGAGAGTGTGGTTGTGAAGGATAGCCTCACCTATGAGGAGGTTCCAGTTGAGATTCTAGACCGTCAAGTTCGTAGGTTGAGAAATAAAGAAGTCGCTTTAGTGAAGGTTTTATGGAGGAACCAGTCCGTAGAGGGAGCTACTTGGGAAGCAGCAGCAGCTATGATGACCAAGTACCCTCACCTTTTTCCCTCCGACTCAGTTTCAGCTTGAGGTAATAGTCCCTATCCTGTCTCTCAGTTACTCTTGTGTAATTTAGTCTTAGTACCATGTTCCCTTAGCTATTCTTGCATTTCAGCATGTTTGCATATCTATGGAACTCAGTTCAGCTAGATATCAGCTTATGGTACTAAGGTTGTAGGGATTGCAGCTCTTTCCCTCCAAACTCAACTTGTCTTGTGTTCATTCGAGGACGAATGATCCTAAGCGGGAGATATTGTAACAACCCAGGATCTGAAACAGCTACTGGATTGTACTCAACAGGGAAATTTCAAAAAAAATTAAGTTTCCAGGAACCACGATTAAGATCACGGGCCATAGTTTAGAACCGCAGTCCATCGTCTTAACTGTAGTCCCACTTTCCAGTAGGCCCCCAGTTCAAGTCTTAGGAACCACGAGTCAGACCACAGACCGTAGTTTAGAACCATAGTTCATCCCATCACTCATGGTCTCCCTTAATCAGAGGACCCTCAGTTCAGGGCTCAGAGACCACGAGTCAGGTCACAAACTGTACTTCAGAACCACGGTCCGTCCTTGGACTCGTGGAATCCACAGACCAAACTAAAGTCCCAGGAACGATGAGCCACATGATGAACCATCATTCATGAGTACGGTCCATCCTGTGGAGTCATAGTTCCCTCAGATCAGAGAACCACCAAGACTCTTGTGCGGGACCATAACTCAGTTGACGAACCATCGTCCTGGAGTACGGTCCGTCAACCAAGTTGTGATACCTGAGTCGCGATTTTCAGCAAAGTTCTTTTAAATTTCCCAGGGGTACTCTGGACTTTTCCTTTCTCTTTTAAGGCCTAAGCTACATCATTTTGCCTAGCCTAAGCCTAAATAATTAGTCAAAAACTACCTAAAACATCCATTCTCCTAAAATCATCAGACTTAGAAAGAAAAGAAGAGAAAGAGGCGACACTTTTCTCTCAAGAACAAGCAGAGGTCTTCTCCAAGTTCAGCCCCAAAATACAAAGGATTTCTCCATAGTTTATTCTCCAGGTATGTGGGATTTCACTAGTGGGATCCTTTCACCCATTAGGTCCCTAGAATTCAGTCAGTTTCTTCAGTTTCTCCATGACTATTCAGACCTAGAGTTTATAAACCTTAGAGATTTCCTTGCTATTCAGATGCTACGACTTATATGATGTTTAGTTCATGTTTCTTAGAGAATTAGCATAGTTTCATGTATAGAACTCAAAAACCCTAGCTTGTGTAAATTTCAGTATTTCAGAATTTATACTTGCTAGGTAGATTAGTATGACAAGCATGGTTCGAAATTCAAATGCCATATTTTCCAGTACATGTATGTTGCATTCTCAGATTATATCTGTGTTTTGAGCTATCAGTATGACAGTTGAATTTTTAGCTTTCTATTCAGTTGGGATTAAACTTAGTACCGAGCGGACGAAGGGATGAAGGCTCACCCACCAGCTTAGGTTAATACCTTTAGGAACAACCCCTGAGTCCCAGAACTATGACACCACGGGGCAGCTATGGATGAAAATCCTTCGACAAACCTCATGTAGTAACTGGCCAAACCCAAGAAACTTCTGATGTCTGTCAGCGATGTGGGTCTGGGCAAGTTCTTTACTGCCTCAACCTTTTGAGAATCAACTCGGATGCCTTCACTAGACACCACATGACCAAGAAAAGCAACTGATTTCAACCAAAACTTACACTTACTGAACTTGGTGAATAACTGGCAGTCCTTGAGAGTCTGCAAAAATGACTCTCAGATAATTTGCATGGTCCTTTTCATTTTGAGAATAAACAAGGATATCTTCAATGAAGACAATGACCAAGTTGACTCAGAAGAAGGTAAAGTTTCAGTGGTCAGACGAGTGTGAGAAGAGTTTTCTAGAGTTGAAGAATAAATTAACTATAACTCCCGTTTTGACTCTACCAGAGGGTTCAGATGGCTTCGTGGTTTATTGTGATACATCCAGGTTTGGCTTGGGTTGTGTTTTGATGCAGTAGGGTAAGGTCATAACTTATGCTTCCGGATAGCTTAAATCCCATGAGAAGAACTACCCGACTAATGATCTCGAGCTTGCAACTGTCGTGTTTGCCCTGAAGATCTGGAGACACTACTTGTATCATGTTCATGTTGATGTGTTCAAAGATCATAAGAGCCTATAGTATGTGTTCACCCAGAAAGAGTTGAATCTTCGTCAAAGAAGGTGGCTTGAGTTCCTCAAAGACTATGATATGAATGTGCTCTACCATCTGGGTAAGGCCAATGTAGTGGCCGATGCCCTCAGCAGACTGTCCATGGGTAGTGTGTCACATGTTGAGGAAGAGAGGAAGGAATTATCCAGGGATGTTCATAGGCTTGCTGGCTTAGGATTATTCCTTATGGAAACGACAGATGGTGGTGTGATAGTCAAGAATGGGTCAGAGTCTTCATTGGTAGTGGAGGTTAAAGAGAAACAGGACAGTGATCCCATTTTGCTCCAGTTGAAAGGTGCAGTTCATCAGCAGAGAGTAGAGGTTTAATCCTAAGGGGGAGATAGTGTGCTTTGCCACCAGGGTCAGTTATGTGTACCGAATTTGGGTGAGTTGAGGCAGCAGATCCTTTTCGAAGCCTATAATTCCAGATATTCTATTCATCCTGGTGCCACTAAGATGTACCGTGATCTACGGGAAGTCTATTGGTGGAACGACATGAAGAGGGACATTGCAGATTTTGTGGCTCTGTCCCAACTGCCAGCAAGTGAAGGTAGAACATCAGAAACCAGGAGGTGTGACTCAGGATATTAGCATTCCTACTTGGAAGTGGGAGGTGATCAACATGGATTTCATTATGGGTTTACCTCATACTCACAAATAGCACGACTCCATTAGGGTGATAGTGGACAGAGTTACTAAGTCAGCTTACTTCTTGGCTATCAAGACTATAGATTCAGTAGAGGAGTATGCCAGACTCTACATCAATGAGATAGTCAGGTTGCATGGGGTTCCCTTGTATATCATCTCAGATAGGAACCCTTAGTTTACGTCTCATTTCTGGAAGTCCTTCCAGAAAGGTCTTGGTATTCAGGTAAATCTCAGTACAGCATTTCATCCGCAGATGGATGGTCAAGCAGAGTGTACCATTCAGACCTTAGAGGACATGTTAAGATCTTGCGTGATCGATTTCAAGGGTAGTTAGGATGATCACCTACCTCTCATAGAGTTTGCCTATAATAACAGTTTCCACTCCAGTATTCAGATGGCCCCATATGAGGACTCTATGAGCGTAGATGTAGGTCTCCGGTTGGTTGGTTCGAAGTAGGGATACTCCAGACTTTTCCTTTCTCTTTTAAGGCCTAAGATATGTTGTTTTGCCTAGCCTAAGCCTAATTATTAGTCAAAAACTACCTAACATCCATTCTCCTAAAATTATCAGACTTAGAAAGAAAAGAATAGAAAGAGGCAATACTTTTCTCTCAAGAACAAGCAGAGGTCTTTTCCAAGTTCGGCCCTAAAATCCATAGGATTTCTCCGTAATTTCTTCTTCAAGTATATGGGATTTCACTAGAGGGCTCCTTTCATCCATTAGATCCCTAGAATTCAGTCAGTTTCTCCATGACTATTCAGACCAAGGGTTTATAAACCTTATGGATTTCCTTGCTATTCAGATGCTATGACTTATATGATGTTTAGTTCATGTTTCTTGGAGAATTAGCATAGTTTCATGTATAGAACTCAGAAACCCTAGCTTGTGTAAATTTCAGTATTTCATAAATTATACTTGCTAGGCAGATTAGTCATACAAGCATGTTTCAAAATTCGAATACCATATTTTCCAGTACATGTATGTTGCATTCTCAGATTATTTCAGTGTTTTGAGCTATCTAGTATGACAGTTGAATTTTTAGCTTTCTATTCAGTTGGGAGTAAAATTAGTACTGAGCAGACGAAGGGATGAAGGCTCACCTACCAATTTAGGCTGAGACCTTTAGCAGCAATCCCTGAGTCCCAAAACTACGGCGCCATCGTAGGTTCTAAAGGGGTCACCTGTCAGATTAGGCTTGACACCCTTGTCCTTTGTGGACATCAGTTAGTGAATCTACGTCAGACTTATTTGTACCCTTGGCAGGGTATGAACACCCTTCCATCCAGGGTTACAGGTTGGCCCCATAATTAGCTTAGCTTGGGGTATGTCGGTTAACAGTACCTCCCATATTCAGATTTATATTATATTGACCATGTACTCAGTATCCATTTCAGTATTAAGTTCATCATATTGTACATTCATGTTAGTACTTGGTCATTGTATCTGTTTTGGGAAAAATGACTCGTTTGAAAAATCATTTCGAAAATCTAAGTTAAAGTTTCAAAAAAAATTCAAATAAAAGTAAGAGTCGCCACTTAATTTATTAAAGGAAAATTAAGAAAACCTTGGAAAAATCTTTAAAATCTAAAATATATAAAGACTTTAAAAATTTCGAGATTTTGGGTAAGGGTTCAAATTAATGTTTCAAGAAGTTTTTTAAGGCATTCGAAACATCCGCTAACTTGCGGTTATCTAGACTTGTTTGAAAAATAACTTATTTGACTAACTTTTGAAAAGAACTTGACTTGATTATCTTGAGAAAATTTATCTTGTTTTTAAATTTGAAAAAACACTTGATTTGATTTAATTTGAAAAAGAGCATAATGAATATAACTTGAATAAGTTGACGGAAACGCTTTTAAATAAATAAAGGATTAGCTAAGGAAAGCATGCTCTTTTGATAATTCGATGTAAGGCATTTAATCATTTTTATATGAAGAAAATGGAAGTGATTAACAAGAAAATGTTTACTCATTTGTGGAAAATTCACTAAGTTAAAGGTTAGAGTTCAAATTATACAAGTAACTCTAACACTTGAACAAAAAAATAAACAAAGGAGAGAAGAATAATCAAGCTTTTGGCTTAATCATTTGGACTCGTCCAAAATCCTGTCCTATTCTAATTTAGGCTTTGAGGCCCACTTTGCTGCATTTGGACTTAGTCCAACATTTTTTCAATCTTAGTCTGTTTGGACTCTGCTGCTATTGATGTTGTATGAGCTCAGACCAATTTTCAATAATTTGCCCAAGTTTTAGCCCATTGCTGGACGGCTGCTCATAGGCCTATTGGCCCATTTTTGCTCTGAACCATCTATAATATTAGCTTCTATTCTTTGCAAGTTGGTTGACTCGAGAGTTATTGTTGAGTTTCAACTCAACAACGAGATGCAAGGATAGAATGGGAGTCCCAATAGACTCAGGCAAATCACGTGTCAAAGAAAAAGAGAAGAGGATTAGTATCAATCCTAATGACTTATGCAGGAGCAATTAAAAATAACAAGGCAACAGAAACAATCCAGTCTATTATGGACTTACGAACATAAGAAAATTGACATGACGAAGGCCTTGATTAAACCAGTGATACCACAAGTCGAGAAAATTACACATCTTGATTTCTAATCATATATTCATACGAGACAAACCAAAACAAATTACGCTTTTATCAAATACAATCCAAAATTCTTTGTTCCCCACCCCCAAGCCTATGACATTTAAGCTTACGCAACCGACATGAGGTTATGCCTTCTTATCAGTGTCCCAAAATGCTTATTACCAGTACATCATAATGCACTCAAACTTATTTATTCTGAGTTCTCTTTTAGCAAGACGTTCTCAACTTTTCAGGTAAAAGTGGAGGGATTACACGACCAGATGTGCTTCATAGCGAGAGAGGAAAACAAATAGTTGAATTTAGACTATGTGAGGAAACTTAAGAATGATATGTTTTAACAGAGCATGCTGGGTGAGATATGGAGGGAAAGGCATGAAAAAAAAGAAGGAAAAACAGACCATCATTTGAATCAAATAACTAAAGTTTAAGCAATTGGCAGTGAACACACAATTATCAAGACATGATCTTGTCATCTTGATTCATTTTTAAAAGAAAGAGGTTTAAATTTCATCAAGTTGCTTGAAATAGTGGGAAAACAGAGACAATTTTTACCTAGGATCAATGCAGGTTCGAACTTATTGCTACCTTTAACAAACTTCAAACATGATCACAAAGAATTATTGTGGTTTTCCTTGGAATCGAACATTTTACTAATAACTTTCTGTTCATGTTTTAAACAATCTTTGACAGTTAGCATAATCCAGGTGTTACTAAGCTCCACAAATAGCTACTTATGCATTTAGCAGGCAAAAGGGAGAGGAACAGTTTTGTAGCATACACATGAATCATTTATGCAATTTGACGCTTTATCATGAATTTGCAAAAAAGGCAACGTACAAACCCCACACATTTTTATCAATCCCCACAAGCAAATCAAGTACTACGCATATGTTTCGACCAAGAAATCAACCATTGGATACTTTAACACGAGGAAATTCCAACAAAGAAAGCAGAGTCTTACTTAAACAAATTAGAATCAATATTCTGCCAACCAAACCAACAACAAGGTGCATTCAAAATCCTAAATAGATACACGTACTTTAGATGAGAAAACGTTTTGCTTTGGATCACAAATACGACTTGGCATTTGATGAGCTAATGACTTCACAACTAGTTTATTAAAGAGATGAGAAATAGTCGCACAAATTCAATGAATTCAAAATGACTATGTTCCAAAACTCATCCCGGAAAACAGCCTATCTATACTTATTAAACTAATTTTTTGAGTGGAAAACTTTAAACAAATTTCGCACAAACACTTATAGGAGCATGTAACAGTCATGAAACAATAGAACGATATCAACTTTAAGGTTGGACAATTTCTAAATTTGGCAAAAGAAAAGCTCATGGATCGACATAACAAGCTCTCATGTTTCACTTTTAATTTTCGAACACATAGTGTCAAACAAAATTAGCAACACAACAAATACATAATATCAAACAAAATCAGCCTAAAAACCAGCATAGAAATTTCTAAGAGCATAACCCTACATCATACTAAAGAGAAACGAAAAAAAGATGAGGGGTTTACCTTCCGAGACTTCATCGGAGATTCGACTCACCACCGGAACTTGAACTAACCTCGCTGGATTTCGACTTATAGTGTATTTTTCTCTGAAACTTTCAACTTCTTTAGGGGTTTAGATAGTGGTTCTCCAAAGAAAACCCCAAAAAATCAAAAGCCAGCCCCTCACAATAAAGAGGAAGGGGCTATTTATAGGGAATTTCAGGTGAGAGTGGGGAGAAAATGAAGGGTAAAACAGGCATAACCCTTGAAGGGAAATTTGAATTTCGAATTCGTCCCAGCTGAATTCAGCCACGTCTGTACCACCTTAGTATGAATTTGAGGTGATTTTATCGAGATTCAAGGAAGAAAAACGTTGGAAGGGACAGTTGTCCCCTTTCTAGAACTTTCTAGGTCTGCCAACTCGAGGGTTACAACGAATTGACGAAGATGACAGGAAATCTGGATGACGTTTAGGAATTTTGATGGAGTTGAGGCATCGTTTGCTGGCTTTGTCATCATTGGAGCTGGGTCTTCATGGAGAGTTGTACTGGGTGTGTTCGTCTATTGACGAAGAGAGAGGGGGGTATAACAGATTGTTTGGTTTTGTCTGTGTGTAAAAAGAGAAAGAGGAAAGTGGAATGAGTATAAGGGTGAGGAGTTGGGCCAGTTCGGGCATTAAAGAATGGGTTGAGCGGATATTTGTGAGGAGAGTGGGATGGGACAGGCGGGTTTTGGGTGTTTGTTGGTGATGTGTCGGGATTCTACGGCACATTTGATGCTTTTAACTAAGAATACTCGCGAGTTTTTAAGCAACCCTTGTGGTTTTTGATGTTTTATGTTATATTTGCAGGAAATGGAGACAAAGATAGAAAATGAAGGAAATATGGTCAAAGAGCTCCACTGGATAGGAGTGGTGGCTAGCATGACTGGCCACCACACACTTGGTGGGCCGTCAGCTAAGCCACCAAGTCTGGCAGCAACACTGGATAAGAGTGGTGGGTGGCATGACTGGCCACCACACACTTGGTGGGTCGTCAAGCAGGCCACCAAGTCTGGAAGCAACACTGGATAAGAGTAGTGGCTGGCATGACTGGCCACCACACACTTGGTGGGCCATCAGCCAAGCCACCAAGTCTGGCAGCAACACTGGATAAGAGTGGTGGTTGGCATGACTGGCCACCACACACTTGGTGGGCCGTCAGCCAAGACACCAAGTCTGGCAGCAACACTGGATAAGAGTGGTGGCTGGCATGACTGGCCACCAAGATGAAGCAAAGGCAGCATACCCACTGGATAGTGGCGACGGCTACCCTGACGGCCAGTCACTTATGTGACGGTCCATCAAGTGGGCCACCAAATACAAAGCGGGATTCCAAAAATTCTATTTTTGGACTTTATTTCCTGGACTGCTATAAATACCCAGTGTTAGGGTTATTTTAATTATTCATTACCCAATATTTTAAGCAACATTTTGGATGACTTTTGGAGAGAAAAATACGACAAAAATGTATTCTTCTTTTTCCTCCATTGTTCTTGGAATTTTGGCTTTCGTTCTTGGATAAATTGAAGCTTGTGTTCATATATCGTAAGAATCTCTTATTTATATCATGAATACTTTCATCTTCTCTTTCTATGCTAGCATGAGTGGCTAATTTCCCACAACTAGGGTTGTGGGAGCCATGGCAAAAGTAACAATATAGATTCCGGGTAGCGTAGGGTTCAATTTATATGTTGTCACGTTGTTAATCATTCGTTATTTATGTTTTCTAATGGTTGCAAACATTAGAACATACCTAGGTTTGATTTGCTTGAACAAAGAGATTAAAACTGGGAAATTTGATTAACTACGAGGATTCGAGACTACCAATTCTCGTCTTATGATTAATGTTGTAACTAGATTAATCTACTTGATGTTTATGATTGAAATAAGAAATTTCACCTTTTCAAGTTTGAGAGAATTGAAAAGGAAATTCGTCTATTTGGTTGAAAAATGTTTAGATGATACCATTAATTCAATCACATCGTGATATACATATAGAAAGAACCCGGTTAAGCTTTGAGTCAAAATTGTTACGACGCCATGGTGAACACTTCCCTAGTTCATTCTCACATTGATTATAAACTCTTGAAAATTTGCTGCTTGTTAGTTAACTTGTGTGAATTTGACATTTAAATCCCCCCCAAATTACCAGAAACTATTGATTAATAGTCAAGTAATTTACTAACGACTTAATTTACACTTTATTCCCTGTGGGATCGACCCCAACCTCGGTTGGGTTCTACATTTGACGACGACCGCTTACGCTTCTTAATTTGAGTTGTAATTTGAGCGTTATCAAATTTTGGCGCCATTGCCGAGGAATACGGTTGTTTATTAAGTCCGGTGTGTTTATTTGACTCTTAGTCATATTTCCTGCTTTTACTTTTATTTGTTGTTTTTGTTAGTTACAAGGTACATAGTTCTGCATGCCAAGTACCCGGCACTCGGGTGAATCAACATTACCTTACGATCCCGAGCTTGTTAGAACGTTAAGGCGAACCATGAATGCACAACAACAAGAGGCAGCGAGACTCGTTGCAGCTCAGCGAGACCAACAACATTTGAATGATGATGATATTAAGGATGATGTTGGGTTGGATGATGAGACTTTAGTGGGTAAGGGCAGACCGACAGATATTATTAACAATAATGCTCCAGCCGATCAGAGGCCACAACAGCGAGGTAGAGGTCGACAGTAACCAAGGCAGTATGCTTTGGATGATGATGAGTATATTGACTTGGATGGAGTTGGTGCTACGGGCGCCAATGTTCTTCCTCTGCTAGCGCCCGGGGCCAAGTTCAACATTACTAGCACAATGATTTAGCTGTTGAATTTGAGAGGGTTGTTTCGTGGTGTGGCTGGTGATGACCCCAACAGGCACCTGATGAATTTTGTGAGCATCTGCAAGTCATTTGAATTGCCGGGAGTGAATCAGACGGCCATCAGGCTTAGGTTATTCTCGCTGTCTCTGTTAGATGAAGCAGCGATGTGGTTGATTGAGCTAACTCCCGATTCTATAACAACCTGGGGAGAGTTGAAAGGAGCTTTCCTAAAAAGGTTCTTTCCTCCCTCTAGGATGATACAGTTGAGGGACAAAATCATCAATTTCAGGCAACAACCTCATGAGGCATTACATGAGACCTAGTTGTGGTTCAAGAAAAAGCTGACACAATGCCCAAACCATCAGTTGATCGACAATTTTTTGATGCAGACATTCTACAGGGCACTGAATTCGGCTACCAAGCCGACACTGGATAATGCAGCAGGTGGAGCATTTATGGGTCTCACTTTTATTGAGGCCACAACTATTTTGGACCGGCTCACCAAAACCAACAGTTCCTAGCATACACAGGATACAGAGGTAGCAGCTAGCACTTATGCAGTTGGTATGTCAGCAGAGCAGCGCAGGAAGGAAGAAGAGCGGGACCAAGATATGGCCCATCTGAAAACGCAAATGGACCTACTGACAAAGCATTTGTTGTCAGGAGGTATTGAGAAAGTGAAAGTTGTGGGTTCCCAAAGTAGAGCAGCAGAGTCTGGGTCTGATGAGGAGGCCAATTATTTGGGTGGTTTCCAGGATTATGGCCAAGGAAACTAAGGTCGGAATAATTACTATGAAAAGCCGGGTTATAAGAGTCGAGAACAAGGTGATTGGAGACGCAAAGACGATAGAGGTGGATTATACATACCACCTGGGAATCGTGACAAAGCTAGCAATGAGTCAGGGACGTCCAAACTAGAGAATATGATGGCTAAGATGTTGTTGAAGGTAGAATCTACTGACTCCGGGGTAAAGGAGATGAGGACTGAATTATCAGCAATGAGTCAGGTAGTGGATTCACATTCCACCTCGATCAAGCAATTAGAGCAGCAAGTGAGTCAAATCTCGGCGTCTCTAAATCAAAGGAAGACAGGGTACCTTGCCGAGTGACACCATTCAAAACCCAAGGAATGATGGGAGTTGTATGGCGATCACTACTAGAAGCGGTAAAATATTATCGGAATCACATCCGATAATTCAGAATAAGAAAGGTAATGTTGCTGAGGAAGATGAGTTAGTAGATGCTGAAAATATGATCGATGAGGGTGTGAGGGTATCTGTTAAAAAACCCGCTATGGTAGAGGATGCTACTCTAGTGCTCACAGATAAGAGCAAGGAAGTTGAAAAACTTCCAACTATGATGCCTCGGCCACCGCCTCCTTTCCCACAATGGTTGAAGAAGAAAGTGGAAGATAGCAAGTTCCTCAAGTTCATGACCATGCTCAAGCATATATCAGTGAACATCCCACTGGTGGACGCACTTGAACAAATGCCCGGTTATGCTAAGTTCATGAAGGACTTGATTACCAAGAAGAGGTCAGTGAGCTTTGAACCAGAAGATAACCTCCACCAATGCAGTGCTATTTCTTCAAGATCGTTAGTGGAAAAGAAGGAAGATCCAGGTGCTTTTATAGTTCCCTGTACTATTGGGAAATTCAACTTTGAAAAAGCCTTATGTGATCTTGGTGCTAGCATCAACTTGATGCCACTAGCAGTCTATAAACAGTTGGGTTTGGGAGCTCCCAAACCAACTACCATGAGGGTGTTAGTGGCTGACCGTTCAGTAAAGCGACCGGTGGGAATATTGTATGATGTGCTGGTAAAGATTGGTAAGTTTATATTCCCAGCTGACTTTGTAATCTTAGATTGCGAAGTGGATTTTGAAGTTCCCATAATCTTGGGACGACCATTGTTAGCCACTGCAAGAGTGTTGGTCGACATGGAAAGAAACAAACTGACATTCAGATTGAACAATGAATTGGTCAAGTTTGATGTGTGTAAATTGATGAAGCCACCAAGAGACATGAGGGTGGTCTCAGTTATCAATGTTATTGATGAAGCCCCTACGGATGTGCATATTGAGGAGAAGGGTTTTGTTGAGACCCTAGATGTTATGAGAATGATGTTGGGATCGCAAGAAGAGAAACCTATAGAGGAAGGCGGTGAGAACAAATCAAGGAAAAGAAAACATCGCAAGAGAACCAGCAAAGAAAAAGAGTTAGAAAGAGTAAAGAAGTTGTCTCGACTAGCTGAGGAGCCGATAAAAGAGGAAGTTGGAGCTCAATAGGATGATGTCGCTTGCACCTATTCCAGAGATTGCTCCTGCTTTGGAGACCCTGGCGGTCTCCAACATCATGCCAGACTCTGAGTCCTATGGGCTTCACAGGTATTCCTTTATCTCGCAGTTTAGTTTCCATATATGTACATTGGGGACAATGCATGAAGTTAAGTTGAGGATGTTGGGATACCTGTGAGTCTGTCACCACCAAAGGTTTTTGTTGCCATATTTCTTTTCCCTTGGTGCGCTATCTAGTAGAACCGGCATGTTTAGGTTATCTTTTAAATTTTTTCTGTCACCACCAAGGGTTTTTGTTGCCATGTTTCTTTTCCCTAGGTGCATTGTCTAGTAGAACCGACATGTTTAGGTTGTCGTTTAATTTTTTTTTGTGTTGTGTTGTGGTGTCTATAGCAAGCATGGATTTTTGAAAGTTGAACTAAAAGGAGCCCCCTCTAAAAAAGTTGATTTTGTACTTATGTTTGAAATGATTAGCTGTTCTGGATCCTTGAATGTCATTGTGTGGTTGTGATTTTAATAATTATGCTTAAGCCGAGCTATTGTTTTGATAGTTGGTAGTGGTATGGGTTCTTGGTGCCAAGTGCGTGTGAGCTTATTGTTATAAACTCTTACTCAATGCATGCATCTAGAACTTGTCCGGTCTATTTTGTTGAGCCAGAAGTTGGTTGCTTAGGAAAGGATCACAGGCCCTTTTTGTGTGCAGTCCACTTAGCCTAAAAGACTATCCAAGTGTAAATAACCCCTTTGATCCATGTCTGAGCCAAAGTTGACTTTATTCTTTCGATAAACTTTTACCTTTCCCTTTTAACTCTGAATCTCTATTTTGGCCGTGGTCCCTCCTTGGGCATCGTGCACCTCAACTCAGGCAATTAGCCTATGTTAAGGGTGGCTACTGTAGAGGTACATGACAAGAAAAATGGGGTTGTGCTTAGTTGGTTGTTGTTGGGATAGAAAGTGCAGGTGTGTGCCAAATGAAAAGTCAGAAAAAGAACTGAAAAAGAAAGAAAAAGAGTTATCATGTTAAAAAGGCCACACCTGTAGCAAGAAATAAAGAAATCAAAGGTGATTATGACTGGATGGAAAAAGGCTGAATGGAAATTATAGGTCGATGATTACAAGGAGGGTTTAGCCACCATTCCCTAAATGTATCCTACCTGCACCCGAAGCCTCATTACAAGACAAAACAAGTCCTGTAGTGATCCTGAGCGGCTTTCTGAAAAACTGAAATAGAATAGTAAGGGCAAGCTTATGGCATTGCATGTGCATTGTTTGAAATCGTTTGTGAGTGTGAGGGCCTTACCTAGTCCCAAATCTTGTGTGTGGGACTTCTTTGTGGTGGGGGCACCGAGATTTCTGTATCATCTATTGACTGTTGGGATAGTTGTTGTGTGTGTATGTAGAATATTCTATCATATCGGAATGACATGTTTGGATCCTTGCAAGTTAGCGTTTCATACATTTGTGTGCTACCTGGGGGCTTGATTTAAATTTAATAAACTGTTGAATGACCATGATTTGCTAGAGATATGTGTTTGTATTCTTAGTTGAGTCATCATTTTGTCTTTGTTGTTATGTTGCTTAAGGACAAGCGAATGTTTTAAGTTGAGGGTATTGATGTGCCGGGATTCTACGGCACATTTGATTCCTTTAACTAAGAATACTCGCGAGTTTTCAAGCAACCCTTGTGGTTTTTGATGTTTTATGTTATATTTGCAGGAAATGGAGACAAAGATAGAAAAGGAAGGAAATATGATCAAAGAGCTCCACTAGATAGGAGTGGTGGCTGGCATGACTGGCCACCACACACTTGGTGGGCCGTCAGCTAAGCCACCAAGTCTGGCAGCAACACTGGATAAGAGTGGTGGCTGGCATGACTGGCCACCACACACTTAGTGGGCCGTCAACCAGGACACCAAGTCTGGCAGCAACACTGGATAAGAGTGGTGGCTGGCATGACTGGCGACCACACACTTGGTGGGCCGTCAGCCAAGCCACCAAGTCTGGTAGCAACACCGGATAAGAGTGGTGGTTGGCATGACTGGCACCACACACTTGGTGGGCCGTCAGCCAAGCCACCAAGTCTGGCAGCAACACTGGATAGGAGTGGTGGCTGGAATGACTGGCCATCACACACTTGGTGGGCTGTCACCCAGGCCACCAAGATGAAGCAAAGGTAGCATACCCACTGGATAGTGGCGACGACCACCCTGACGGCCAGTCACTCATGTGACGGTCCGTCAAGTGGGCCACCAAATACAAAGCGGGATTTTGAAAATTCTATTTTTCGACTTTATTTCCTGTACTGCTATAAATACCCATTGTTAGGGTTATTTTAATTATTCATTACCCAATATTTTAAGCAATGTTTTGGATGACTTTTGGAGAGAAAAATATGATAAAAACGTATTCTTCTTTTTCCTCCATTGTTCTTGGGATTTTGGCTTTCGTTCTTGGATAAATTGAAGCTTGTGTTCATATATCGTAAGAATCTCTTATTTATATCATGAATACTTTCCTCTTATCTTTCTCTGCTAGCATAAGTGGCTAATTTCTCACAACTAGGGTTGTGGGAGCCATGGAAAAAGTAACAATATAGATTTCGGGTAGCGTAGGGTTCAATTTATATGTTGTCACATTGTTAATCATTCGTTATTTACGTTTTCTAATGGTTGCAAACATTAGAACATACCTAGATTTGATTTGCTTGAACAAAGAGATTAAAACCGAGAAATTTGATTAACTACGAGGATTTGAGACTATCAATTCTCGTCTTATGATTAATGCTGTAACTAGATTAATCTACTTGATGTTTAGGATTGAAATAAGAAATTTCACCTTTTCAAGTTCGAGAGAATTGAAAAGGAAATTCGTCTATTTGGTTGAAAAACATTTAGATGATACCTTTAATTCAATCACATCGTGATATATATATAGAAAGAACCCGGTTAAGCTTTGAGTCAAAATTGTTACGACGCCATGGTGAACACTTCCCTAGTTCATTCTCACATTGATTATAAACTCTTGAAAATTTGCTGCTTGTTAGTTAACTTGTGTGAATTTGACATTTAAATCTCCCCCAAATTACCGGAAACTATTGATTAATAGTCAAGTAATTTACTAACGACTTAATTTACACTTTATTCCCTGTGGGATCGACCCCAACCTCGATTGGGTTCTATATTTGACGACGACCGCTTACGCTTCTTAATTTGAGTTGTAATTTGAGCGTTATCAGTTGGCCCAAAAGCTGGTAGATACAAGGTGAATTATAAAGAAGTTGCAAAGGACTATTGCAAATATGGACACATTTGCGGAATGTGGCCAATTTAGGTTAAAGAGATAGCCAATTTGAGAGGAATTAGGAAAATCTGGCTAGGATTTAAATGTTTTAAAGAATTTAGGCTAGAATAGGAATAAAGATGAATTAATTAAAATTAATCACTCGAGCCTCTTTAAACTTAAACAAAATTGAAATAATTATCATGTTTAATACATAATTACCTCTTTTAACAATTATGAGATTAATTTATTCAATTAATCTCATGTTTGAATTAATTTGAAGGAAAATCAGATGTTTTAATCTCCTAAAAGGATTTTCTTATGAAATTAAACTCTAAAATAGTTCTTTAAATAAACTTATATATATTCCACATAATTAAACATGAAAGATATAAATTATTACTCAGAACTATTATAAAGCTTATTTGAAGAATGTTTTATCCCTTTTTTACAAAACAATTATTTTAAAAATTGTTTTAACATTCAAAAAGGCTCAAGATTAATTCGTAATATGGCGGATAAAAATTGGGTGTCAACAACTGCCCCTCCCTTTGGGTAGAGTGAGTGTAAAGAACCCTGGGCAAAGGGAATTGACGTTCTCAATTTTATCCGACCACATATTCATCTTCAGGAAACAGTTGGTTCTAGCACAAATTTTAAGGAATCATGGCCGAATTATGGTATCGAGTTTCCTACATATCTCAGGTTATATGAGAATTTAGGCCACTTGTAGTTCAAGATTCTTGATTTTACGCATGATTTTGAAAGAATTCCAAACTATCCCAGTTTCAGAGTACGGAGAGATCGGAAAGCTGGGGAATAAAAGGATTGGGGGAACTTAGGCATGCAGCCGGGTTTTCAACATAGAGCCTGCCTATATATCCCAGGACTTAGGAATCAGGCTGCTTGTAGTTCGACTCAATCGGTGGAAAAGGTAATCTTTATGTTAAGATAACCTTTGGCTCGAGATGAGTGACGAATAATTTGAGCTATAGAAAAGAGGTTGGTATCCTCTCAACTATGAATGTGGAGCTCTTCACATCCATAAGTAAGATTTTACCTGGACATAATTTCCAAACCTCGAGGTGTATCGGCACCCAGATTTGAAAAGAAGGAATATTGCTTCCAGCGTAAGTTCAGAAAATACCCTGGATACGAAACTAAGACCCAACGAAAGAAAATAACCACATGCCTTTTGACAGGGGTGTGGTTTGATGGTGGTGAAAAGTCATTCCTTAGCTCGCGTCTGAGGAGTTTGATATCCCTCTTCGAACTATGTCCCAGTTTGCTGCTAAGAAAAAGTTCCACGTTGTGATGCATCCTTTTTGGTGTAACCCGCACCTATGGTTTTGCTTTGAGAATTTCATCCTTATCGGATTTTCTTGACAACATCTCAAACAAAATTGTTAGTAGTAACGTAATTTTGTTTGGAGAGGTAGTTTCTTTGCCATACCTCATCCTTGAGTTACGTTCGAATCTCGTGTTGTGACATCTTTTTGACGTATTTTGTACCTATTGTGCTGGTTTGAGATTTTCATCCTCTCGGATATTCTCAGTAATGTTTTGAAACAAGATGGTTAGTAGTAAAGCAATTCAATAGGGAAAGATAACTTTGTACCTCATTTTCCTATTTAGCCATTTTTTGAATCAGATGTCGTCTTTTCCTGTCTCTGTCTTAGGAAATAGCGACTTTCATGACGAGAATGTGATAGCCATCATAGCTATTGGACGGGATTTCCTTTGTGGCAATTTTTTGAGTATGATGACCTTCGTGTCCGTTTGACGTGACGGTCCTTGCAACCGTTTGTGGCGTTCTCTTGAACGTGATAGCCTTCGTAGCTACTGATAGTAGTCCTTGCATATTCCTGTAGGGATAAGTCTTGCGCATCATTCGTATCGATGTGACTAACAGATATTCCCTGAACTATCAGGCTTTGGATGATCTTGCACATCATCTAACTTTGGATAGAGGCAGCTTAAAGATGCCTTAATTTATCAACTTCGAGTAATCTTGCACATCATCCAACTTTGGATTGAGGCGGCTTACAGATGCCTTTAATTTGTCAACTTCGAGTAATCTTGCACATCATCCAACTTTGGATAGAGGCGGCTTACAAATGCCTTTAATTTGTCAACTTCGAGTAATCTTGCACATTATCCGACTTTGGATAGAGGCGGCTTACAGATGCCTTTAATTTATCAACTTCGAGTAATCTTGAACATCAACCGACTTTTGATAGAGGCGGCTTACAGATATTCTTCGAATTGCCAGTTTTTGGGTAATCTCGCACTTTTATCAAATCTTGGATGTAACGCGACTTACAGATTTTCCTTGAACTGCTAGCCTTTGGGTAGTCCGGCACAATATCAACGTGGATATGTCATGGCTTATAGATAACCCTTGGACTGTCAATTTTTGGTAGTCTTGCACTTTATCTAAATGCGGATATTATCGTGACTTACGTATTACCCTTTAACTTTCAATCTTCAGGTGATCTTGCACACTATCCGATTTTAGATATCGCTGCATCTTACAGATAATTCTTAGTCTGTCAAGTTTCAGGCAATCTTGAACACTATCCGGTTTTAGATATTGCTGTAACTTATAGACGACCTTTGGCCTTCCAATTTTGGGAAAATCCAGTTAATCATCCGATTAGGATGGCGTCTTACAGACATCTCTCATACTATATGCTTTCGACCTCGATGACAAGCGGTATATAATCATCGAGGTGACAAAGTCTTTGCTACACGATCAAATATAGCTGCATCTTTTGGCGATTGATGCTTTTTATGTATAAGCATACTTCAGAGCGAGACTTCATTATCTCTAAGAAAGGTGCATAAATATCTTTGATGTCAGACCCCACCATCTTACGCAATATCGGATATGAATATGCTGGATGTCAGACTTGGCATAATAATAAAGAAGCAAATACATCCTCGACGTCAGACTCCTCCATCCCACGCGATATCAGATATAAATATGCTGAATGCCAGATTTGACATGATAATAATAATTAAATCCTCAACGTCAGACTCCTCCATCTTACGCGATATCGGATATACATATGCCAGGCTTGGCATAATAATAATAATAATATCCTCAATGTTAGACTCCTCCATCTCACGCGACATTAGATATAAACATGCCAGTCTCGGCATAATAATAATAATATCCTCAACGTTAGACTCCTCTGTCTCACGCGATATTAGATATAAATATGTTGAATTCCAGACTTGGTATAGTAATAAGGATGCATGAATATTTGTGGCATAAATATGCAAATGAAAATATCCTCAACGTTAGACTCCTCCGTATTACGCGATCCTGGATATAAGTATGCTCTTGGGTCAATATCGCGCAGCCAGGGTGACTTAAGGGAAAATCTAAATGTCATCCTCTTTGAAACCGGCCGGTAGAGGGACATAATATCCGCAGCAAATACATCTGCGGTATTAATGATGATGATGGTCCTCTTGACATGCGAATATGACATGGCCCTCTTGGCATGGTCCTCTTGACATGCAAATATGACATGGCCCTCTTGGCATGGTCCTCTTGACATGCAAATATGACATGACCCTCTTAGCATGGTCCTCTTGACATGGTCCTCTCGACATGCAAATATGACATGGCCCTCTTGGCATGATCCTCTTGACTTGCAAATATGACATGACCCTCTTGGCATGGTCCTCTTGACATGCAAATATAACAATGATGTGGATGATCGTGCAATGACATATGTAGCAGTTGCAGAAAACATCACCTTCGATTCTTGTGTTGTTCTGTTGACTCCTTTGTGTGTACATGTGCTCAAGGCAAACCATTAGTGGACACAGCGTCACTTTTACTAGCGACCACATTCAAACTTGAAAAACTATAAAGACGACGTATATGAAGCTAATCAAAACAACTTTGTTTCAAATGTGAAGGAAATGGTCGTGCCCATTTCTAGGGATAGCCATAAATACCATTTTCGAACATCATCTGTTTGTGGTGATTTTTGACTTGTTGGGGGTTGGTGGAGAACGTCGTCGATCTCTCATTTGATGTCCTATTTTAAGGTTGACCAAATTGTCCTGATCTGCTTGGGGGACTTGAGGATGTTGTCGATCTCTCTTTACTTAGTAGCTCTTGTAAACTACAAGAAGATTTACCCGCTCCAGGAACTTTTGCCTCTTAGGATCCTTCCTACCATTTCGGCTTCTATCGCCAAATTTGGGGCACCTGGTCCTGTTGCATTTCATTGAATGCATTGGATAACGAGGGGCTTTCATCAATTTCCAACATACTTTTTAGGATAACCTGCATACACAGAAAAATTATTCGTTTTTTGGTGAAACTGATCTGTGTTGACCTCTTTTGATCTTTTGCTCCTCTCTTTGTCTTTTCTGGGTGCTTTCCATTCTCGGGTGCTCATCGTCCTCGACTTTCTGGGTCACGGTATACATAAGACAAAATCAAAATAAAGGAGTAAAACTAATCTTTTTGTAAAGATTTTTCAAACAAGCTCTTTGAAAAAGATAGTCTGGAAAGGTCTCTTCCAGTAATGTCATGTGCTAGCTCAACGAATGTCCTTTACTCGAGGCCTTGGTGTTTCTGACATACTATTGGCGAACTCTGGAGATCCTTTGTCATTCTAGCTGGGGAGTTCGGAAATGTTTTTCTGAGAAATCTGGCACAGTTGGGGATCCATCCATCTCAGACTAGGACTTTTGAAATAGACTCTGATCTCTCGGTGTTGGAGAATTCTTCAGAGTTAATTTCTGAACTTCTTGAATGAAGCTTGGTGGAAATTTTGAGGTCTTCCTCAAAATTTCTAACCCAGTGAAAGGTTTTGCAATGAATCTCACTCCATTGGCAAGGGACTTGAGACTCTCTGGGGATTACGAGATTCTTTCTCGATATTCATTTTGATTGCTCCTCGGCACATTCTGTATTCTGATTTATTGGAGACGATCTTCGCCTTCTGAATTTTTGAGATTCCTTTCTCGAAAATTCTTCCCCGATTTCCATTTCCTGGGTAATATGACCAAGCCGTTGTGGCGCATACATATCCCATTAAGGCAGAAATCAGGTCAAACGTAGTTTCCACACTTGAAGTGGGAGAATATTGAAAATAATTAAAGGGATGATCGAGACCGACAAAGGCCGCCTACATATCTAATTCTTGAGAATTCAGGTCAAACATAGTTCATACAAAGAGGATAAGGAATTTTTATGCTTTTACTAAGTGCAAAACAATTACAATTAGAAAGTGCGATTACAGGGAAAGAAATAGAAGGAAAACAAACCACCTTCAGGCGTAGTATCCCTTTGTAGCATCGGAGTTGATATAGGCTTGGGCCATACTTGATCATCCATCTTGGACAAAATCAAAGCTCCTCCAGATAGCGCTTTTTGAATGATAAACAGTCCTTGCCAATTTGGCGTAAACTTTCCTTTCTCTCGCGGGAGAGAGGGATTATCTGTCCATTCTCGGAATTGAATTCTAGATTGACCAATAAATTTTGGGAGATGATGTTCGTGCTCATTCTCATCCTATAATTGTAGGACCATTTGAAGATGTTAATGTATAGCTTGAGCAGACTAATAAGCTTTTTATTTTGCGCATTTGTCAAATGAACACTGATGTTAATTTCATTGATTTGACCGTTGTCTCCCAGATTGACCACCTCAAACTCTTTTAGGTGGGGCCTTTTCTGGTTTTCAAAGTTCTTAGACTTCTTAGTTGTTCATTCAAGGACCATGATGTCTTCAACATACTACTCGATATCATCATCATCTAGCTCAGTTTATTCGTTAAGCTCTTGACATGACATGACAGTGGCAGGTTTTAAGCTATTATTATTGAAATCATAAACAAAGCAAGTTAGATGATACCAAGTAAATAAATAATTTTGAACGATAAATGTTTCCGCAATAAGGGAGGTTTTTCTTTTGAAATCCAAAATATTTATAAACTATGGCTATAACCCGCATGAATGCGGGTCCGTGCCTTTTGGGAAGTGGTAAAATAGTATGAGGAAATTGAAAACATAAAGGGTGGGTCACGGAGCCTCATCCAGACCATCACTAATTTTTTCATAAAATAGAGTCTTTGTCTACCCAGCCGAGCGGAGAGTCACGAGGGGAGTTGCGACCCAATTATGTAGCTTTTCGCTGGGCTTGGCATCCCTAATAATGGCTGCTTTTAGGGATTTCTTCTGTTATAGCATCATATTCCTCGAACAGATCTCCTATTCCATCCTCTAACCCGTCTCTTGGGGAACCAATACGCATTGGGAATGAGTGATATAGGTAAGGTAACGGCTCTGGCAATCCTGACTACTTCTCCACCTTGTCTTCTTGGACTACATACTCTAACCCGTTCTTGGTCAGATTTCCAAGGATGCTCATTGGCTCAGTTATACTATCAGAATTCTTGCCTAACCCAAATCCTGGCTCGTACCCGCTCCTTAGCATCGTGGTTGCAAGCATTTTACAGATGGGTGGCATGGGAATTTGAGGAGCAAGATCCTCTCTGGTGGCACTGAGAATCTCTACGGTGTAGAAATTTCTTCCTCTTGGAACTTCTTTAGTCACAGGGACATAACCATTAGGGCAGCTTAGGTGACTCCCTTTATCATGGATCACCACCTAATGTTCTTCCCAGATGAACTTTACCATTTGATGAAAAGTTGAGGGCACGACTCTAGCTTCGTGGATCCATGTTCTTACTAAAAGAAAGTTGTAGCTGGTGGTAATATCCATGATTTGGAATTCTTTACGAAACTCGGCAGGTCCAATCCGGATGTGCAAACTGACCTTTCCGATAGTGTCCCTTTGACCCTTATCAAAGGCTCTCATGTTAATCGTACTCTGGCGAACCTTTCCTGGATTATAGTCTAGCTGAGTGAGTGTGGATAGCGGGAAAATATTTAGACCCGAACCATCATCAATAAACACTCTATTTATAATCTTCTCTTGACATTTGACAGTGACGTGCAAGGCCTTGTTGCGCATTAACCCTTCAAAGGATAGTTCAGCAATACTCAAAGCAACTATAGCTTTTTCTGGCATTTCCTGCTTTTAAGGGCTAAACAGCACTATTGACTTGCTCACAACCCATTTTTCATCGACCTCTATCATGTTAATAGTGGCTCCTCCATGATTTGGGAGCGGGTTGTTATTAACATTGGCCGGTGCTGTTTGTAGTGTGACCACTCTTTGATCAATCAAATCCTGAATTTTGTGTCTCAGGTTAATGCAATCTTCAGTATCATGTCTGACTCCTCCGGAATGATAAACACAATGTCGGTCAGCCCTGAAGAAACGATAGTCAGTATTGCATGTTTGGATGGAATGGGATGGATAAATCTGATAGCCTTCAATCTCTCATATAATTGAGATCTAGTTTCAGCTAACTGGGTCAAAGTTCGAGGAGCTTTCTTTTCCAAAATTGGATGAGGGAGATTTATATTGGAGGGAGGAGGAACTTGGCATGTATTCTGGTTCTCGGGAGCCTTTTGATACACTTAAAAGTTCTGGGGAGGAGCTTGGTAAATGGGTTGCACATTTGGTTGTGGAGTTTGGTACATGGGCTACACATTTGGTTGTGGAGCTTGATAAATAGGCTGAGTATAGTAAATCGGTTGAGGATTTTGTGGAGCTGGAGGAGGAGTTGTTGGAACAAGTGACTTTTTATAGTTGGCTCCGAAGGGCTTCTTCGATTTTGTGCTAGGACTGAAGGATACTGAAGATACTTCTTCCCTCTTTTTCTTGGGAAATCCTGTCGATCCTGCGGATGCCGAGGACTTGACAATCTTGCCGCTACGAAGACCTTCTTCGATAATTTCACTGATCTTGACTAGGTCGGTGAATTTTGCTTTGACCGCTGATATCATTTTGTCATAGAATTCTGATTCCTGAGAGCACATAAACACTGCGCTTATCTCCTTTTCGGTCATAGGAGGCCGAACCCTTGCCGCCTCCTTTATCCACCGATAGGTGTAGTCTCTGAAGTCTTTGTTCTATTTTTTCCTGATGTGCCCTAGAGAGTATCGATCTGGGATGACTTCTACATTGTATGCAAACCTTCGAGCAAAGTCTCAGGCTAGGTCACTCCACCTAGACCACTTCTTCAGTTCTTGAGGTGAACCATTCTAAAGCTTATCCGCTCAGACTTCCACTGAAAAGCCTCATTAATAGAGCGTCGTTCTTCCGGGCACCGACCATCTGGTCGCAATAGCTCTTAAATGGGCTTCAGGATTCCCAACACCATTGAAGGTCTCAAACTTGGGGGTCTTAAATCCATCTGTCAAGTTTATTTTGGGATGGATACAGAGATCATCACAGTCATAGCCTTTCTCATAAGATTAACCTCATGGTTCTCCGATCTTGGCTATTTCTTCCTTTATCTATGCCATGTCAAGATCATGCTTCTTCTCCGTGGACCTCAACTCTTTCTCGTTCTCCTCATAGTGATCCAGCTCAGGGCTTTCTTAGAAAGTGGTGTATGGTTCTACCATAGCGTGGAAAGTGGTTGGTGGCATATTCTGAACAGGTGGGGGTTGGACATGTGGAATGGCATTTGGGTATGTGGGAGTATATTTGTGTGGGTTAGTGACATTGGGATGGTTATTCTAGGAGTTGTAAGTGTTTGGTGGCATATTTTGGTAATTTGGAGGGAGGTTTTGTAGACTGTAGGCACTTGGTTTGTTACTCTGGTTAGTGTACTGGATATGAAGAGTGTGGATTTGATATAAGGACTCGATATGGGGAGGATTACTGGAGAGATGTTCATTGGAAGGTCTAGATGCGGAGGCAGGAGGGATATTCCCTGGGCAGTTCTCGGTTAACGGGAAATTGAGTGGAGTGATTTGGAGAAGAGGCTTGGAGTTACCCAGAGTCGGAGTGTTAGCGGCAATAGCCAAGCTAGCCATATCCTTGGCTTTCTGTACCTCTTCTTGCTTTTTCTCTAGCTTCCTTGCAAGCTCTGCAATCATTTCACTTTGTTCAGCGATACCATTGTCTCTCACAGTAAAAATATTTTCTTCCTCACTGTCAGTCATTTTTCCCTTAGAAAAGCGAGGGTTAGAGAAGGAATCTATTTTTGCCTTTGAGCGGGTGAAGTAGGGATTTTCGGCCAGTTTTGTCAACACAGATCAGTTTCTATTACCTGTTGAAGTAAAACAACTCAAAGGCCGATATGTTAGATCCCGCCAATGATAAATAGTATAAAATATCTGACTGAAAATAAACACCTAAGAATCGCACATAAAGTGGCTTTTCATCAAGGTAAATTAATCCACAAGTATTTATCGACTCGAGGGTTCGATGGACAGGAATTTTTCCATTGATTTTGGATAAGTGATTTTATCAGAAAAGTTGCCTTGTTGAGTCTCTGCCCTCCGATACTTGTCTGGTAGCACTTGATGTGTCTTCTGAATTATTTGGCATTTTTATCGAAGTGGAGAAATGAAATTTTTTTAAAGATAGGGGATGGGCCCTTAAAGGATGTAGTTCGGACAGGGTAAGTTCGTTTTTTGAACAAGACTTAAGGGTTTTAAGAAGTCTTTAGATTTTTCTGGGAAAATTTGAAGAACTCCAAGAGCGATTTTGGTCGGACCTTGCACGGTGGGCTTTTATTCTGCCTATGTGTTCTTAAATATTCAAATAGGAGTGGATCAATTCACCTTTTATTTGAGCAACACACATAAGCACGTAAGACAGTTATATCACATAACAGTTCATAGCGCGTCCTATACAAATATGTGACCTTTTATGCCAAAGGTAGGCCTAACGAATTGAAGGATATTTATGTCACTTGTAAACGTTCCACTGCCCTAAAATATATTTATACATATTTATTAAATGAAATGGGGGTACAAAATTACGGGAAAAAACATTTATATCAGAAATCAGTCCCACGCAGGGGTACAATTCTAAACTAGGCCACCGTGGCTGGTCCTTCATTCTCGAACTTCTTGGACTTCTTTCAAATTACGAATGCCTTTCGGATGAAAATCTTCAAAAAATAAAAGACTATCTAAATATATCTCAATCCCGAGGGACAATGGTTCAGACAACTCGACGTCATATCCTTCAATTGAGCACGTAGGGGATGATTGTTCTTTCGGGCCGTGGGCCGTTTCGAACACAAGGTGGTCATACTAATGGACTTAATATCCCTTGGATATTAAGACATCTTAGGTCAATGCCTATTTCAGGATTTAGTTTCGCTCAATCTTGGGTTTACTAGAATAGGTTTCAAAATTATTAGAGAACCCGGGAGGACAACCCGAGCTAAAACAACAAGTGACCGTTAACCGACCGCGGGGCAACTACTTCACTCGTCTGTTTTGAAATTTGTGTGTTTTGTTAAGAATGATCACAAATACTTGCGTAATTACCTTTTTACCCCTAATATAATCTAATACTTTGCCAAGGGAGGCGGAAGATGCCATGAACAGTTTATATTTTGCGAAAAAGTAAACAAGCAAGGAAAGTAATAAAGTTACTAATTATTATAATTTTGAATAGTTAGTCAAATAAGTTAGTTTCAAATAATAAGGTCAGAACCTAGTTAAATTATCCCCAGCGGAGTCGCCATTTCTGTTTTTGGGAAAAATGACTCGTTTGAAAAATCATTTCGAAAATTTAAGTTAAAGTTTCAAAAAAAAATTAAATAAAAGCAAGAGTCGCCAGTTAATTTATTAAAGGAAAATTAAGAAACCTTAGAAAAATCTTTAAAATCTAAAACAGATAAAGACTTTAAAAATTTCAGGATTTTGGGTAAGGGTTCAAATTAATGTTTTGAGAAGGTTTTTAAGGCATTCAAAACATCCGCTAACTTGCGGATATCCAGACTTGTTTGAAAAATAACTTATTTGACTAACTTTTGAAAAGAACTTGACTTGATTATCTTGAGAAAATTTATCTTCTTTTTAACTTTGAGAAAACACTTGATTTGATTTAATTTGGCAAAGAGCATAATGAATATAACTTGAATAAGTTGACGGAAACGCTTTTAAACAAATAAAGGATTAGCTAAGGAAAGCATGCTCTTTTGATAATTCGAAGTAAGGCATTTAATCATTTTTATATGAAGAAAACAGAAGTGATTAACAAGAAAATATTTACTCATTTGGGGAAAATTCGTTAAGTTAAAGATTAGAGTTCAAATTGTACAAGTAATTCTAACACTTGAACAAAAAAATAAACAGAGGAGAGAAGAATAATCAAGCTTTTGGCTTAATCAATTGGACTCATCCAAAATCCTGTCCTATTCTAATTTGGTCTTTGAGGCCCACTTTGCTGCATTTGGACTTAGTCCAACATTTTTTCAATGAGACTTCGTCGGAGATTCGACTCACCACCAGAACTTGAACTAACCTCGCTGTATTTCGACTTATTGTGTATTTTTCTCTGAAACTTTCAACTTCTTTAGGGGTTTAGAGAGTGGTTCTCCAAAAAAAACCCCAAGAAATCGAAAGCCAACCCCTCACAATGAAGAGGAAGGGGCTATTTATAGGGAATTTCAGGTGAGAGTGGGGAGAAAATGAAGGGTAAAACGGGCATAACCCTTGAAGGGAAATTTGAATTTCGAATTCGTCCCAGCTGAATTCAGCCACATCTGTACCACCTTAGTACGAATTTGAGGTGATTTTACCAAGATTCAAGGAAGAAGAATGTTGGAGGGGCCAGTTGTCCCCTTTCTAGAAC
This sequence comes from Jaltomata sinuosa, assembly GCA_003996215.1. Classification (NCBI taxonomy): domain Eukaryota; kingdom Viridiplantae; phylum Streptophyta; class Magnoliopsida; order Solanales; family Solanaceae; genus Jaltomata; species Jaltomata sinuosa. The sequence goes on along the minus strand of QJPP01002756.1, from coordinate 74,731 downwards.
TTTCTGGGTCTGCCAGCTCGAGGGTTAACAACAAATTGACAAAGATGACAGGGAATCTGGATGGCGTTTGGAAATTTTGACGGAGTTAAGGCATCGTTTGCTGGCTTTATCATCATTGAAGCTAGGTTTTGACGGAGAGTTGTACTGGGTGTGTTCGTCTATTGACAAAGAGAGAGAGGGGGGTATAAGGGATTGTTTGGTTTTGTCTGTGTGTAAAAAGAGAAAGGGGAAAGTGGAATGAGTATAAGGGTGAGGAGTTGGGCCAGTTCGGGCATTAAAGAGTGGGCTGAGGGGATATTTATGAGGAAAGTGGGATGGGCCAGGTGGGTTTTGGGTGTTTGTTGGCCCAAAAGCTGGAAGATACAAGGTGAATTATAAAGAAGTTGCAAAGGACTATTGCAAATATGGACACATTTGCGGAATGTGGCCAATTTAGGTTAAAGAGATAGCCAATTTGAGATGAATTAGGAAAAATCTGGCTAGGATTTAAATGTTTTAAAGAATTTAGGCTAGAATAGGAATAAAGACGAATTAATTAAAATTAATCACTCGAGCTTCTTTAAACTTAAACAAAATTGAAATAATTATCATGTTTAATACATAATTACCTCTTTTAACAATTATGAATTAATTTATTCAATTAATCTCATGTTTGAATTAATTTGAAGGAAAATTAAATGTTTTAATCTCCTAAAAGAATTTTCTTATGAAATTAAACTCTAAAATAGTTCTTTAAGTAAACTTATATAAATTCCACGTAATTAAACATGAAAGATATAAATTATTACTCAGAACTACTATAAAACTTATTTGAAAAATGTTTTATCCCTTTTTTACAAAACAATTATTTTGAAAATTGTTTTAAAATTCAGAAAGGCTCAAGAATAATTCGTAATATGGCGGGTAAAAATTGTGTGTCAACAGTATCAGTTTAGCTTTAAGTTTATGCTTTAGTATATATTTCCATGTTCAGTTATCATGTTGTTCAGCTTAGCCCATATCCCGCATGCTCAGTATATTTGAAGTACTAACGCATACTTTTGTGCTACATCATTTTATGATGTAGGTGCAGGCGCTCAGCATCCATATCATGTTGAGATCGATTTCTAGTCCTACTCAGCAGCTTCAGTGGTGAGCCTCATAGTTCGAGGACGATAGACATGCTTTATCTTTCAGTCTTCTTATTTCAGTTATTCAGATTTTTAAAGTTAGCTGGGGGCATGTCCCAGCAACTCACATCAGTTAGAGGCTTTCAGACATAGACTAGATTCAAATATTGAGTTGTTAGTGTTGTTTTCAGTCATCACTATACTCTCTATATATTTTATATATTTAGATATTTTGGGCTCTTGCCCATTTCAGATATTAAACTGTTTTCAGCTTTCGCACAGTATATGTTTTCATCATAAATTATTTAGATACGCTAGATCATAGGTTAGCTTGGGGTCACTTATAAGACTAAGAACCATGTTACGTCTAGGGTGTAGCCTCGAGGAGTGACAACACCGGAAGCGGGTAACATACGGTACTTCTATCACTCTTGGCTTAGCATGGCATGTCATAGCGATCATTTGTGTGAGGTTCCACCCTTGTTTGCTATTTGTTGATTGTACGCTCTGGTAGTATGGGATGTCGGAGGATTTTTCTTCACTTGTTTGTGTTTCTTGGGTATATGGGAGCCCGTGGGACTGTAGGTAGACTTATTGTTACTATTTCGCTCTATTGGTTCCTATTGTAGTTATTATGACATTGGATACTGTTAAGGTTAAACTTGGGCTTCCAGTTGTTGAATTCTTGACTTGAGATTGCATGCTTAGTTGGGTTATCATTCATTGTATTCGAACATGTTTACTGTTTTCTTTCTCTCCTAACATGTTTACTGTTTTCTTTCTCTCCTTCTCTATTCATTGAGGTTACCGGTATACCACCTATTTTCTAAACTCTTCTTTGTATACTTGTTATTGCGAGGATCCTGAGTATGTGTTTCTTTCTTTTGCCTGTGATGTGTATTCTTTTAGCTAGCTATATGTATTATTCCTATTTGTATTCCTTCTGTGCTAGCTTTCGTGTACTTCTTCGTTGCCTTCTGTGATTAGTTGTTTTCTATTCTTCTTATTACTGCTCTTTTATCTTATATGTGCCTAGTCGGTCTATGATACCTATTGGGTACCAATTACAAAGTAATTGGTGCTCATACTACACTCTGCATCTACTGGTGTAGATCCTAGTGTGGGTCATCATTGTTTGCTCGTTAGAGACTCATGCGAGAAACTATTTTTGAGATATTTCAGACTGAGGGTGAGTTCTTGGCGATCGGAGCTTAGCTTTTAGTAATATTTTATATCATGTACTTTATTACTACTCGGAGACATCTGTATATATTATTTTGGATCCTTTGTACTTCTTATATGTAGTTCTGGCTCTATACTATGATACCAGATTTTGGAGTTTTGGTTTAGCTTCCGCAGATATATATATTCCTATATCTACTTTCTTCAGCTTATTTCCCTTGCTTTCGCTTATTTATATCATTCCTTCACTAAAGTGATAGATGGTATCCCATTACTAACCGTTCTGGGCTATGGGAATTAGTTCCCCTACTGGGGGTTGTAGGTGCTATCATGACTAAGAAATTAGGTCGTGACAGCTTGGTATCAGAGCCTAGGTTCATTGGTATCATTGATATAGGAGCCAATGTCTAGTAAGGTCCTGCGGATCAGGGCGGAGACGTCCGTACTCAATCTTTGGGAAGCTATAGTGACATCTTAGGAAACATGACTCTCTTATTTGCTTTTGTATCATGCGTAATCCTTGGGAATTTCTTGAAATCTCACTTGTTCTCATTCATTCTTCTGCAGATGGCTCGTACGAGATTATTAGCATCGAGCGGAGACGAGCCTCCGACTCCAGATAGGGGCCAGGGAGGTCATAGAGGTAGGGGTCGAGGATGTCCCCAAGCAGCGGCAGCTGCTAGAGTTGAGATAGGGTCCGAGCATGATCATGAGCCAGATTTTGCTCCCGAGCAGCATGTGGACCAGGGGAAGCCCAGGTACCACCAACTCCAGTGCCAGCATCAGGACCAGCTTAGTCTTTAGATATTCGGGGCTTACTATTACAGTTATGGGTATGATTTGAGAGTGGCCTTTTGAGGCAGCATAGACATCTACTCAGGGGGCAGCCCTGGGTGCACCGAGTTTAGGAGAACATCCTGTTACTGTGGCTCCCCATGCTGAGGTTATTCCGGTCCCATCAGTTATATAGCCTCTTGATCCTCACCCAGCTATGATAAAGATAGAGCAAAAGGCATTGGGTAGATTCTTGAGATTGGCACCTCCGAGGTTTACTGGTACTTATGGGCAGGACCCCCATGACTTTATTACTACTTGTGAGGAGATGCTGCACCATCTGGGGCTGTTGGAGACTCACGAGGTTGGCTATACTACATATCAGGTGGAGGGCCCAGCGAAGTTATGGTGGAGGGCCTAGGTTGCTTGCAGACCATCATTGTCACCTCCTCTGACTAGGTCCAAGTTTTATGAGGCCTTTATGGCCAAGTTCTTACCTCAGAGCGAATGAGAGAGGTGGAGAGAGAAGTTCACCAGACTTACTCGGGATACCATAACTGTCTCAGAGTACGAGACTCATTTCCATCAGCTTGCTCCATTTGGGGCCATGATTATGCCTACTGAGTTTGACACAATCCGTAGATTTGTTTGGGGGCTACGGAGAGAGTTTAGAGATCCTACAAAGATATTAGTTGCTAGTGGTCGGTCATTCCAGGCTATTGCAGACTATGCCCATACTGTAGAGGATTCGTGTCGTCATAACACCGGGGCCAGATATAAAAGGCCTTCACATCAGGGTAGATGTAGTTGTTCTCGTTATGGTGGTAGGGGTTCATTCCAGTGAGGCCAAGGTCATCAACCGCAGAAGCACCAGGGTTAGTCTATTCGATCGATTTAGGCTTTACTTCAGCCTTTTGGTTCTCAGTTTGAGCAGGGACAGAACAATCAGCGTGGTCACAGTGGTCAGTCTTTGAGAGGTGCTACTTCTAGGGCATCAGGCCGAGGTGGACACACAGGTTCAGTGGGTTTGTCTTGGCAGGGTGGGACATCACGACTTTGATATGAGTATGAAGTCAGCAGTCATTTTGCCAGAGATTGCCCTCATTGGGGTACAGCCTGCTTTGAGTGTGGAATTAATGGTCATTTTTCTATAGATTGCCCCTAGAGGGGTACAGTTTAGCCAGCCAACTCAGTCTATTCTCCCAGTTCAGCCACTGGCTCGAGGAGGTAGTAGTCAGGAAAGAGGTGGTGGCCTATGAGGCAGGATAGGTGGTAGGGATGGCAGTTGGTCAGGTGGTGGTCGTTGTCAGTTCTATACGGTCCCTGGGAGATCGAAGGCAGAGGCCTCGAATGCTATGATCACAGGTACGATTTTTGTATGCCATCGACCAGCTTATGCTTTATTTGATCCTGGATTTAGATGTTCATACGTATCTGCCTACTTTGTGCCTTGTTTGGGGTTAGCTAGTGAGCTGTTATCTATTCATGTTTCTGTTTTGACCTCAGTAGGAGATTCTTTAGTAGTGGATCAGATTGTGAGATCTTTCATGATATTTATTGGTGATTTGGAGATTTGGGGTGATTTGATAATACTTGATATGTTAGATTTTAAAGTGATACTGGGCATGGACTGGTTATCCCCTCACCATGCAGTTATGGATTGTAATGCCAAGACCATTACCATCATCGTACCTGGTGTATCCTTGGTTGTGTGGTAGGGTTCTGTTAGCCACGGGCCGTCTAGGATCATATGTTGTCTTCGAGCTAGGAAGTTGATTTCGTGAGGGTGTTTGGCTTACTTAGCATATGTCTAAGATACTAGTGTCGACCCTTCTTCCTCTAAGACCTTTCCTGTGGTTAGAGATTTCCTAGATGTGTTCTCTACTGACCTGCCAGGCCTTCCACCTGAGAGAGATATTGATTTCACTATTGAGTTAGAGTCGGGCACCAGGCCCATTTTTATTTCTCCCTACCGTATGGCTCCTGCTGAGTTGAGAGAGCTTAAGGAGCAGCTCTAGGATTTGTTAGTTAAAGGGTTCATTAGACCGAGTGTGTCGCCTTGGGGTGCTCCTATTCTATTTGTTAAGAAGAAGGATGGGTCGATGCAGATGTGTATTAATTATCGGTAGCTAAATAGGGTTACTCTGAGGAATAGGTATCTGATGCTGCGTATTGATGATTTGTTTGAGCATCTCCAGGGTTCAGCCGTGTTTCTGAAGATATATTTGAAGTCAGGTTACCATCAGTTGAGGATTAGGGAATAGGACATCCGTAAGACAACATTCAGGACACATTATGGCCATTATGAGTTACTGGTGATGCCATTTGGGTTGACTAATGTCCCCGCAGCTTTCATAGATCTGATGCACAGAGTGGTTAGCCCGTATTTGGACTCCTTTATGATAGTCTTCATAGAAGACATTCTAATATACTCGCAGAGTAAAGATCAGCATGAGCAGCACTTAAGGATTATACTCCAGACTTTGAGAGATTATCGACTTTATGCCAAGTTCTCAAAGTATGAGTTTTGTCTTGAGTCAGTTGCATTCCTAGGACACGTGGTGTCTAAGGATGGTATTAGAGTAGATCCGAGTAAGATTTTAGCAGTCCGTGATTGGCCTAGACCTACTACTCTTACTAAGGTTCGTAGCTTTATTAGGTTAGCCGGGTACTACAGACGGTTCGTAGAGGGGTTTTCTTCCATAGCAGCACCTTTGAATAGGTTGACTAGGGAGGATGTCCCATTTTAGTGGTCAGATCAGTGCGAGGATAGCTTCTAGAGGCTTAAGGTCTTGTTGACTTCAGCTCCTGTATTGACTTTGCCGATTGAGGGTCAGAGTTTCTCCATGTATTGTGATGCTTCTGGGGTTGGTCTTGCTTTTGTGTTGATGAAGCAGGGTTGTGTGATTGCATATGCATCGAGGTAGCTAAAGGTTCATGAGCGCAACTACCCCACCCATGATTTGGAGTTGGCAGCGGTATTTTTTGCGCTAAATATCTGGAGGCACTACTTATATGGAGTTCATTATGAGATATTCATCGATCACTGTAGTCTTCAGTACATTATGAGTCACAGCAGAGGAGATGGATTGAGTTGCTAAAGGACTATAATTTCACTATTTTGTACCATCCAGGCAAGGCAAATGTGGTAGCGGATGCCTTGAGTCAAAAGGCGGTGAGTATAGGCAGCCTAGCTTCACTTTCAGTTTTTGAGCGGCCATCGGCCTTGGACATCCAGTCCTTGACTAACCGCGTGGTTAGGCTTGATTTGTCGGATCCCAGTCAAGTTCTTGCCAGTGTTGAGGTTTGGTCTACTCTTGTTGATCAGATACAAAGTTGTCAGTTTGAGGATCAGCGATTGTGTGACCTTCGAGATCAGGTTGTTCGGGGTGAGGTAGTCGGGTTACTCTAGATTCAGATGGAGTTCTGAGGTTTGGTGGTCGACTTTGTGTTCTGAGGGTTAGTGATTTAATTCAGTTGATACTCCGTGAGGCACATTGTTCTAGATACTCCATTCATCCTGGTGTGGAAAAGATGTATAGAGACTTGAGACAGCTTTACTGGTGGAGTGGTATAAAGCGGGATGTAGCAGAGTTCGTGTCTCGGTGCTTGAACTGTCAGCAGGTGAATTTCGAGCACATGAGACTTGGTGGGTTGATGCAGCGACTTTCCATTCATGAGTGGAAGTGGGAAGGGATTACTATGGATTTCCTGGTTGGTTTGCCTCGTACCTCCAGGGGTTTTAATTCCATTTGGGTGGTTGTGTATCGGCTGACTAAGTCAGCCTATTTCTTGCTGGTTCAGACTTTTTAAAGTGCCGAGAGGTTAGCTCAGATCTATATTCGTGAGGTTGTTCAGTTGCACAAGGTCCTAGCTTCTATCATTTCAGAATGCGGCACTCAGTTCACATCTCAGTTTTGGAGAGCTATTCAGTGAGATTTGGGTACAGAGGTTTAGCTTAGTACTGCTTTCAACCCTCAGACAGATAGCCAGTCCGAGAGGACCATCCAGGTCGTGGAGGACATGCTTCAAGCCTGTGTTAGGTTCTTGGGATCAGTTTGTGCCTTTGGCCGAGTTTGCATATAATAATAGCTTCCATTCTAGCATTGGCATGGCACCGTTCGAGGCATTGTATGGTAGGCGTTGCAGATCGCCAGTTGGTTGGTTTGATGGATTAAAGTCTAGGCCACAGAGTACTGATTTACTTCGGGACTCCTTAGACAGAGTTAGGGTGATTCAGGATAGACTCCGAGCTGCTCAAAGTAGGCAGAAGAGCTACTTTAATCGTAGATTTTGTGCCTTGGAGTTCAGTATTGGTGATTTGGTATTCCTCCATGTGTTGCCCATGAAGGGCGTGATGAGATTTGGTCAGCGGGGTAAGCTTAGCCCCAGGTATATTGGGCCGTTTGAGATCCTCCAGAGAGCTGGTAGTGTTGCCTATCAGTTAGCCTTGCCTCCGATGTTTTTAGTTATGCATCCAGTGTTTCATGTTTTGATGTTGAGATGGTATGTTCCAGATGAGTCTCATATGTTGCATTGGAAGTCGGTTCAGTTGGATGAGAGCTTGTCCTTTGTCGAGGAGCCAGTTACTATATTGTCCAGAGACGTGAGAAGGTTGAGGTCTAGGGAGATTCCTATTGTAAAAGTTCAGTGGAGGCATCATCTAGTCGAGGAGGCTACCTGGGAGACTGAGAGAGATATGCGGGCCTAGTATCCGCATGTGTTTGAGCCTTCAGGTACCTCTTTCTTCTTGACTTTTGAGGATGAAAGTCCTTTTTAGTAGTGGATGATGTAATAACCCTTTCGGTCATTTTTGGGTTTACGCCTTCTTTGTACTTCTAGAGCTTTTCTGTAGAGGCCCCAAGTCATTTATGACTTGCTAGGACTGATGGTTCGGTGCCCTGGTCATTCGTTTGGTCGTTTTGGCCATTTGCCTGTTTTAGAACCTTAACTTAGAATATCATTGACTTTAGTCAACATTCTTGGTAAATGTGCTCAAAATTGAATTCTGATAGTTCTATTAGCTCCAGAGCATGGATTTTGGTCTAGATGGACCCTGGGTCAGGTTCTGGGAGCTTTCAGTTTAGTTTTGTCTGAGTTTTTGTGTTTTAGCCAAGTTAAACTTGAAAGTTTGACTTTGGTCAACATTCAGAGAAGACGGTCTCTGATGGAAATTCCATCTGCACTATTAGCTCTGGAATATCAACTTTGGCCTAGGGGAACCTTTGGTTCGGGTCCCGGGGCTTCCAAACTTATTTTGGGGTATTGAGTTCCAAGTAGTTTTGGGCATGGGGCCCACTTTTTTTTAAAATGATCTCCGTTGGTAAATTCATTGATTCCATCACGTCTGGAATGTCATTTCCACTCAAATAACTCTATTGATTTGTGAGTATCGGGTTCCGATTGTGCCCGGAATGCCTCGTAAAAGTTTAGAAAATTGTAGGTTTTCTTGTTTCGCTGTGCGGGCCCCGAGGGTCATTTTTCGATCCAATTTTCTGTATAGAAATACGGGTGTCGTTCTTCTCATCTTGACACCTAGATTATGTTATTGATAGCATGGCAGCTTTCTGAGACTGTTCGGAAGGGGAAGGCACACGAATGACGGTTCGTGTTTGCAGTTCGGCCCCGAGGTAGGTTATGGTTTAAACTCCTTAGACTTCGCATATATAGAATAAAATTATACTAATGGGCATCCTTGGATTGGGTTTACTAGTTGGTACCACATACCTTGACCGCTTTATTCATGTCTGATTCTTTTTCTTTCTCCGATGGTTGTAGTATTTGCTATAGATGGTATTATCACCCTTGTGGTCCTGTGTGGCCTTGTTTGACTCTAGAACATAGATGGTGGGTTATATGGGAATGTCTGTGAGTTTCGGGCATCGTTATTATTATTTTAGAGCTGGTTATATGTGTTGTAAAATAATTGGAGTCTGTGCAGGGCCGATAGGTTGATTGTGGGTTGGGGGCCACTGTTGTGATTGTGTATAACATTCATCATGCATATGGAGGGAATTTCTTCATGATTTTACTATGATTTTGGCTTCGAGCCTATTATTGCTGAATTTCTAAACCTTGCATGGCCAGTGGGGCTCGTTTTTGATAAAAATGATTGAAAAGGGTTTGGTATCATCTTAATGGATCTTCTTGGGGTAGGGGGGAATTAAAGGATGTTTTATCACTATTTCCACTTATACTAGACTCGGTGGGGTCGAGCGCTAGACTTGTTTTACTACAACTTCTGGGGTGATGCTAGACTCAGCGGGGTTGTGCGCTAGGACTATTTAACTTACTGATTTAGACCTGAATACTCTCAGGGTAGCTTTACTTGGGGATTTTTGAGATTTTGGGGTATCTAGTATGTTGGTCGGGAGCCTCCATGGACCTTGTCATTCCGTACCAGGGGCTACGTGTTGCGAGTGCCATTGAGGGGAAGGTATACGGCGTAGTAGAGGTATACGGGTGTGACCTTCCATGGATCCTGTCTTCTGGGTTGATTGTATGCTCCGATAGTATGGTATGCCGGAGGGTTTGTCTTCACTTGTTTGTGTTCCTTGGATATATGGATGCCTGTGGGACTGTAGGTAGATTTATTGTTACTATTTCGCTCTATTGATTCCTATTGTAGTTCTTACGACATTGGATATTGTTAAGGTTAAACTTGGGCTTCCAGTTGTTGAATTTTTGACTTGAGATTGCATGCTTAGTTGGGTTATCGTTCATTTTATTCGAAGATGTTTACTGTTTTCTTCCTCTCCTTCTCTATTCGTTGAGGTTACCGGTATACCGCCTATTTTCTAAACTCTTCTTTGTATACTTGTTGTTGCGAGGATCCTGGGTACGTGTTTCTTTCTTTCGCCTGTGATATGTATTCTTTTAGCTAGCCATTTGTATTGTTCCTGCTTGTATTCCTTCCGTGCTAGCTTCCGTGTACTTCTTTGTTGCCTTCTGTGACTAGTTATTTTCTATTCTGCTTATTACTGTTCTTTTATATTATATGTGCCTAGTCGGCCTATGATACCTACTGGGTACCGGTTGCTTTGCAATTGGTGCTCATACTATACTCTGTATCTTCTGGTGCAGATTCTAGTGTGGGCCATCGTCGTTAGCTCATTGAAGACTCGTGCAAAGAGTTGTTTTTGAGATATTTCAGACTGAGGGTGAGCTCTTGGCGACCGGAGCTTAGCTTTTAGTTATATATTATATCATGTACTCTATTACAACTCGGAGATATCTGTATTTATTATTTTGGATCCTTTGTACTCCTTATATGTAGTTCTGGCTCTATACTATGATATCAGATTTTGGGGTTTTTGTTTAGCTTCCGCAAATTTATATATATATATATATATATATATATATATATATATATATATATATTTATATATGTTCCTGCATCTACTTTCTTAGCTTATTTCCCTTGCTTTCGCTTATTTATATCGTTCCTCCGCTAAAGTGTTAGATGGTAGCCCATTACTAACCGTTCTGGGCTACGGGGATTGGTTCGCCTACTGGGGGGTTGTAGGTGCCATCATGACCGAGAAATGCGGTCGTGACAATTATTAATTTTAAAATGTGAAAAAAAATAGATAAATACAATTGGAGGTCATAAAGAGGTGTCACATTACCTTGTTATGTTTCTTCTTTATATTACTTTACTACTATATATAAGAGAAAATGTTAGACTTTTGTAGTACTCACAAGTCCATAATTGAAATTTCAATATTTTGAATTTCTTAAGTTACTACATGTGTTTTTTACTCAATTGTATCTTGTCTTTTCCCATCATTCCTTTTCTTGCGTTACCACATGTGTCTATCTAATTGGCCTATATTAATGTCATAATAACTTTATATGAATCTCTTTTTATTTCTTCTTACATTATTCTTTTCTTTATCACGTTTCACTTTTCGAGGGTCAAATTATATAAGTTAATCATTTAATTTTTTTTAAAATGTCTTGATAGGAGAATTGTTATTTATATTATTTTCGTATAGTTTTCGAATATTTGTAGTTTAATTTTAAAATATTAAATTAATTTAACCCAATTTAGTTTTGAAGATTATCAAATTGTCGCTTAGAAAATGAAATGTGACAAAATTTAAGCAACTTTAAAGCTAAAATATCTTTTATATTTTGAACTTGGGCCTGGGCTTAGCACGAGCCTCGTAAAACTAGTATATATATAGATTTAAATTTCAAGATATCACAAAGAAAATAAAATGGTTGAAATTATTTCTTCTTATAAATTTCATTGTGAAACTACCATGATGTCAAAAAGTATTTATTTTTACTGCACCTCATCCCATCAAAAAGATCAATAGTACTTCCACTTACTCTCAATCCATTGTGAATCGAACCTTTAATCTATCGATTGATGATAGAGATATTCAATCACTAGAGCTAGCCTCACTTTGCCTGATGTCAAAAAGAATGCGACGGAAAGAGTTTATTTTTCAAAAAGAAATATATATGATTATCTCTTACTTTTATGATCAACTTAATTTTCTTAAAATAAATAATTAAATATTCTTAAAATTGATTGATATTCTTATTATGATTTTTGTTCACTACCAACTTTCAACACTTTTATATTTGTAAATGGCTTTAAGCAAATATATGATCACTTAATCTCTAATATTGAATTATCTTAGTCGTAACATATTTTTATGTGGGGATAAAGAAGAAATAATATATATCAAGAACATCAATTTTAAAGAAGTATTAAGTGGATACAATCTTTTTTTTTGGTAGAAAAGACAGATATTTATATAATAACAAAACGATCTACAAGGATAGTTCTTGTGGCGGAGCCACTACACAACAAGATTTGACAGTAGTAGTAGTAGTACTAGCAATAGTAGTAGGCTGTACAACCTGACAACTAGTAGTAATATTAGATAAGTGCGGGTGTCTTAAAGCATTCTTCACCCTCCTAACAGTTAGGACCCCATTCATATCAGCTTGCAAAATGCCCATGACGGCTTGTGGGGGTTCCCAAAACAGCATAGTAGTGGTGGTAGTAGGTATAATAGACACTATAGACATTCCTGCTAATGCATTTGCCAGCTTGTTTTGTTCCCTGTAGATATGACCTATGGGGGATAACTCATGTGACGAAGGAGGTACCTGCAGTCCAAAACAATAGATGAATCAGGTATATAAAAAGGGGATAGGAGATATGCTACTTGTTCAGAGTCCACATTGATTCCAAAGGACCAATATGATATTGAGCAGCTACAGTTAAACCAATAGAAGAGCGTTGAAGTTCCGCGTCAAGTGGGCTAAAGGTCCATAAGGATGCTGTATAACCCAATACCCAGCTCCCAGTGGCAATTCTAAACACTCCCCCTAGCTTAGATAAACTAGTGTCCTGATCAGTACTACTATCCGTATTAAACATGACATTAGGAGAGGTTGGAGGGTTCCATTTGACAAGTATGTATATGAGACTCTAGGTGTCTTTACATTGCCTGCTAAGAACCAAAATTCAGAGGCCATACATAGTATCATGTTCATGGATAGGTAGATAGGAACAGATTCAAAGATGCATTTGTTGCGTGATAGCAGATGTGACAAAGGCTATAGAGAAGAAGAATCTTCGTAGGAATAAGATAGGAGAGGGCGGTTAATGGAGGTTTCAGACAGAGAAATAGAGGGGGGTTTGTGTTCACCTGTTAAGGCTGTGATTTGGCTGCGAATTCCCAAGCAAACCCACAGAGGAGCAACTTTGGGGCATGTAAGGAAGAGGTGATAAATAGACTCTTCAACCGCCGAATTACAAAGACTATAGGTAGGTGATTAGATGCACCTAGCATGATGCACGTAGGAAGAAGTTGGCAAACAATTATGCATCATAAGCCAAAGAAAGTGCTTCAATTCAGGTGGGATTTCCAGCTTCCACACCCAACTGAAATCAGCTCTAGGGTTCTCTAGTGCTGGGTCTTGACTAAGCTGAGAGCGTGGGAAACATTTCATTAAGGCATCATAACAAGATTTAACCGTAAAAAGCTTAGTATCAGTTAAGCCCCAGGTCAAGCGGTCCGAAGTAGATTTTTTTGCAAAATAAATTGTATTAAGAGGGTGCTAATAGTGTTGGGTAGCACGAAGGAGAGACTATCGAAGAACCAACAGTGATGAGCATGATATTGGAAGATTTTGGCATGATATTCATATGGTTGGAGAGGCCCTTCAATGAGAGACTGTATGGAGAGATTAGGTCCTAATCAATAATCATGAAACAAGTTAATTACTTTCCCTTCAGCAGGTTGCCATTGTATGCCTTTTTGGCAATAATCCCAACCTCTTTGAAGGGATATCCACGTCAAAGAGGAAGAAGTTCTACAACAGATGTATTTGTTTTTCAAAGTGGTAGCCCAGAGGGCTTGGGAATGAAACAGACGCCAAGCAGTGGAGGCTAAGAGCGCCTTGTGTTTTCCCCCCAAATTTTGTATACCCGTGCCTACCTCAGCCTTTAGAGAGGTACTTGTACCTTATAAAATAAATGTATATAATTACAAATAATATTATCTAATATTTTTTAATGATGAAAAATGATAGAAAATATCGTGCAAAGCATGTCTATAGAGACTAGTAAATGTATTATACATGAATAAAATTTGTATTATATATGTTTTATAAATTATTTCTTGCAATATGTATTAAAATTGTATCGTGCATGTATTATAAATGTCAAGTGAAAAAAATGATATTGCTATAGATGGTAAATATTTTCTTAATATAGCATATTTATGTAAGTTTTTCTTGAATTTGAGGACTGAGATTTTGACATAGTACACTGTTTTTTGTTGTTTCCCAAGTTACAATATCCGCATTAAAATTTGACTAATTCAGATTTACATTGAAAATTGAAATTGCACCATAAAAAATAAAATGATCCTTATCAAAAACGTCTCCTAATGTACATTGAAATCATATTCAAAAAGTCAATTGTTTGTTGTTTATGTTGTTATGTGACAAGGAGGCAAAAATAAAAATGAATCCAGATTATTTTTTAAAATTAATTTAGAATTTAATAGCACCACAAGTTCAAAACTATACTTATGTGCACTTCGACCATTTCTTTACATATGTATGCAAATATTTTGCGTGTTGTCGATCAATATGTCCTTTACTGATTCCAAAAGAGAGCTAATGCATTAGTTGTAGTAGCAGTTGATGCCAAAGGGAGCTAGGAGTTCTAATTACGTGTTCAACTAATTCAATGATTAGCTAAGACTTGGTATTTTAATTAAAAAAATCACTTAATATGTATAAATAATTTATCGGTCATTTGAAACTAAAGTTTTCTCATCATGCATCAAAATGATTGTTAATGGGATGAGCACTTTTGGTTCGACAGAAAATGCATATAGGTAAATGAAAATAGAAAAGCCACTTCACTAGTTGCAACTATTATTCAAAATTGAGGGCGAGTTTGATTCTTAAAGTAATTTATTCAAATTCATAACAATAATAATAGCAATAATAACAATATACTCAGTATGATTCTATAAGTCGGGTTTGGAGAGAGTGAGGTGTACGCAGATCTTTTTTACTATCTTGTGTGAGGTGGAGAGACTATTTTCGATAGACCATCGACTCCAGAAAACCGTTTTCAAAAAATAGATTTGACAAATACAAAAGTAAAAATTATAGTGAAAATAAAAGTACTGACATAAAAATAATAAAAATAACCCAAGTAAAAGAAACAAAATAGTAATACAATTGAAGAATACGATAATAGTAAAATAATGATATTGATATGTAGAAGAAGGAGCAGACAAGGTGCTCTAAACTAGAAGCATGCTCTGTCACATGAGAGGGAGAAATCACTTGATTACTAACTAACCATCCACCCTAATCCTCAACCTACATGTTTTCTTATCTTGGGTCATGTCCTCAGTAAGCTGAAAATGTATCATGTCATGTCTAATCACCTATTCTCAACTCTTCCTCGGTCTCAATCTACCTCTCCTTAGACCTATCATTGTCAACCTCTTGCACTTATTCACTGGGGCATTTGTACTCCTTCTATTTAAATACCCGAACCATTTCATCTTCGCTTCACGTATCTTGTCAACCGCCGAGACCACCCCTGTCTTGCCCCGTATATCTTTGTTCCTAATCTTATTTCTCCTAGTGTGCCCACACATGCATTCATCTAAACTGTTGGGCTAAACCAGCCCAAAGACACTCTTATATAGTGTGATATTGTCCGCTTTGGATCAAGCCCGCACGATTTTCCTTTAAAGGCCTCCACCCAATATAAACATTCTTATCTCCACTACATTTATCTTCTGAGCGTGTGAATTCTTGACTAGACAACATTCTGTCTCATATAGCATAATTAGTCTAATTAACAATTACTCTATAAAACTTACCTTAAGGTCTTGACAACACATTATTCTTATCACATAAAACACCACATACGGGTCTCCATTTTATCCACGTTTAAAAATATGAATCCCTTCATGTTCATTTGTTAAAATGACCTCCACATTTATTTTAAAATATGAATTTGGATGCATGGTGAAGGAAAATAAAGAAGAATATTCATTTATAAAACCGTTTGTTTCACCTGATTTAGTCAAGAAAAAAAAAATGCCAATTTCCTTTCTTCGTCTTTTTACAAGACTTCATACAATATTGAGATTTAATTGATGCAACTTCTATTTTACTATTTACTAATATATAGAAGCGGCAAGCACCTCTCGGTTGTACTTTTAGCTTACCGACCAAAGTTCATTTTGGTATTTATTTTCTGTTTTAATTAATTTATTTTATTTTTTAAAATTTGTTATATATTTAAAAATTACATAAAAATTATTATATTTTAAAAATATTTATTAATATATAGAAGCGGCTTGGCAAGCACCTCTCGGTTGTGTTGTCAGCTTGCCGACCAAACTTTGTTTTGGTATTTATTCTCCATTTTAATTTATTTATCTTATTTTTTTAAATTTATTATATATTTAAAAATTACATAAAATTATTATATTTAAAAATATTTAAAAGACATAAAAAATTGAGTTGACTCTCGAAATTCTATCGGTGCCACATAAATTTGGACAGTGGAAATAACATGTATTATTTGAAGACGACGTAAAATGTATTATAGATCACAATAATTAACAACTTAAAATATTTAACGATATATAACAAATTTGATTGACTCTCCAAATTCTATTAATGTCACATAAATTGGGACAAAGGAAGTAACATACATTATTTGAAAATTACATAGAAAGTATTATAAATCACAACAATTAACCACTTAAAATATGTAAAGCTATATAAAAAAAATTGATTGACTCTCCAAATTCAATCAGTGTCTAAATCAGTACAGAGAGAGTAACATATATTATCTGAAATTTATGTATAAGTATTATAAATCACAATAATTAACAACTTAAAATATTTAAAAATCATACAAGAATTTGCCAAGCCGCTTCTATATATTAGTAATATAAAAAAATTGTTGAAATTTCAAATTTCATTAGTGCCACATAAATTGAAATGTTGAGCGAGAGATATTATCTAAAAATTATGTAAAAAGTATTATAAATTACAATAATTAACAACTTAAAATATTTAAAAATCATACAAAAAAATTTAATTGACTCTCTAAATTTTATCTGTGTCACATAAATTGAAACAGAAAAGTAGCAGAAAGCACGGGATTTTTTATCTAGTCTATCTATTTAGAAAAGACCAGAACTAGAAGCAAGTCCTGAGCTATTATGGTCAATCTTCCTATATAAGAAGCCACGATTGTTGCAGCTGAAGCAGGACATGGACGACATGTCTGCTTCAGCGGGTTCCGCTTCAGCTCCATTTTTTTCTCAAATCATATTATTCTTTATTTTTTCACCATAATCTAATTTCATAATCAATTTTGGGTCCTTTTTATTTATTTATTTCGTTGAGGTATATTTAAGCCCTTCAATTAGACACTACTCCTTCATGATACTATCACATTATATTTATATACTAACATAGTATCATGGAGGACTGCTTCATTCCTTCAATGTGACACTACTTAGTATACCATCACAATATATCTATATATTGACATAGTATCACGGAGGATTGTTTCATTCCTTCAATGAGACATTCCTTGGTATACCATCACAGTATATTTATACTGACATGGTATCATGGAGGACTGCTTCAGTTTTCCATGAGACATTCTTTAATATACCACCACAGTATATCTATATACTTTCATGGTATCATGTTTCAATGAGACACTATTCAATCATCTATGATACTATTATAATATATCTATATACTGCATGGTATCATCCTTCAATGAGACACTCCTCAGTCCTTCATAATACCATAACAGTATATTTTTATACTGGCATGGTATCATCCTTCATGAGACACTCTCATCAATCGTCATGATACCATCACAGTATATCTATATAGTGACATGGTATCATGGAGGACTGCTTCAATTCTTCAATGAGACACTCCTCAGTCCTCTATGATACCATCACAATATATTTATATATTGACATGGTATCATGGATGACTACTCCGGTCCTTAAATGAGACACTACTCAATATATTATCATTGTATATCTATATACAACATGGTATCATGCAGATCTTTTTCAGTCTTTCAATAAGACACTTTTCTATTCTCCATGATACCATCACAGTATATTCATATATTGTCATAGTATTATTGAGGTCTGCTTTAGTTCTCAATGATACCATCACAGTATATGAATATATTGTGATGGTATCATAGAGGATTGTTCCAATCCTTAGTTAGACCTCTATGATATCATATATCATAGTATATCTATATATTGACATAGTATCATGGAGGATTGTTATAGTCCTTCAATGAGACACTCCTTAGTATATCATCACAATATATCTGTATATTGAAATGGTATCATCCAACAAATGAGACAGTCTTCAATCTTCTATGATACCATCATAATATATTTATTATATTGGCATGGTATTATGAATAACTGTTTTAGTCCTTCAATGAGACACTACTTAATATACTGTCACAGTATATCTATATACTGACATGGTATCATGGAGGACTACTTCAGTCCTTCAATAAGACACTTCTCAATTCTCTATGATACCATCACAATATATTCATATACTGTCATAGTATCAATGAGGTTTGTTTCAGTTCTCAATGATAACATCATAGTACATGAATATATTATGATGGTATCATAGAGGACTGATCTAGTCCTTCAATGAGACACTCCTTAGTCATTCTTAATTATTTGTTGTTATGATTTATCATAGAGGACTGATCTAGTCCTTCAATGAGACACTCCTTAGTCATTCTTAATTATTTGTTGTTATGATTTATCTATTATTATTTTTTTATATTTTTACTAATATAAAAATAGTTAGATAATTTTTTTATTTTTTTATTTTATTTTATCTTTAAAAAGAATGACAAAAAAAAGATAATCTAATCAAAATTTTTTTTTTTATTAATTTAGATTTATTAAATAAATTAGTGAATTTAATATTCTTACTAATTATTTCTTGTTATAGTTTAATATTTATTTATTTTTATATTTTTATTAGTTAAAAAATAATAGCTACTATACTTATTTTTTACATTTAAATAAAAGATAAATAAATAATATAAAAAGAAAAGAAAGAAAAGTATAGGAATATGAAGGGAAAAAAAGAGAACGCAGAAGTGAAAAGATTCGGCGCCGCAATCATGAATTGGAATTTGGGAAAGAGAAATCAGCCCGCAATTTTGCACTGCATGAGGTATAGAGAGTAAATATTTTTAGCCGATTGAGTATTTAAAAAATTAATATGAAAGGGGGTATTTGATGTAAATATTTTACTTTTTTAGTCTATTTAGTGTATTTTTTCCTTTAATTTTTGAGGATTAACATTGGGCCCATGGTAAATATCTTAAATGTTTCAGCAAATAGGCAGGCAGCACCAGTGGTCTAGTGGTAAAATAGCACCCTGCCACGGTACAGACCCGGGTTCAATTCCCGGCTAGTGCACCCTTTGAGAGCAATGATCTTATCTGCACAATTTGTGAACGATGGGTCGTCACATTTCATCTCAAATTTAGATGATAAAAATTGTGCATCTGAGCTCTCCTTTTATCTTTTTGAGTTTGAACAGTTTTATTTGCATTGTTTCCTCTTTTAGCTTCTCTTAGATTTCACTCATCTTTATTTCTAAATTTTATTCATATATATTGTAATTAATTGTACAGCAAGACTTATTCAAAAACTGTATGAAACCATTGAAGTTTTATATAGACGAAGAATGTTTTATAAGAGTTATCCGGTATTTATATTGGTGTTAAGTAACAAATATTCGGTGAAATAATCAAAGTGCATGCAAGTTGGCTCAAACATCATCAGAAAAAAGAAATGAATACACAATAGGGCGTGGGAATAAATTTGGATAAATACTTATCTGCACAGAGTATTTACACCAATCAAGCAATATAACATAAATTTGCAACCAATTATAACATCTCTGCATCAAATTTTACAGGTCCATGATCAATGGTAGATCTAGGGGGCCGGAGGGTGTTCACCCTGAACCCCCTTAGGTGTATGTTGTCATTGATTCCCAGAAAACAATAATATATTGTACTATGTATAGTACTGGTGGCATTATCTTTTACTCAATCCTATATATGATTGGATTAGAAAATGGCTTGATCTTTTTGCTTCAATTTTGGATAATTAGTTTCAATTTTTGTTTTGTTTCCCAAGTTACCGTAACTACAACAATGTAACTTTACCTGACCATTTTTTTTTATAGTTTACACCATAGCAATTACATTTAATTTTTCAGGGAATTAAGGAAATAATAGAAACGTTTCATGACTTGCAGGTACGATAAACTAGGACGGACTTAAAGAAAACAAGAAGCTTCAAATGCTTACAACAAGAAATAAAATTTTATATATTGCAAACACGCGCAAGATGTAGCAAGTCTTTTAGCTAATAGACGAAATTAAAGCAAGCAATGCTTTTCGAACATTTATGGGAATTGAAGAGACGAAAAATTGAAAACTTTCCAAGGTGACAGACAGAGATGGAAGAGATTCAAATACATGAATAAGATTCAAAAAAATTGGGTAGGCGCTTTATGATCATAGAAAGAGAAGGAATGTGCGTGGTTGGTGTGTCACTGGATTGGTGAGCTACTAGTAGAGACGCCTGCAAAGGGTAAGACCGTCACCAATTGAAAGCTGAGCTATTTCAACACGAGGATCGGTAGCTAAAAAGCTATTGACCTTCAAAACAGATCCCTTCAATGCCCTTAGACCTTCCGGCATTTCATCATTCTCTGAAAGTGCAACTGTCCCATGCCATAACGTGTTGTCATACCCTATCACTCCTCCAACTTTCACCAATTTTAGCACTATCTCATAGTACTTCAGATAATTCTCCTTATCAGCATCGATGAACACGAAATCAAATGTCCCTTCTTCCTCCTGTCATTGATCTCATTTTGTAAATAATAAACATTAATATAAATTACCACAACTAAAAACCTCAAGTTGATAAAATATTCTGCAACTATTTTAGTATAGAGGGGTCAAATATTTTGCAGTTATTATTAGTAATTATTTATTGCTTGTACTTTCGTGTATGGTGGTAATTGATTGAGGAAAAATCGAAAGCTTGTTACCGAGTTTCTAGATATGGAAAAGTTTCATAATATGTGGAAGAGAATAAAAAGAAGAGTATATATAAAGTGGAAAGAAATGTTGCAATATATTAAATTATGAGTTTAAGGTACACATGGTTAATGTAAGGAATCTTCATACTATCCCATCACTTTTATCAATTATAACAGGTAATAGAGTGTCTTATTTACTTAATCACAAGTTTCACATTTTAAAAAGGCTTATATATAGATAATCTCTGATGACTTGATAGTACAATTTTTTTTATTATATATTAATTAACGATATATATAATTTAATTAAACAACTAAATATTATGTTTGTGAATAGCATTGTTATACTAATTGAAAAGGCATACCTCAGAGAGAAGTTTGTCAAGAACGGGCAAGGCCTCTGATTGAATAAAATCAATCTTATGCTCCACACCAGCCTTCTGAATGTATGGTAATCCAACCTCATATGCCTCTCTGTCCGGGTCAATTGCTATTATCTGTATTAATATGATGGATCAATATAATATAAAATCGAGTTTTTACAAAAATGTATCCCTGTCAAAAAGTTTTTCAAAAGAAATAGCCACATGTATACTGCATATATATGCATATATATTGCCAACAAAAATTCAGAAAAAAATAGTCCTTATATACCGAATAACCATATCGGGTAAAAACTTTGTCCGAATGACAATTTTAGGTAGTAAACTATAAGTGAGCTATTTTTTGTGTAAGAAATTTAACATAAGACCATTTTGTCTAATTTTCCCATATAAAACAACATTGATTAACTTGGAGGGGTTCTTGAAAATTACTCCCTCTTTTGTCTCAATTTATATGACACATTTTTCTTTTTTAATCATTTTCAAAAAATATCACATTTTTATAATTGAAAATAACTTAACTCTAAAATTCTCCTTTTATGAAATGATTTATAGCTACACAAATGTCTAAGGTTTGGTTGAGATCACATATTTCAAAAATCTTTCTTTTTTTCTTAAACTTTGTGCCTAGTCAAATAATGTAACATGAATTGAACCAGATTGAGTAATCTAGAAGATTATGGAGTATATGATATGGTGATACTCCCTCCCTTTCATTTTAATTGGCCTAAAATGCCTCTTAAGAAATCAATAATTAGAGGTGTATTTTACTAAACTAACTTTATTAATAATGTTTTGGAACTTTAAATTTTACTATTATTACTTTATGTAATTATTTAATACTGATGGTAGAAAGGAAAAAATCTAAAAGACTAAAAGATCACTTATTTAGAAACGGAGGGAGTACTGTTCAAGTTTCAAAAGTCAAAAAAAATTTCCATTGTAATCATGAATTTGGATATAGAATATGTTTTAAAAAGAATAAAATTTACATTTTTGAAAACTATATAAAAAATACTATAAACATAATAAGTGACATTTCAAATTATTTATAAGGCATATAATAAAATTATGATTAAAAAATCATTTCGACTCTTGAAATTTGAGAGGTACGATGCCACATAAATTGATACTAAGAGAATTTTATGTTTGTTGGTCCTCCAAGGAAATTGAATGTGTAGAAAATCCGGGCCCACCCATAAGGGGTGCTTTAAGGCCCATTAGGGTAATTAGTAAACCTTAATTAATTTCTCTATATAAACACATATGGTGTATTATTAGAGATAAAAAAAAATATTACAATCAGATCCTACACTTTATTTTCTCCCATTCAGTTAGGGTTTATGCTGTGGTATAGGGGTTGCTCCGACACACCGTGACAACCACCGCCGACTGATAATTCTAACTGTGGTTCATCCTACGCTTCTGCTTTCGTTATGCGAACGACAAGTAAGTTCTCATATTATGGTTTACACATATTATCTATTTAGTTTAGATTAATATGATAGATGTAATCCTTCATTGGTATCATGAGCCATAGGTTGATTTTCTGGTGTGTAAATATAGAATTACGTTTCTATTTTTTACACTATTCAATTTGGTGTAATAAATTAAGTTTATGACACTGATTTAGAAAAAAGTTCTAAATTAGTATGAAAATTATTTCTGAATCTGAAATTAATTTCCAGAAACAAAAAAAATTAACAGATTTGAAAACGTCTCTGATACCAATGAAGAATTACATCTATCATATTAATCTAAATTAAATAGATAATATGCGTAAACCATAATACGAAAACTTACTTGTTATTCACGTAGCAAAAGCGAAAGCATAGGATGAACCA
The DNA here is from genome assembly GCA_003996215.1 of Jaltomata sinuosa. Taxonomy (NCBI): domain Eukaryota; kingdom Viridiplantae; phylum Streptophyta; class Magnoliopsida; order Solanales; family Solanaceae; genus Jaltomata; species Jaltomata sinuosa. The sequence continues at coordinate 51,772 of QJPP01002756.1, read as the reverse complement.
CGATTGAAATTATCGATCGGTGGTGGTTGTCATGGTGTGTCGAAGCAACCCCTATACTACAGCCTAAATCCTAATTGAATGGGAGAAAATAAAGCATAGGATCTGATTGTAGTATTTTTATGTCTCTAATAATACACCATATGTGTTTATATGGAGAAATTAATTAGGGGTTACTAATTACCTTAATGGGCATTAAAGCACCCCTTATGGGTGGGCCCGAATTTCCTACATCTCCCACTCACACATAATGGGAGTGCTTTTCTAATGTGAGAACTTTTTATCTCCACAATCATTCATACAGGAAAGTAGACAGTGCGACCAGCATACTGTGAGAACTTAGTGCTACACATCTGTTAGGAGTATATAGCCTCTCGTTGAGGGTAAACCTGCAAGTAGATCATAAAGTATGCAGTACCCCAGATCATATGAATCACATTTGATATAATCTCAAAATCTCATAAATCATTATTTCTTATATTCACAATTATAACTCATAAGTCATAACCGGTGTACCAGTGAACACAAATCAATGAAATTTCATTAATGATCTTCCTCTTCTCACGATTCTCTTAATATTAGTCTAACTGTTTTTCTAGATATGCTCCACCAGACCGAATTTGTGTTCATAGTCTTTTAAAGTACACTAAGATAGCTATATCAAACTAAGTCTCAAGTATCTGACTAGAGTTACTAAGGGCACAAATCTTGAGCCATCTTAAAAGCTCTGGGTCTCACACTATAAATCCCTTTTTATTCTCATCAGTTGTTTGTACGAAAAGGAATTCCTTGGGTTTCTCTTCATTAAATCATGAAGCTTCTTACTCAAACTTAGAATACTATACTCCCCCCCTCCGGTATATAAGGGAGTCTTGAATAAGTTTGTTGCTATACTGACTCCAAAAGGAGTCTTTTTTTAGCAACGACATTTGTTGAAAAATAACTTTCTTAAGAAAGAAAATCCTATAGATTTCTTCCTCGGAAACAGTTCCTCCCTCAGTGCTGTAGCGATGATGAATTACCCGTTCATCTTGAGAATGAACTTATGTTTAACCCATTTGGTCGACATTAGCACACATGGTATGAAACACGTGCTACAATATTTTCTCCTTTCTCATGGAGCGTATGTCTTTGTATCTAACAGAATGTTGTACAATATGATACCTAGACACCATATGTATCTAAATTTGAATTCTTAGATCTACAATATCATTTTAACTCACATCTGGCTCACTAAGTAGACTAGGTGAACATTTTTTACCTTAGTGACCTTGTGTCATTATTCAAGCGACTTTCATGATTTTAAGCTTATAGCTTTCAAATTATCCATTTGATAATTTTGCTTAAAGTCTAGTCTCATCTCCACTCATTACTAAGACTAGGAGGCAGTTACTTATGTGAGAAGGCTAACCTCTTGTCTACTCGACATACTCATCAAAATGAATGAAGAAAGAATAACATTCAACAATTAGAATATGTATATATGTAAATCAATTTTATTGATAATTAAAGAACATCAGTCTTGTGAACACGAGAAGATAAAATACAAAATAAAGTATCTTAGAATCTATGCAAGCCTTGAGACCTCGTATGTCTCACAAATGCATCTCTAGACAAAGGTTTGGTCAATGGATCTGCCAACATATTTTGTGTAAAAATATATTTCACGTTCACTATGTACCTTGCGTCTAACCATGTCTCTCGCATAGTTATACTTGATATCTATGTGCTTGGTTTTACAATGAAACTTAGGGTCCTTGGTAGAGGATATAACATCCTCACTATCATAGTAAACTAACAATAATTTAGTATTTTCTGTGATATTCAATATGTGTTTCAAGAACTTTTTCAACCAAACAGCTTCTTGTGTTGCTGATGCGAGAGCCACATATTTGGCTTCTATCATAGATAGCGATATATATAATTGTTTCTTACTACTCCATAATATGACACCATCACTGAGTAAGAATCCTGAGATAGACTTCCTCTCGTCTAGATCTCCTCCATGATCAGCATCACTGTATCCAACTAATCGCAGATCTTTGTTGCCTTGGTAACAAAGTGCATAGTCAGTTGTCCCTTTCATAGATCTCATAATTCTCTTTACTGCTTGCCAATGTGTTAAACCTGGGTCAGTTTGATATCTACTTATCAAACCAATTGCTTGACAGATATCAGGTCTAGTACATATCATAACATACATTAGACTTCCGACTGTGCTCCTATAAGGAACGTACTCGGTTCATTCTTTCTTTCTCTTCAAAAGTCTTAGGACACATTTGATTGCCCAAGGATTGGCCTTTACTAATAGGAGTGTCAACGGGGCTACTATTTTGCATATTAAATCATTAAAGAACTTTTTTAGTTAATTCTCTTGAGAGAGATACGATAGTTTCTTTGGACGATCTCTTGAAATTTTAACTCCAAGAATATATGCAGCTTCACCCATATCTTTTATCCCAAATTGAGACGACAACCAAGACTTAATCTCGGTTATGAACTTCATATTATTTCCATCTATAAGTATGTCATCTACATACAATGTCAAAATTACAAGTTTATTTCTTGATCTTTTTGTATAAACGTAATGATCTTCATCCATCATGGTAAAATCATTAGATATAACAACATTCTGAAAATATATATACAACTGCCTTGAAGATTATTTGAGCCCATAAATAGACTTCAAAAGTCTACAAACCTTTTGTTCATAGCCCTTTTCAATGAAACATTTAGGTTGTTCCATATAAATTTCTTCATCTAATTCTCCACTGAGAAAGGAAGTTTTTTTTATATCCATCTGATGTAATTCAAAATTCAAGCTTGCAACTATAGCTAGAATCAAGAAAATAGAGGTAAATCGTACAATAGGCGAGAAAGTCTCTTCGTAGTCTATTCCTTTCTGTTGTGTATACCCTTTCGCTACCAGTCGAGCTTTATATCTCTCAACTGTGCCATCAGTCTTAAGCTTGATTTTGAGAACCCATTTGCTTTCAATTGCTTTGCGTCCCTCAGGGAGGTCAACTAATTCCCAGACTTTGTTGACTTTCATAGACTCCAATTCATCTTTTATTTCTTTTGTTCATTTTTCCTTTGAAGGGCATGAGAGAGCCTCCTTCACATTTTTAGGCTTTTTTTCATCTTGTAGGAGCATCATAAATAGTTCATCACCTTTAATATCAAATCATTGGCGGTGAGTCTTTTTACGAGAATCACGTCTGATTTGTGATTCATCATTGTTCCCATTTGGATCAATGTTTCTCTCACTTGGATCAAAAACATTCATCCTGCTCCCATTTGGAACAAGATCGGTGACCATCTCTCTCTCTCTCTCAGAACAAGATTCATTTGGTCACTCTCATTAAGTATATAAGGATTACTTTCATTCGCATCTGATGATGAAAAAGGTACTAATTCATCATCTGCTAAAATACTCCCACTCGAATGAAGTGATCCTTTTATGTCATGATCCCTTATCTTAAACAGGGACAGGTCTTGACCTATCTCTCCCTTCTTGAGAAACTTATTCTCTAATAATGTGACATCTCGTGATTTAAATTAAGTTATATTTCCATTGTTTTGCTCACCTATAAACACATAACCTTTAGAGGTTTCTGAGTACCTTATAAAGATACTTTTCTTTCCTCTTGGACTCAATTTACCATATTTGTGAGAGGAATCATGTGTATAAGCAGCACAACCCCAAGGACTTAGTACACTTAGGTTAGGATGTTCTCTAGTCCATAACTCATATGGAGTGGTTGCAACTGATTTTGTAGCCACTCTATTAAGTACATAGGTGGCAGTAAGCAAAGGATCACCCCAAAAATTAATTGGAAGGATGGCTTGTGCCATCATGGACCTAAAGATCTCAAGGAGCGTTCTATTTCTTCTCTCTGCAACACCATTTTATTGTGGAGTATTTGGAATAGTCAACTGATGAACTATTCTCTTTTCATCACATAACTCATTAAGTTGAGCAAATAAGTATTCTCTACCACGATCAGTTCGAAGAGCTTTTATCTTCTTGTCTAATTAATTTTCCACTAAGCTCATATAGCTTTTGAAATAACTTATTGCTTCTGATTTGTGAGAAATTAAATAGACATAACTGAAACGGGTGAAATCATCAATAAAGGTAATGAAATAACTTGCTCCATGCCTAGCCCTAACATTCATAGGGCCACAGAAGTCTGAATGGACTAATTGCAAAGGATATTCAGCTCTAGTCGCTTTGCCGAAAGGTTTCCTTACAGATTTTTCAGCTAGACAATTTTCACAAGTGGACAATTTTACATGTGCAATATCGGTAATCAAACCTTGTTTCGTTAATCGTTGCATTCTCTGTTGGCCAATATGACCAAGTCTAGCATGCCATATGTTCACATCACAATAATATTTATTTGAAGAACCAAACATTGAAAAACTAACATTATTATTAAATGAATTAAAATCCAAATCCATAATAAATAAACCTCCAGTCAAATAACCAGATCAATTAAGGACATGTATGAGAGGGCCAAGACTCGCGTTAGAACGGTGGGAGGAGATTCGGAGCACTTTTCCGTGTTGATGGGGTTGCACCAGGGATCGACCCTTAGCCCGTTTTTATTTGCCTTGGTAATGGATGTATTGACGCGGCAAATACAAGGTGAGGTGCCATGGTGCATGTTATTTGCGGATGATGTAGTTTTGGTGGACGAGACTCGCGGAGGAGTTAATGCTAAGTTGGAGGTTGGGAGACAGACCCTCGAGTCGAAGGGGTTTAGGTTGAGCAGGACCAAGACTGAATATATGGAGTGCAAGTTCAGTGAGGCGACTCAGGATGATGATGTAGAAGTGAAGCTGGATACACAGGTCATCCAAAAGAAAGGGAGTTTCAAGTATCTTGGGTCTATTATCCAAGGAAATGGAGAGATTGATGAGGATGTCACCCATCGTATTGGTGTTGGGGGGATGAAATGGAGGCTCGCATCTGGAATCTTGTGCGATAAGAAGGTGCCTACTAAACTTAAAGGCAAATTCTATAGAGTGGTGGTCCGACCAGCTTTGTTGTATGGAGTTGAGTGTTGGCCAGTGAAGAACTCCCATATTCAAAAGATGAAGGTGGCGGAGATGAGGATGTTGCGATGGATGTGCGGGTTTACTAGGAGAGATAGGATTAGGAATGAGGATATCCGAGATAAGGTGGGTGTGGCGTCGGTGGAAGATAAGATGCGGGAAGCGAGGTTGAGATGGTTCGGACATGTGAGGAGGAGAGGCATGGATGCCCCAGTGCGGAGGTGTGAGAGGTTGGCTATGGATGGTTACAGGAGAGGACGAGGTAGACTGAAAAAGTATTGGGGAGAGGTGATTCGACAGGACATGGCGCAGTTGCAGCTTACCGAGGACATGACCCTAGATAGGAAGGTGTGGAGGACGCGGATTAGGGTAGAAGAGTAGTAGGTAGAAGTGTGTGTAGGCTAGTAGGTAGGAGTGTGTTTGCTTTTTTCTTTTATTATTGATCCGATTAGTAATCGTAGTGTTACGCTTATAGTATCTTGTTCTTGGATTCCTCGTGGTAGTATTTGTGGCAATGCCCTGTTTCTGTCTGTTGTTTGTTACTACATATTACTCCCTATCGTCTCTTGTAGTTTTGTCTTGTATTTGTATCCTGTATCTTTGTTACGTCCTTTTTAGCCTATTTTTAGACTGTTTTGTCTTGAGCCGGGGGTCTATCGGAAACAGCCTCTCTACCTCACCTCTGAGGTAGTGGTATGGACTGCGTACACTCTACCCTCCCCAGACCCCACGCTGTGGGAATACACTGGGTATGTTGTTGTTGTTGTTGTTGTTGTCCAGTCAAATAACCAAAATCAAATAAAGTTGATCCAAAAGTCAACTTAATAAAATTATCATAAAAGAATAAATCATATCCTAACTTAAGCAAAACAGAGACTGAAATAGTATTCTGACGAATCATTGGTGCATAGAGGACATCATGTAGCATCAGGTTTCAACCTTCACGCATGACTAACTTGCATGTGCCGATTCCCTCAACAACAACTCTATTGTTGTTGCCCACATGTACCCACTTTGATCCACATAAAACTCATCGAAATTCAACAAAGGCAGTACGCTCCCATGCTATGTGGTCTGTTGCTCTTGAGTCTACAATCCACAAAGGATTAGATTCAGTTAGTAAAACAAAACTAGAAACACAAAGTTCACTAATTCAAATTTTATGAAATACCTTTCTAGGAGGCTCAGAGCAGTCTCTGGTATAGTGACCCTTTTTATCACAATTGAAGCATTTCACTTTAGCAATCTTGACACGTTTGGGACGTTTGTTCTTGTCATTTTCAATCTTTGTTTTCTTAGCAGGTTGAGTTGGCTGGGGCTGAGATGACCCTCTCTTCTTTCCCCAGTTCTTTCTCTTTGAATCATTCTTGAATTTAGAGATTGTTGTCATATGCAACTCAGATATTGGCTTTGCAACCTGAAGCCTTTCCTCTTCTAACTCAATGTGCCTCCAAACATCTTCTAGAGTTGTGATTCTCTCGTTATGGGTCAAATGCATTTTCATATGATCCCAAGAACTAGGTAAAGAGCGTATTACTGCTTGAATCTATTGTTCGTCAGTCAACACATGATCGGCATCTTTCAACTCTCCTATCATATTTGTCATATGCCTCAGATGTGTTTCATTGAATGTTCTGGGCATTTCTTGTATGAGTCAAATTTGATCGTGAGAGATCTTAGCTTTGCAGTGGAACAAGTACCAAACATGTTCTTCAAAGCATTCCAAAGTCCCATAGCCCTTTGGTGATCCTTAAACTCTCTTAGAATGTCATCATCCAAGGTGCTTAGCAACGTAATGCAAGCAGTGGAGTCCTTTTCATTCCAAGCATAATAAACTTCACGGTCATGCCTATGCTGCGCCGTGTTGCCATCCTCAGGCTCATTTAGCACATGATTAATGGCCTCAAGAGCCTCTTGCTCTTCTAGCACATATTGAACTTTCAAGCTCCAAGTCTCATAATTGTCACCATTGAGTTTCAACCCTTTGTTGAGCTCAGCAACAATGTTTTTCGAAGCAACAGACATTCTTTAACAAAATAAAAAATACAATGAGAATCATTAAAAAAATATACAATGCAAAGTTTGATGTTTAACATTCATACATATTGTGATACTATGCACCAATTGATTAGGATAATAAACACATATATTAATTATGAAGTCGAGGGTTCACTATGTTCCCACTCATCATTCAATAATTAAAATATTATGAAGATTAACCTAGTCAATTACTTAGCTAAGTATCTTAATTATTTTTTAGGACAACATATTTATCCATTATGATTTTGTGATCCAGTATGAATCATGAGTAAACAAATTAACTATCATAAGCATGCCAATAAAATTAATGTCCAACTAATAAACATTTATTACATGCTTGAAAAGTTTTCGTGAAAGTCTTAATATTACTTATTAACATATTATTCAATTAGAACTAAATAATGTTAAACTAATTAACATTTATTTCATGCCAAATTGATATAAAAATTGTTAAACTAATTAACATTATTGCATGTAATTTGAACATATCAATTTTTTTTTTATTAATGTCAAACAACTTAACATTTTTAGCATACTTATTAATCAAAATAGCAAATAAATATAATGTTAAACAAATTAACATTTCATGCATGTTGATCACATAAGTATAAAATTTAATGTTAAACAAATTAACATTTTAAATATGCTAAACAAAATAACAATTAATTTTATTGTTAAACTAATTAACATTTCATGCAAACATGCTCGACAAAATAATAAAGTTTAACCAATTGAGATAATAAATTAATAATGACTTCTTTGAATATAAATACTAAATTTATATTTTGAAAATTAAATCCATGACTAAATTTTATAATATAAAATTTTATTTAATGAAACTATAATTTATAATCAGGCCATAAGCCCAAAAATAAATTAATAAACAATTTTTGAATGGGCCTTTAACCCATGCAAACAATCTGTCATTTTTTAAAAAAAAAAAAGACAAAAGCCTATGTGACTTATAGTTTCATCAATTAAAAAAAAGGAGGCCCATATGACCAGCTCATTCTAAAAGAACTTTAACAAAACAAAAAAAAAAAACTAATTCCTTCTTCTTTTTTAGTGTGACAACCATTAAAAGAAGAGCACCAAGCTCTATTTTTTTTGAATTTGGAGCAAAATACAAAAAAAACGTGAGAGAAAATATATTTTCTCTTCTATTCTTTTTTATATTTGTCAGAATGAAAAAAAACTTTTTTTTTTTCGAAAAAAATCATATTTGTTTGGCTGAAAAAAATTATATATATATTTTTTTGAATCTGGTTTGGCAAAAAAAATCATTTTTTGAATTTTCAGATTTTTTTAAATATACAAAAATATTTTTTTTGTATCGGATCTGTTAAAAAAATTCGTTCACATTTATTTTGTTCTTGACAAAAAACCAAAAAAACTCTGATTTTTATCATTTTCAGATCTGTTTTGTTAAAAAAAAGTTTTTGTTTAGATTTGTTTCGTTCTTTGGAGAAAAAAGCAAAAAAAACTTTTCTGTTTTCATTTTCATATCTGTTCTAGCCAAAAAAAATATTTTTTTCAAATCTGTTTAAAAAAATATTTTCCATTCAGATCTATTTCGTTCATGACGAAAAATGAAAAAAAATTATTTAAAAATTTTAGATAAAAAAATAAGAATTACTGATTCAAGAACTTTTTCTAAATTAGTGTCATTAAATCAATTTATCATACCCAACTGAATAGTGTAAAAATAGAAACGCAATTCTATATTTACACACCAGAAAACCAACCTATGGCTCATGATACCAATGAAGGATTGTATAGAATTGCATTTTTGTTTTTACACTATTCAGTTGGGTATAATAAATTAATTTAATGACTTTGATTTAGAAAACATTCTTGAATCAATAATTAATTTTTTAATCTAAAATTTTTAAATAACTTTATTTTGTTTTTCGTCATGAACGAAATAGATCTGAACTAAAAGTATTTTTTTAACAGATCTAAAAAAAAACATTTTTTAGCTAGAACAAATCTGAAAATGAAAAAAGAAAAGTTTTTTTTTTCTTTTTTTTGTCAAAGAACGAAACAGATCTAAATAAAAATATTTTTTTTAACAAAAACATATCTGAAAAATATATTTTTTTGCCAAGAACAGATATGAAAACGAAAAAAAGAGAGTTGTTTTCATTTTTTGTCAAGAACGAAACAAATCTGCACAGAAATTTTTTAACAGATCCGATACAAAAAAATCATTTTTGTATATTTAAAAAGATTTGAAAATTCAAAAAATGATTTTTTTGCCAAACTAGATTAAAAAAATAAAAAATATAGTTTTTTTCCAGCCAAACAGATTTGATTTTTTTCGAAAAAAAAAGTTTTTTTCATTCTGACAAATATAAAAAAGAAGAGGAGAAAATATATTTTCTCTCACTTTTTTGCATTCTGCTCCAAATTCAAAAAAAAAAAAAAGGAATTTGGTGCTCTTCTTTAATGGTTGTCACACTAAAGAAGAAGAAGGAATTAAGCTTTTTTTGTTCTTCTTAAAGTTCTTTTAGAATGAGCTGGTCATGTGGGCCTCCTTTTTTTTTTAAGGGATAATTTCAAATATGTACAATAAAGTAATTAGTTTACAAAAAATATAACCAAGTTTTCTTTACAAAAAAAATAGCCCAAAAATGAACTAGCCACAAAAAAAATTATAAAAAAAATAGCTGCATGTATATGTAATATATCGATAATGTATAAAAGTTATGTAATGTATCAAAATTGTATAAATAATGTATAAACATGTGTCGATATTGTATAAAAGTTATGTAATGTATCAAAATTGTATAAATAATGTATAAACATGTGTCGATATTGTATAAAAGTTATGTAATGTATCAAAATTGTATAAATGATGTATAAATATTTTTTAATATTGTATATACAGTGCACAAACGTGTATCAATATTATATAAATGGTGTAGAAATGTGTATCGATATTGTATAAATAGTGCGTACAAGTGTATTGATCTTTTTGTCCCAGTCATTAAGTCTTTAAATGGAAGCATAACAAACAACAAAGCTTTCAACCATTAACACAACCTCTCCAAACAAGTTCTTTCAATCCTGACCAACTCAAAATCTCCTCTAAACAGTCCTAAATTTTAGATATCTTCATAATATTTTAATTATTGGATGATGAGTGGGAACATAGTGAACTCTCGACTTCATAATTAATATATGTGTTTATTATCCTAATCAATTGGTGCATAGTCTCACAATATGTATGAATATTAAACATCAAACCTTGCGTTGTATATTTTTTTAATGATTCTCATTGCATTTTTTATTTTGTTAAAGAATGACTGCTGCTTCGAAAAACATTGTTGCTGAGCTCAACAAAGGGTTAAAACTCAATGGTGGCAATTATGAGACTTGGAGCTTGAAAGTTCAATATGTGCTAGAAGAGCAAGAGGCTCTTGAGGCCATTAATCATGTTCTAAATGAGCCTGAGGATGGCAACACAACTCAGCATAGGCGTGACTGTGAAGTTTATTATGCTTGCAAGAAAAAGGACTTCACTGCTCGCATTACGTTGCTAATGTCACGATCCAGACCGCCGTGAGTGGCACCCACCCAACCCCGGGTGAGTGAACCAATAGAGTCCAACTCTTAGCATAGTCTAACAGCTTAAAACCAGTGTGCAGAAATGTAAACTAGCAATCAATCATACTAAAATCAACTCTATAAAATAAATATAACTTACGGAAATCCCTCCCTAAAATCTGAAAGTCATCGTACCAAAAACATCTACCAAAACTAGAGTACGGGGATGCAACCCAAATATAGAAATAGTCTAAGCCCGAAACAAATGGGCTACAACTCAAATAGATGGAAATCAAGGCAGCTTGGTCGAACAGCTCACCCTTGATATCTCGAAATGTCAGGCCTACAAGTGAGGTCGCGCGTCAATCGCCGGAAGATTTTCTGTACTCACAAAAAAACAAGCAAGTGCAGTATCAGTACACCACCATCGTGTACTGGTAGGATCATCAGCCAATTCTAAATAAACAGTGTATGAGTAGTACAACAATCAAGTAAGAGTACAGAAACACATAGGCAAGTCAACAGGTACTACCTAACTTGTTCCCACATGTAAACCACTTCACAGTTATGATCAATAATCCGCAACAATAACAATTATACCTCATTACATATCCCAGACCCACCCTGAATCCCCTCTAGGCAACATCTAAGTGTCAGATATACAACCCGGTCTACACCAAGACCAAACTCATAAAGCAATGTAACAACCCGGCCTCTCAAGGACCAAAAATATGCACAACCACAATTCATAACCACAACCCGGTCCACTCAGAGAACCATTAATAAAGATGCAACAATACAATAAAGTAAACCCGTACCAAGCGTGATACCCGAGCCAACCATTAGTGTTATCCCGTACCAGGCGTGGTACCCGAGCCAACCGTTAGTATATCCCATACCAGGCGTGTTACCCGAGCCAATCGAATGTCACATAAATCCACAGTCACAAATAATGAACAATCAACACTTGTAAACCATCAAGCAATAACACTTAGTTCATTTCACAAGACTGGAAAGCAGGACTTTTGGACATTCCTAAATCATTCCCTAAGCAATGCAAACCATACAATACTTAGACATGAGTATACAAACATACAATGCATACATGAATCAATAACCATCACCTACCTCGAATAAGCAAGCTCTATAGTACCAGAGCTTTTTCCTTTCAGGATCCTTTTCTTGTTCTTGGTCTAGAAATAAATACACAGTAACCAAAAATCAATCCTCATGGCCTACAAATTACCCAGATTATGAAAAATCCCAAACCCCAGGCCAACCATGATCATTCCACCCATTTCCGAGCTTTCCCATTATGAATTCACCTAAATTCATCATTTTTATGGATTCCCCAAGAGAATTATGGCTAAATGATCATCACCCATTATCAAGAATCAAGACCCAAGAACTCTAGCACCCTAGAATCCCTCTTTCCCCGGATTTTACCATTCCTAGGTCATCCCAAACCTTTCCCCAAGTCCACCCCTAGCAATTCTATAGCGTAGGAAAGATATCACGAAGTTTGGGGAGTAGAATCTTACCTTTAGGACGGAAAATGGTGGAAAACTGGTAGAAATCACCCAAAATTGCCCCCTTCTTCTCCCAAAATGAGTGTAGAAAAACTGAACTATTTTGGAAAAGTTTCTGCATTAAATCCCGTTACGCTCCGTTATAGCGGTACCGCTGTAGCAAAGTTATCCACTATGGCGGAGGGTGACCGACGTTGACCTCCGCTGTAGCGGTAATTTTTCTGCTACGGTGGAGGTCGCTATAGCAGAGTGTCAACCACCGTAGCGGTTAACACGGGACAGAAAGTCGTAAAATCTCTAAAACTAGTCCATTTTACAACACGCTTATTTTTTTCAACATCCCAGAACAACCACTTCACGTCAATCTCGATTTTGAGAGTTCTACTTACCCGAATTCGATTCTGAAAAATCCCTCGAACTCCTTTATGTGTTAGCTACAAGGAAAAATAGCTTAAATCAAAACATCAAACCCAATCCTTACCCAGATTGCCCAAGACCATACCTCACTCTAAATCTGGCCGAGACTAGCCTAGCCTAAAATTTCAAACTCCCAAACCCGGAGTTTTCTAACTCTAAAAATTGGCACGAATGGTTTTCCCATAATGATGGACTCGGTTATTACAACAGATACCAATTTACCCATTGTTTATCCTCGAATGATCAAACCCAAAAATACAGAAAGTAAAGAGCAAAAAGAGTAGTACATGTATCCTCAAACAAGTGAGGGTACTTATCCCGCATGTCCCTCTTGGTTTCCCAAGTGGCTTCCTCAATCGGATGATGCTTCCATTGAACCTTTACCATACTGATCACCTTTGTCCTCAATTTCCGAACATCCCGATCAAGAATCAAAATCGGCTCCTCTTCATAGCGAAGATCCTTATTAAGTAACACCTTGTACCACTTGATGATGTAGTCCCCAACCCCATGGTATCGCTTTAGCATGGATACATTAAACATCAGATGGACACCCGAAAGACTGGGCAGCAGTGCCAATATGTAAGTAACGGGCCCTACGATCTCAAAAACCTCAAATGGTTCGATGAACTGAGGGTTGAGCTTGCCTCTCTTACCTAAATGCATAACACCCTTCACTGGTGATACTTTCAACACTGCCTGCTCACTAATTTGAAATTCCATGTCCCTTATCTTGCGATCCGCATATTTCTTCTGCCTGCTTTGGGCAGCTAGAAACTTGTTCTGAATGCCTCTTACCTTTTCTTGCGCTTCCCTTACCAAGTCTACGCCCAAAGGCTTTACATCGCCTTCCTAAAACCACCCAATTGGTGACCTACAACCCCTCTCATACAGAGCCTTGAATGGTGCCATGTTGATAATAGAGTAGTAGCTATTGTTGTATGAAAACTCACACAACGGTAGAAACTGGTCCCAGTGACCCCCAAAGTCAATCACACATGCTCTCAGCATGTCCTCCAATACCTAATCATCTTCTCCGACTGACCATCAGTCTGAGGATGGAAGGCTGTACTAAAGGTGAGTTGAGTGCCCAAATCCTCATGCAACTTTCCCCAAAACTTGGAGGTAAACTGTGTACCCCTGTCTGAAATAATGGACAGTGATACCCCATGCAATCTCACAATTTCCTTTACGTAGATCTTAGCCAATTGCTGTGAATTGTAATCCACCCTGACCAAAATGAAGTGAGCTAACTTGGTCAGCCTATCAACAATGACCCAAATAGAGTTATATTTTTCCAAAGTCTTGGGGAGACCCACCACAAAATCCATGACTATTCTCTCCCACTTCCACTCTGGAATGGGCATTCTCAGAAGTAGTCCTGCAGGTCTCTGTTGCTCATACTTTACTTGCTGGCAATTCTGACACTTTGACACAAAATCAGCTATGTCCCTTTTCATCCCAGACCATCAATAAAGTTGCCTTAAATTTCTGTACATCTTGGTTACACCCGGATGAATTGAATACCGCGAACCATGAGCCTCTGCCAACACCTTCTGAATCATGTCATCAACCCAAGGAACACAAATCCTTCCTCTAAAATTTAACACATCACTAGAATCCAATGAGGAATCCCCGGACTCTCCAGATATTGCCTTGCTCCGAAGCCTGCTCAACTGCGAATCTTGAAACTGTTTGGCCTTTATCTCCTCTATGAATGTGGATTTGACCTCAATGCTGGCCAAAATCTCACCTTGTTCTGAAATACCCAAGTGCATGAGCTTGGACTCTAATGCCTGAATTTTCCTTGCTAGTGGTCGTTTGGACACCCCCAAACAAGCCAAACTGCCAATGCTAACTATTTTCTGGCTCAATGCGTCTGCCACCACATTATCCTTACTCGGATGGTACTGAATAGTCACATAATAGTCCTTTAACAACTCCATCCACCTTTTCTGCCTCAGATTCAAGTCCTTCTAAGTGAAAATATGCTACAGGCTGCGATGATTAGTGAACACCTCACACTTGACACCATAAAGATAGTGTCTCCAAATCTTGAGTGCAAATACCACCGCTGCCAACTCTAAATCATGAGTCAGATAGTTTCTCTCATGCACCTTCAACTGACTAGAAGCATAGGCTATCACATTTCTACCCTGCATCAATACAACACCTAAACAAAAATCTGAAGCATCACAGTAAACGATAAAGTCTTTACCTTCAACCGACAAGGACAAAATAGGAGTGTGGTCAGAAGTGTATTGAGCTTTTGGAAGCTCTCCTCGCACTTGTTGGACCACACAAATGGTACATCTTTCTGTGTCAGTCTTGTCAAGTGAGTAGCAATGGATGCAAAATCCTTAACAAACCTCTGGTAATAACCTGCGAGCCTAACAAAACTCCTCACCTCAGTCACAGAGTTACACCGTGCCCAACTCTTGACTGCCTCTATCTTCTGGGGATCTACCATCACCCCCTCTTCTGACACTACATGCCCTAAGAACGCAATTGAAGTCAACCAAAATTCACACTTGGAGAACTTCGCATAGAGCTTTTGATGTCTTAAGTGTCCAACACTATACAGAGATGTTTAACATGCTCCTCCCTACTCTTGGAGTAGATCAAAATGTCATCAATGAAAATGATGATGAATGAATCCAAGTAAGATTTAAACACCCTATTCATCAAACTCATGAATGTCACTGGCGCATTGGTCAAACCAAATGACATCACTAAGAACTCGTAATTCCCAAACCGAGTCTGAAAAGGAGTCTTAGGAATATCCTCGGGCCTAATTTTCAACTGGTGATACCCTGACCTCAAGTCAATTTTCGAAAACACCAACGCGCTCTGTAACTGGTCAAACAGATCATCAATACGGGGCAGAGGGTACTTATTTTGGATGGTAACCTTGTTCAACTGCCTGTAATCTATGCACATCCACATACTACAATCCTTCTTCCTTACAAACAATACCGGAGCACCCCAAGGTGAAGCATTGGGATGGATAAATCCCTTATCTAGGAGTTCCTGAAGTTGAGTCTTAAGTTTTCTCAACTCTACCGGATCCATACAGTATACAGGAATGGAAATGGGACGAGTGCCCCGCTCTAGTTAATACAAAAGTCAATATCTCTGTCCGAAGGAATACCAGGCAAATTCGCTGGAAACACTTCTAGAAACTCTGAAACAACTGGAACTAACTCAATAGGTGGAGACTCCACACTATTATCCCAGATATGAGCCAGAAAGGCTAAACACCCTCTCCCCACTAGCTTCCTAGCCCGAACAAATGATATAATTTTGGTCGGCTTAGACCTGTACACACTTTCTCACTCTAGCCTATCTTTATCCGGAATCTCTAGAGCCACAGTATTGGTGTTACAATTCAACACAGCATGATACGGGGATAACCCGGTCATGCCTAAAATAATATCAAAGTCAACCATATCCAGAATTACTAAGTCTACCCAAGTTTGCAACCCCACAAATACAACTGAGCAATTATGATAAACATAAGTCACAATCACCGACTCTCCAACCGGGGTAGAAACATAGATAAGAGAATCAAGGATATCACATATCAAGTTCAGACCCAACACAAAACTCACAGACACATAAGAATATGTAGAACCTGGGTCAAATAATAGCGAAGCCATTTTATCACAGACAAGAATGGTATAAGTGATCATCGCATCAGATGCCTCAGCCTTGGTCCTCCCTAGAAATGCGTAACAGTGAGCCCGGTCATCAATCCGGGCAATCTCCCTGGCCGGCTGCATCGCACCCCTGCCCGCGCCACCATTCCCTCTATCTCCCCGGCCTCCCTGAAAGTTACCTCACCCACCCTGTGGACGACCTCTAGCATGACCACCTCTACCTACCGAGACCATAACCTTGGGCTGCTGCTGAACCTAATTACCAGTCTGCCTGTGAGGGCACTCCCTCTTAAAGTGGCCCAGATCACCACAATGAAAACAACCACAATCAAGTGTAGGCCTGCTAGCAGATGAATAAGAAGCTCCCTGGCCCTTAGGAGCTGAAATAGCTCCCAGACGACCACCTGTAGTAGCTGGCAGAGCTAACTAAATAGGAGTGGCTGAGTATACCTACTGATTCTGACCCCTGGAGTATGAACAACCGTAATTTCTCTCATTTCGGGGCTTCTTGGCTAACACCTTAGCCTGCCCTGCCTGCCTGACTCCCTCAAGTTTCTTCACATAATCTGCCACTTCATTGAAGCCTTTTCCTGAAGAAGTCATGTGCACAGACAATACCTGAAGCTCAGTATTCAAACCCTTAACAAACAACTGATCTCGCTCCTCCTCGAAACCCAACAACTGTGTAGCAAAATGAGACAAGGCATGAAATTTTACCTCTAAGCAGAAATTGACATGCTGTCCTGCTCTAAATTCAAGAATTCATTATTTTTTCGGTCCCTCAAAGTAAGGGGCAGGTACTTCTCAAATAAAAGAGCGTGAAACTGCTCCCAAGTCAGTGGGGGCAAAACAGACGATCGACACTCCACATGAGATCTCCACCACTGCTTGGCATCACCTTGCAGTTGAAATATGACGAACTCAACCCCATATTGTTGCACAATGCCCAGCTTGTGCAACCTCTCATAACAATCCAGTATGAACTCACAAGCATCTTCCCTATCAGTACCCTGAAATGTAGGAGGTTTCAGCTTGAGAAACTTGGTCAGCCTCTCATGTTCATTTCCTGTCATTACTGGGCCTAGCATTGGCCTGAAGAAGTCACTTGGGCCTGAAGTTGCATCCATCCTGGGAGCCGTAGGATCTACTGGTTGAGTGTCTAGAGCCTGATTTTCAATGCCCGCGGGTATGGCTCCAGCACCAACCAAACCACTCAAGAAGTTCCTATACTGCTGAAATGCTTCGTTCGTCATAGAGGGAAGGACTGCACCTCCAGCCGGTTTTGCCTCTGCCTCCGCCCCTTCATCCTCCACAATAACTTCCACATCTTTGACAACTTGCCCTTGAGGTGGGGGAGGGGTTGCATCTTGAGCTCTTGCAGCCGCTTGAGCCCCACCCCTGGCAGGTGTGGGTCTACCTCATCCTCTGCCCCTTCCCCTGCCTCTACCGTGGACAATCGGGCCCGCTGCTAGGACCGTCCGTCTAGCTTCATTGTTTCTTCTGTTAACCATCTGCGGACAGAAGAGTGAAAGAGTCAGATACCAATTTGTATCACCAGATACCAATTGGAATCAAGTTATAGCACGATGGAAGAAAGAAGAGAAAATTTTCTAAAGTCCTATAGCCTCTCGAAAGAAAAGTATGGACGTCTCTGCACCATTCTGCAAGACTCTCTATTTTGGTACGATGAGATTAACGAACCTAGGGCTCTGATACCATCTTTGTCATGACCCAGACCACCGTGAGTGGCACCCACCCAACCCCCGGGTGAGCGAACCAATAGAGTCCAACTCTTAGCATAGCTTAACAACTTAAAACCAGTGTGTAGAAATGTAAACTAGCAATCAATCATACTAAAATCAACTCTATAAAATAAATATAACCTGCGAAATCCCTCCCTAGAATCTCAAAGTCATCGTACCAAAAACATCTACCAAAACTAGAGTATGGGGATGCAACTCCAAATATAGAAATAGTCTAAGCCCGAAACAAATGGGCTACAACTTAAATAGATGGAAATCAAGGCAGCTTGGTCGAACAGCTCACCCTTGATATCTCAAAATGTCAGTCCTACAAGTGAGGTCGCACGACAACCGCCGAAAGATTTTCTGTACTCACAAAAAAGATAAGCAAGTGCAGTATCAGTACAACAAAGCCAATATCTGAGTTGCAATGGCAACAACCTCTAAATTCAAGAACAATTCAAAGAGAAAGAACTGGGGAAAGAAGAGAGGGCCATCTTAGCCTCAGCCAGCTCAACCTGCTAAGAAAGTAAAGACTGAAAATGGCAAGAACAAACATCTCAAACGTGTCAAGATTGCTAAAGTGAAATGCTTCAATTGTGACAAAAGAGTCACTATGTCAGAGACTGCTCTGAGCCTCCTAGAAAGGCATTTCATAAAATTTGGATTAGTGAATTTTGTGTTTCAAGTTCTATTTTACTAACTGAATCTAATCCTTTGTGGATTGTAGACTCAGGAGCAACAGACCATATAGCATGAGAGCGTATTTCCTTTGTTAAATTTTGACGAGTTCCACGTGGAGCAAAGTGGATATATGTGGGCAACAACAATAGAATTGTTGTTGAGGGCATCAACACATGCAAGTTAGTCATGTGTGGAGGTCAAAACCTGATGCTACATGATGTCCTCTATGCACTAATAATTCTTCGAAATATTATTTTAATCTCTGTTTTGCTTAAGTTAGGATATAATTTATTCTTTCATGATAATTTTATTAAGTTGACTTTTGGATCAACTTGATTTGATTTTGGTTATTGATTGGAGGTTTATTTATTATGGATTTAGATTTTAATTTATTTAATAATAATGTCAGTTTTTCAATGTTTGCTTCTTCAAATAAATATGATTGTGATATAAATATATGGCATGCTAGACTTGGTCATATTAGCCAACAGAGAATGCAACGGCTAGCGAAACAAAGTTTGTTTACTGGCATTGCACATGTGGAATTGTCCACCTCTGAAAATTGTCTTGCTGGAAAATCTACAAGGAAACCTTTCAGCAAAGCGACTAAAGCTGAATATCCTTTACAATTAGTCCATTCAGACATTTGTGGCCCTATGAATGTTAGGGTTAGGCATGGAGCAAGTTATTTCATTATATTTATTGATGATTTCACGCATTTCAGTTATGTCTATTTAATTTCCCACAAATCAGAAGCAATAAGTTATTTCAAAAGCTATATGAGCTTAGTAGAAAATCAATTAGACAAGAAGATAAAAGCTCTTTGAACTGATCGTGGTCGAGAATACTCATTTGCTCAACTTAATGGGTTATGTGATGAAAAGGAAATAGTTCATCCGTTGACTATTCCAAATACTCCACAAAAAAATGGTGTTGCAGAGAGAAGAAATAGAATGCTCATTGAGATGGTTAGGTCCATGATGGCACAAGCCAGCCTTCCAATTAATTTTTGGGGTGATGCTTTGCTTACTGCCAGCTATGTACTTAACAGAGTGCCTACAAAATCAGTTGCAACCACTCTATATGAGTTATGGACTGGAAGACATCCTAACCTGAGTGTACTAAGACCTTGAGGTTGTGCTGCCTATACACATGATTTCTCTTACAAATATGGTAAATTGGGATCAAAAGGAAAGAAAAGTATCTTTATAAGGTACTCAGAAACCTCTAAAGGTTATGTGTTTATTGGTGAGAAAAACAATGGAAGTGTAACTCAATTTGAATCATGAGATGTCACATTCTTAGAGAATGAGTTTCCCAAGAAGAGAGAGATAGGTCAAGACCTGTCCATGTTTGAGATAAGGGATCATGACATAAAAGGATCACTTCATTTGAGTGGGAGTATTTTAGCAGATGATGAATTAGTACCTCTTTCATCATCAGATGCGAATGAAAGTAATTCTTCTACACTTAACGAGAGTGACAAAATAAATCTTGTTCTGAGTGGGAGCGAGATGGTCACTAATCTTGTTCCAAATGGGAGCGGGATGAATGTTCTTGATTCGAGTGGGAGAAACAGTGACCCAAATAGGAACAATGATGAATCACAAATCAAATGTGGTTCTAGTAAAAAGATTCCCCATTGATGATTTGATATTGAAGGCAGTGAACTATTTATGATGCTCCTATAAGATGAAAATGAGCCAAAAAATATGAAGGACACTCTCTCATGCCCTTCTAAGGAAATATGGGAAAAATCAATAAAAGATGAATTGGAGTCTATGAAAGTCAACAAAGTCTTGGAACTAGTTGACCTCCCTGAGGGACGCAAAGTGTAATGACCCTCCCGATCATTTTCCTATTTGTTGTGCTTTTCCATATTTTGACCTTTCCCTTAGTGGCTTCAGGTCATTTATGACTTGCCGGGACTGACGGTTCGGTGCCCGGGCCATTTGTTAGGTCGCTATGACCATTTCCCTATTTTAGAACTTGAACTTAGAAAATCTTTGACTTTGATCAACTTTCTTGGTAAATGTTCTCAGAATTGAATTCCAACAGTTCCGTTGGCTCCGGAACATGGATTTTGGTCTAGTAGGACCATTGATCTGGGTCTGAGTGCTTTCAGTTTGGTTTTGTGTTGCTTTCTGTGTTTTCAATCCAGTTTGGCTGGTAGGTTGACTTTGGTCAACATTCAGAGAAGACAGTCTCGGATGAAAATTATGTCAGCGTTGTTAGCTACAAAATGTCAACTTTGGGCTAGAGGGACCTTTGGTTTGGGTCTCGGGACTTCTGGACCTATTTTGGGGTATTGAGTTCCTAGTTAGTTTTGGGCATGAGGCTCACTTTTCCTTAAGACAATCTCCGTTGGGAAATTCTTTGATTCTTTTGTGCCCGGAATACCCCGTAAAAGATTTAAAGTTGCTGGTTTTTGTTGTAAGCACAGGTGCCCAGGCAGCGGGATAGCGCTAGCCTGCCGCCTGCCTGCCAGCTCCAACGATGCTCCTTTAGCGCGATCGCGCATGCGTGTGGTTTCCTTTAGCCTCAACGGTGACTGGCCAGCGCCAATGGCGCCAGCCTGCGCCCAAGCCTATAAAATCCTTTTTTCTCATTTTTTTCCAGCTTTTTCTCTCATTTCTCTCAACTCCAACTTTAATTCTCTCAACACCAAGTTGCTCCCAACAGTGTTGGCTTGTGAAAATTCTTCAAATTGACGTTTAATCTTGCTCCCTCATTAAGCTTCTTCTTCCCCAACTTGTTCTCCTCTTTAAGCTTAAAACACCATTGATGGAGTCCTTACTTAGCTTGGGTTTTACTTGAGTTGAAGTTGCTTTATGGGTTTAGTTGCTCGTGATAGCTATAGTTTTGGTCCGTGGTTGATTGTTGCTTCCTAATTGGTACATTTTCGCCCTTGAAAATAGTAAATTTTCCTTTTTGTTTTCTTGAATTAGTAGCACTTCGGGGCTGTTTTGGGGCCCGAAATGAGCTCTGTTCGCGCTCAACTTTTGAGCATGGGTTTCTTAATCCACCACGAGCATAATTGTGAATTTTATTTTTTGTTTCATTATGCGGGCCTCGAGGGTCATTTTCCGACCCGATTCCGGTATGATTTTTCGTATAGCAATATAGGTGTAATTCTTCTCGTCTTGACACCTGGATTGTATTCTGGATAGCATGGCAGCTTTCTGAGGCTGTTTGTAAGGAAAAGGCACACGAGTGACAGTTTGTGTTTGTAGTTCAGCCCCGAGCTAGGTTACGGTTTACTTTCTAGAATGAGTTTAGTTAGATTTTATATATCATATGTTACTGGAATGTTAGGTTAGACTTTTGGTGGTATTAGGCTTAAATCTTGTGATTTATATTATTATGAAAAATTTGGATCATATATGCTATCCTTAGTCTAGGAGCCCGTTGTATTGATATGCCTAGCATAGAATCCTTAGTATGCTTTTAGGAGATTTTAGAGGTAGAGTAGATGCTCGTAGTAGTTTCCATAATTATTTTCTACTATTTTTGCTTTAATTGTTGGTTGTGTGTAACTATGGGCCCGAGGCCATAGCCTGGATTTGGACAGAGTTTCCAGGTCAGTTCTCTTGTTTTGAGGGGTATTTTACCCTGTTTTGCCTTATGGTGTGCTACTTTATCTGATTATGGGTACTATATGCTCATACTGCATTGCATATTATCGATACAGAAAAGGAAGGTTTTTGAGGCTTTTGGATTTAAAACTGGAGATTTACTATGGGTACTAGGGTTGTTGGATGTTTGAAGAGTTATACTGGGTTTACTACTAATTTTGGGAAGGAAAGGAAAAGTACTACTTTTATGCCTGTCCAAGGGGTATACCCAGACCTTTTTTCTGCTATTTTCAAATATGCATACTCATAGTCTGAAGTGGTATTCTGGACACTCGATGCGTTATTCTGGGCCTTATTTTCATTCATATATATACTTATAGTTCGATGCGATATTCTGGACCCCCAATACATTATTCAAGATTTTTACTTCCTAGATGCACATATATATATACATAGTCCGATGCGGTATTTCAGGTGCCCGATGCGGTATTCTGGGTTTATACTATTATGTATTCATACATCACATCATATCTCATAGCATTGCATCGACTTGGATGTACTTGTATTTATTTTATTATTACTGCCCTCTTGTTGGTTAGGATATTTCTGTTTTCAGTTTTATAACTAGATTTAGGTGGATCCCTGTATTTTGTATACTTTTCTATAATTTATTTTATATGTTATCTTTCTGTGCTCGGTCGTCCTATGATGCCTACTGGGTACCCGTTGTCTTGGTACTGATACTACACTCTGCATCTTTTTCTAATGCAACACCTAGTACAATCCACCCTCATTGATCCTCTTGTCGTTCGAGGCCCGTTGCAGTTTGGATCGCGGTGTGCTCCCAACACTTTTGGAGACATTACATGCTTTCCATCTTGTATATTCTGTCTATATTTTTGTATTTTGGATAAATAGAGTCTTTTGTATAGCTACTCCTTGCTTTAGTCGCTCTTGTACTAGTGACACCAGGTCCGGGATAGTTCTAGCGTATGTTTTGTCGTTCTTGGTCACTTTAGGGTCGTCTTTTGTATATTTTCTACACTTGGTATGTACATATATATATGCTCTGGCCCTATCTTTTCCTTTTATGTCTTTCGCTTTTCCATATTTTAACTGCTTTATTGTCTTCCATATCATTGGGTTTGGCTTGCCTACTGGGAGGTTATGTTGGCGCCATCATGGCCCAGTTTCGGGTTGTGACAGAGTGGTATCAGAGCTCTAGGTTCACCGGTCTCACCAGTACAAGAGCAAAGTGTCTAGTAAAATCTCGTGGATCGGTACGATGACGTCTGTATCTAATCTGCAAGAGGCTATAGGACATTCCTAGGAAGTATGTCATATTATTTGATTCCTTGTTGTGCGTTCCTGACTTGATCAACTTCTGAGTATCTTTGTTTCACTCTTTCTCAGATGGTTCGAACGAGATCTACAACGGGTGAGGATGAGGCCCCTGTGCTTGCAGTTAGAGCTTCAGCTAGGGGATGGGGTAAAGGTTGACCCAGAGGTCGAGGTAAAGCATGGGCTGCGGTGCCAGCTTGGGCATGAGCTAGACTACCATCACCAGAGCCTGAGGTTAGAGTTGATGAGGTAGGGTATGAGATGGAGCATGTGGGGCCAGCCCAGCATCTGGCAGGTTTTGTGGCTACTCTAGTACTGCAGGACACTTTGGTTCGATTATTGGGGTTTCTTGAGGGTATGACTCCACCAGCAGCTTCACCGACCACTCCGATTGGTTCTCAGGTTAGAGATGAGGGTCAGACTTCAGCTCAGGCGGCAGTAGAGGGTTCAGAAGCACGGTTTGCTGTTGTGGCTCCTAGATTAGAGATATTACCAGTTCTTGCAGTTGCTCCACCGATTCCCGCCGGGCCAGTTATGTCTGCTGATGAGCAGAAGATGCTTGGTAGGTTCCTGATATTAGGTCCTCCAAGGTTTTCAGGTGCTTCTCAGGAGGATGCACATGAGTTTCTGACTAGTTGCCAGCAAAGGTTACATAATTTGGGGTTAGTTGAGTCACATGGAGCAGATTACATCGCATTTTAGCTGGATGGTCCAACAAAACAGTGGTGGAGGTCATATGTTATTTGCAGACCATCCGGGTCACCTCTGGTTACTTGGGCCCAGTTTTTCGCAGCTTTTCTGGAGAAGTATGTGCCGCGTAGCATGAAAGAGTGGTTGATGAATCAGTTCTCTAGGTTGGAGTAGGGCTCCATGACTGTGACTGAGTATGAGGTTCGCCTCCACCAGTTATGCAGACACGCCACTATGATTATGCCCACCGAGCACAAGAGAGTATGTCATTTTGTTCGATATTTGACCTTGCATCTTTGCTTTGCTACAGAGGGGATGGTAGCATCGAGTCAGTTTTTAATGGAGGTAGTAGATCATGCTCGTACTATTGAGGGCATACTTCTCAAGGTCCAAGGGGAAGTGATAAGAGGCCCCACCATCAAGGCAGTTTTAGCGATTCACAGGCCCGAGGTAGGGGCTACTATGGTAGAGGTCAGCACCAGTAGCGTTTCTAGATGAGCCAGCCTGTTCAGGCGGCATTACAGACTTTTGAGGGTCAGGGTAGACATAGTATTTTTCCTGCTCCACGAGGTGGCCATTCAGGGCCCACAGGTCATGGTGGTCATTCTGATTTAGTCGAGTCATCACAACAGAGTACATTTGGTGGGGGTTGTTATGAGTATGGCAAGATAGGCCACTTTGCTAGAGAGTGTCCATCAACACAACACCCCAGGTGATAAGATCAGTTATTTCAGGCCCCCAGGGCTCTAGCACCTCCAGTTAGAGGCAGTTCATAGGGTAGTAGGGGTGGTCTCTAGGGTACTTGAGGTGGTCCTCAATTCGGTAGGTCAGTGGTTGTGGTGGTCGGGGCCACATGTATGCAGTTCCGGGCCGGACAAAGGCCAAGGTTTCAGATGCAGTGATCACAGGTACGATCTCCATTTGTCATCAATCTCCTTCTGCTTTGTTCAATCTGGGGTCTACTTTCTCTTATGTGTCTTCTTATTATGCTACCCGTCTAGAGTCTGCTTGTGAGTCCTTGCCTATTCCCTTGTGTGTATCTACCCCAGTAGGAGATTCTTTAGTAGTGGATTAGGTGTATCGGGCTTGTGTGGTGACTATCTTAGGGTATGGCACATGGGTAAACTTGGTTGTACTTGATATGGTTGATTTCGATGTGATCTTAGGCATGGATTGACTGTCTCTTTATCATGCGGTCTTGGATTATTTCGCCAAGACTGTTACTCTTCGGATGCCTGGTATCCCTCCTATCATATGAAAGGGTACCAATAGCCATATTCTGAGGGGAGTTATATATTTTCTGAGCTCCCAGCGATTGGTTTGGAAGGGGTGCTTAGCCTATATTGCCTACGTCCGTGATACTAGTGCCGCCACACCTCTTCTTGAGTCAGTTCATATGGTTTGTGAGTATTCGGATGTGTTTCTTTCTGATCTTCCCGGTCTTCCTCCTGAGTGTGACATTGAATTTGGTATTGAAGTTGAGCCAGACACCAAGCCCATTTCTATTCCTCCATATCGGATGGCACCTGCTGAGTTGAGAGAGCTTAAGGATCAACTCCAGGATCTGTTGAGTAGAGGGTTCATCAGGCCTAGTGTGTCTCCGTGGGGTGCTCAGGTTCTATTTGTAAAGAAGAAAGACAGGACTATGCGTATATGTATTGACTACAGGCAGTTGAATAAGGTGACAGTTAAGAACATATTTTCGATGTCGTGTATTGATGATTTGTTTGACCAGCTACAGGGTGCAACAGTGTTCTCTAAGATAGACTTGAGGTCCGGTTATCACCAGTAGAGGATTAGGGCTGAGGACATCCTAAAGACTGCATTTAGGACTCGATACGACCATTATTAGTTCCTAGTCATGTCTTTTGGGTTGACTAATGCCCCAATAACATTTATGGAGTTGATGAACCGTGTGTTCAGTGCCTACTTGGACTCATTCATGATTGTGTTCATCGATGACATTCTGATTTATTCGAGGAGTAGAGAGGAGCATGAGCAACATCTTAGATTGGTACTTCAGACCTTGTGAGACCATCAATTGTATGCCAAATTCACTAAGTGTGAGTTTTGGCTTGAGTCTGTGGCATTCCTAGGGCACGTGGTATCCAAGAATGGGATTATGGTAGATCCGATGAAGATTACAACAATTTGTGATTGGGATAGGCCTACTTCTCCTACCGAGGTTTGCAATTTTGTCAGGTTGGCAGGTTATTACACACGGTTTGTGGAGGGGTTTTCTTTGATAGCAGCTTCATTGACTAGATTAACTCAGAAGAATGTTCCCTTCCAGTGGTCAGATGAGTGTGAGGCAAGCTTCCTAAGGCTCAAGGCCTTGTTGACTTCAGCTCCAATTCTTACTCTTCCAGTCGAGGGTCAGGGTTTCACCATGTACTGTGATACTTCGGGTATTGGTTTGGTTTATGTTTTAATGCAGCAGGGCCGAGTTTTATATATGCTTCCAGACAGTTGAAGATTCACGAAAGGAACTATCCCACACATGACTTGGAGTTAGCAGCAGTAGTGTTCGCATTGAAGATTTGGAGGCATTATCTTTATGGCATGCAGTGTGAGTTCTTTACTAACCATTGTAGTCTTCAGTACATTTTCAGGTAGAAGGATCTAAATTTGATGCAGCGTAGGTGGTTAGAGTTACTGAAGGACTATGACATCTCCATTCTTTATCATCCGGGCAAGGAAAACATTATGGCGGATGCCTTGAGCCAGAAGGCGGTGTGTATGGGTAGCTTGACTTTTTTAGCGATAAAGGAACGACCTTTAGCTTGGGATCACGCCACAGTAATGCCTTTATACCCTGGCAAGGTATATTGGGTCCTCTCGATGGGGAAGATGCATCGAATTCCATGTAGCTCACATGGTCTATGTCGGTTAGAGAACCTCTCATAGAAAATAGTTTATGCTTTTACAACTTGCATTTGACTCTTATTCAGATTTCAGACTTATTACTTATGATTATGTTTCAGCTTATAGAAAGTATTAGAGTCATTGCGCTCAGTGTATCTTTAAAAGCATGATTTTAGTTATTTAAGTATACTTAGCATGTTTTCATCATGTTCATGCATTGCTCACATACTTAGTACATTCCATAGTACTAACGCATATTGCTTTGCATCCTTTGATGATGCAGATTCAGGTGTCCCTTCACAGCTTCGTGGCTAGAGTTTCCGGCCACTCATGCTCAGCTTTGGTGAGTCCTCATAGTATGAGGACTAGACTTTATTCTAGCTTTTCTATGTTTCCTTTCCTTCCAGATTGTTGAGTTAGTTGGGGTATTGTCCCATCAACTCCTTATGCTAGTAGTAGAGGCTTTTCATACATAGTGTCGTTGGGTTCCGTTGGATGATTGTATCTCTCGATTTAACTTTCTATTTATGATATTTTGAGTCTTTATCTATGATTGCTTCTGCTTATCTTTTGTTATGCTTGAGAATGCTATGACCAAGGGTTAGCTTGGGATCCTTGTGGTTCCAAGTTCTGTGTTATGTCTAGGAGGTAACCTCGGGGCGTGACAGCATACCTTATGATCTACTTGCAGGTTTACCCTCAACGAGAGGCTATATACTCCTAGCAGATGTATAACACTAAGCTCTCACAATATACTGGTTGCACGGTCTACTTTCCTGTATGAATGATTGTGGAGATAAAAAAATTCTCATATTAGAAAAGCACTCCTATTATGTGTGAGTGGGAGATGTAGGAAATTTGGGTCCACCCTTAAAGGGTGTTTTAAAACCCATTAAGGTAATTAGTAAATCCTAATTAATTTCTGTATATAAACACGTATGGTGTATTATTAGAGATAAAAAAAATACTACAATTAGATCCTACGCTTTATTTTCTCTCATTCAGTTAGGGTTTAGACTGTGGTATAGGGGTTGCTCCGACACACTATGACAACCACCGCTGACCAGTAATTCTAACAGTGGTTCATCCTACGCTTTCGTTTCCTCTACGCGAATGACAAGTAAGTTCTCGTATTATGGTTTACGCATATAATCTATTTAGTTTAGATTAATATGATAGATGTAATCCTTCAGTATGTTTATTGGTCCTCCTGGAATGAAATTGCATCCTCGACAGTAGCACTAAATATCGAGAGAATAGATTTTATAGGCCATTTACAAAAGAAATTTAATTTTATGTTATTTTTACAAGAGATCTTCCATTTTTACACATAAGATATTTGAAAAAATTATTTTTTCTATTCATTTTATAATTGGTCGAAAGATCGTAATTCCTCCTAAATATAATGAAAGGAGGAGTTGTCAAGTATTTTGTAATAACATTAGTAAATATCTTTACTAATGTTAAACTTCTTTAATTATTTAAGTTTATGAATACTTTTAGTAACAAATTCTTTAAGAGTAGAAAAACTTAATTCTATTGAGAGGAAAATCCTATCAAGTATTTTATGTTGTTAGTGGATTAAGCATTTACTTTCTAGTTTTTGCTCACTTGAGAGAAACATATGTTAGTAGGTCCTAGATTTTAGGTTTTAATTATTGTTTGTGATCATGTTATTTCCTTTTCTTTAGGAGTCCTAGAAGGTAGTTTGTTGCTTGGTTAAATATAATTTTGTTTTTGGAACTGAAGCAATACAAAGTTCACTTTGCCTTCAATTTCTCTCTGTTTTACTCGTTATTTTCTTAACAAGTCCTTCTCAGCAAACATTAGTTCATCGTTCCAAGTTCTTGTTCAATCTTCTAAAAAGCAATTTGCCCTTTGATAATTAAGATGGGAAGTTTGAATAGAATATTAGAACTTGGATCTGATTGAAGAGAGAAGTGTACTTTCTGAAAGTTAGGTTGACGGGGTTCTTTGACAAGTTTTTGCATGAATTGCCTTTATTTTGGGGTGATTTTTTTAAAGTTTATTTCTCAAATCGGAAAAGGGCCAAAAATACCCTTGAACTATCCGAAATAGAGAAAATATACCCTCTGTTTTATTTTTTGCTCAAAAATACCCCTGCCGTCAATATTTTGAACCATAAGTACCCTCCAACTTAACACTCTATTTTCAGTGCTGATTTGACGTCTACGTGACCGTCCAACTAGGACAAGGCCTGACACATGGCTGCAGGGGTGGCTCTATAGCCTTAAGAAAAAGACAGGTGCCTTAGGCCCCAAAATTTGAGGAGCCTCATTTTTTTTTAGTAATAACAGATTATAAGGTTTCTTTAAAAAATTGAGTATTATTTGTAGAAAGAGTAAATTTTCATATAATAAAAAAAAGTTATTAGAAGAAGTTTGATATATCTGAAATACTATGTCTCAAGAAATATTAAATGAATTGATTACATTATTAAATGAAAAAAAAATTATTAGAAGAGATTGATTATAAAACATGTTACTAACAACTTACATCTTAAAGAGCGAGAAGAATGGACTTTTTAAACAAAATTTTAAGGCCCCCATTCAATTTTTTCCTTAGATCACGAATATGCTTGAGTCGCCCCTGCATGGCTGCCACATAGATCATTAACCTTGTCCTATTTTAAATTCATCCATATTTCAATTCGATATACCCACCCTGAATCACCCCCGACCAATCCCTAGAACTAGTCCTCAAAAATAGAATAATTTCAAACACTTCTAGTCCAAGAATTAAAAATAGTACTATCTTTTATTTTTCTTTAGAGTGGGTAACTATTCAAGGCTCTTAGCATCTGTTTCCGCTTGACTTGCTGATTCCCTTTAAGGTGTAGTTGGACTACAATCTCTTTCAATCTCCTTAATTGAAAATGTAATAGAAAATGTAGAAGACTTCTAATGAAGTCAACAATTTAATTTTTTTCCAGATGAATCAAGAATGACATAGAACCCTACTCCTTAAAGATAACCAGGATATCACCAAGATTGCGCTCTCAAACAGAACAAGTAAAGGCCTCTTTGTGACCCTTGAACTACACGGACCAATTTATGAGTAACCTCAAATCTACCAAAACACAAAATGGAATGAAGGAACTCCCTATCGTCATCAACTTTAAAAATAGATCATGGGAAGCTGGATGACAATGGTAAAGGGTATTAAGCAAATAAGTTAAAGAGAACTAGCAATAGATTTAGATAGTACTATTTTAAATTCTTAGACTATAAGTGTTTGAAGTTGTTTTGTTTTTGAGGAGTAGTTCTAGGGATGGGTCGGGGGGCTTCGAGGCGGGTATATCGAATTGAAATATAGGTGGGTTTAAAATAGGACAAGGTTAATGATCTATGTGGCAGTCATGTGGCAGGCCTTGTCCTAGTTGGACGGTCATGTGGATGCCAAATTCAGCACTAAAAATGGGGTGTTAAGTTAGAGGGTACTTATGGTCCAAAATGTTAATGGCAGGGGTATTTTTGAGCCAAAAATGAAATGGATGGTATATTTGTTCTATTTTGGATAGTTCGAGGGTAATTTTGACCCTTTTTCGTTCTCAAATTTGTGGTCTTTAATTCTTGTCCCTACTCCCTACTTCCTACTTCCTATTTTAAAAAATTATGGGTCAAAGTACCTTTAATTATGATCTTGATTTCACAAGACAAAAGTTGTAGTATCTAATTCACAGACATGTGTTTAAAGAACTTTTGTCTTATCCAATAAAAGTTCTATAGGAATAAATTATGCATCTTAAGACATAATTTTATAGGTTCTGAAATTAAATTTATGCCTCTATCGGTATAAGTCGTGAAGGAATTAAGTTATGTCTTGCAGGCATAACTTGTATCTTATGAATTTTGTCTTATGTTTTTGTTTGTCTTACGAATTTTCCCTTATGAATCATGCTTTCTGATTTTTTTTTTATGTTAGTGACATTTTCAATCACTTTTTTTATTACTTAAAATGTTGAAGGGCAAAAATTGAAGACCCCAAATTTAAGGGTAAATAATTAAAGATTATTCCAAAATAGAGATATTCGTGCGAATGAAAGGTTAGGGTCAGCTATATTAATGATAAGAATAACAAGGGGTCAAAAGTAAAATTGTGGGATATTTAACATATTTTTGTCAACAATAACATAACCAGTATAATTTCATAAATGAGGTATGGGGATATTGGTGTACGCAACCTTACCCCTATCTTGTAAAGGTAGAGAGATATTTCTGATAAACTCTCATCTCCAGCAAAACATTATCAAAATCAAGTATGATAAAAAGAGAACAGTAATACTAACAAATTTGACCTATTTATGTTATAATTCAAATTTCTCCAAAAAATAAATATTTAATGTTTAAAAGTGTAGGTCATTTAATTGAGTGCAAATGACTCTGCTTTGGATATTAGAGTGTGATGAAGAAGCCAATTTACAATACCTCAAGGATATATTCGCTTTAAATCTATTAGTATTCTCTTTCTTTGCCTGAGATTAGCTCTTCTATGATTGTTTTGCTTTTGAGTTAGTGGTTTCTTATAGGTCGAATCTGATAATTCGGTGATTTATTTTTTGTGCGACTTAGGCGTGTCGGGATGTATTTTTGTTTTAGGGCATCAACACGAGTCTAACGACACCCATATTACCATAGTAATAACCGGGCCAAAATCCGGGTTGCCGGCGGACCCGTGGGCCCCATAACTCAAAACCAAAAATGAAAAGGAACATGATGATCACCACTTTCCAAGGGATGCATGATTGAATTTGAGGGGAAAATTGGCCAAGGGAATGGCCCAAACCAGTCAGCCATCATAAGAAGCAATTTAGGAATCAAAAGAGGTAATTTGACGGATTAAAGCGGTTAAACTTACCAATTATAGTGGAGGAACGATTAGGACCA
Source organism: Jaltomata sinuosa (assembly GCA_003996215.1). Classification (NCBI taxonomy): domain Eukaryota; kingdom Viridiplantae; phylum Streptophyta; class Magnoliopsida; order Solanales; family Solanaceae; genus Jaltomata; species Jaltomata sinuosa. The sequence continues at coordinate 19,716 of QJPP01002756.1, read as the reverse complement.
AGGAAATTGCAACCCAGCACCCACAATTGCTCAAAGACTAAGCTGGAACGAGTTTAGAGTGATAACAATGGAGGATTTTGAGTTTTTGAGTGAAAGAGACAAAGTTGGGAGTTTATATACTGTTCAAGGGTCCTTCATCGCGTTCGCGAAGGACCCCTCGCGGTCTCGTGGACCACGCTGGCTAGACCACGGCGATCGCTGAGGCTAGCCACACAGTCGCAAAAAATAGCAGCCCAGCCACTTCATCGCGATCGCGGAGACTGGGCTCGCGGTCGCGATAGAGGCTGAGGCCTGCACCTGCAACTTGGAAAAATCTGAAACTTTTCTAAAACTCCACGGGGTATTCCGGGCATAATTGGAAATCGATATTCAAAAACCAATAATGCTAACAGAGTGGAAACAACATTTTGGACTCAACTTAATCGTCGAAACTTCCATACGAGGTCATTTCGGAGAAATATTGACCCAAGTCAACACTAACAAAAAGGAACCCAAGGGCTCGAAATGAGTCCAGCTCACTCGGAACCCAAACCAACCACCTTCTTAGCCCAAACTCAACATTCCGGAGCTGATGGAATCATCCGATTTTGAATTCGACACTCCGATCATTGAAAGTCACTTGAAGTTACACTTTCAACTCTAAATGGCCTAAAAACTGAGAAAACCACACAAAACCCACACCGGAAGTTCTCAGGCCTCAACTAAAGTTCCAACTAGACCAAACTCATCGCTCCGGAGCTAACAAAACTGTCAGAATTCAATTCCGAGCATGTTAGCTAAGAATGTTGACCAAAGTCAACGATCTCCTAAGTTTAAGCTCTAAAACAGGCAAACGGTCAAAACAATCAAACGAACAGCCAGGGCACCAAACCATCGGTCCCAGCAAGCCATAAATGACTTGGGGCCACTACAGGAAGGCTCTAACAGTGCAATAAATGCGAAAACGCAAAGATGACCAAAAGGGTCATCACAACATCCACTACTAAAAAGACTTTCGTCCTTGAAAGTCAAGAAGAAGGGAATACCTGAAAGCTCGAACAACTGCGGATACTAAGCACGCAACTCATTCTCAGTCTCCCAAGTAGCTTCCTCGACCGTACGGTGCCTCCACTGATCTTTCACAACCGGATTCTCCCTAGATATCAACCTCCTGATATCTCTGCCCAAAATAGTTATCAGCTCCTCAACAAATGATAAACTCTCATCCAACTGAACCGAATCCCAATGCAACACATGAGACTCATCTAGTACATACCAGTACAACATCAGAACATGGAAAACTGGGTGAATAGCTGAAAACATCGAAGGCAATGCTAACATATAGGCAACACTACCAACCCTCTGCAGAATCTCAAACGGCCCAATAAACCTGGGGCTAAGCTTGCCCCTCCGACCAAATCTCATCATGCCCTTCACGGGCGATACATGAAGGAAAACTAGGTCACCAACACTAAACTCCAAGGCACGAAGTCTATGATCAGCGTAGCTCTTCTGCCTACTCTGGGCCGCTCTAAGTCTATCCTGGATCAAACGGACTCGGTGCAAGGAATATCTAAGCAAATCCGTACTCTGTGGTCTGGACTCTAACCCATCAAACCAACCAATGGGCGATCTGCAATACCTACCATAAAAATCCTCGAAAGGTGCCATGCACTTGCTCGAATGAAAACTATTATTATACGCAAACTCAGCCAATGGCATGAATTGATCCCATGAACCTCCAAAGTCAAGTACACAGGCCCGAAGCATGTCCTCCAGGACCTGAATAGTCCTCTCAGGCTGGCCATCTGTTTGAGGGTGGAATGCAGTACTAAGCTGAACCTCCGTACCCAAATCCCTTTGTATAGCTCTCAAGAACTGAGATGTGAACTAAGTGTCGCGGTCTGAAATGATAGAAATTGGGACCCCATGCAACCGTACAATCTCACGAATGTAGATCTGAGCTAGCCTCTCTGCCCCGTAGGAAATTTAAACCGATAAGAAATGCGCTGACTTAGTTAGCTTATCCACGATCACCCAAATGGAATCAAACCTCCGAGTAGTACGAGGCAAACCAACAACAAAGTCCATAGTAATACCTTCCCACTTCCACTCCGGAATGGGAAGTCGCTGCATCAAGCCACCCGGTCTCATGTGCTTGAACTTCACCTGCTGACAGTTCAAGCACCGAAATACAAACTCTGCCACATCCCGCTTCATACCACCCCACCAGTAAAGCTGCCTCAGATCTCTATACATCTTTGTTGTGCCAGGATGAATGGAGTATCTGGAACAATGTGTCTCACGGAGTATCAACTGAATCAAATCACCAACTCTCGAAACACAAAGTCGACCCTCAAACCTTAGAACCCCATCAGAACCCAAACTAGTCCGGCTGGCCTCACCCCGCACCACCTGATCATGAAGGTCACACAAACTCTGATCCTCAAACTGTCGACTCTGAATCTGATCAACTAGAGTAGAGCAAACCTCAACACTGGCAAGAACTCTGCTGGGATCCGATAAGTCAGGCCTAACCAAACGGTTAGCCAAGGATTGGATATCCAAGGCCAACGATCGCTCAGAAACTGAAAGTGAAGCTAGCTACTCATACTCACCGCCTTTCGACTCAAGGCATCCGCTACCACATTTGCCATACCCGGATGGTATAAAATAGTAAAGTCGTAGTCCTTCAGCAACTCAATCCATCTCCTCTGCCTCGAGTTCAGCTCGCGCTGACTCGTAATGTACTGAAGACTATGATGGTCGGTAAAAATCTCACAATGAACTCCATACAGATAGTGCCTCTAGATCATGAGCGCGAAAACTACCACCGCCAACTTTAAGTCGTGAGTGGGGTAGTTGCGCTCGTGAACCTTCAGCTACCTTAATGCATATGTTATCACTTGACCCTGCTGTATCAACACATAACCAAGACCAACTTCTGAAGCATCACAATACACGGAGAAACCCCGACCTTCAACCGGCAAATTCAGAACTGGAGCTGAAGTCAATAAGGCCTTAAGCCTCTGAAAGCTATCCTCGCACTAATCAGACCACTGAAATGGAACATCCTTCCTAGTCAACATAGTAATGGGTGCTGCTATGGAAGAAAATCCCTCAACGAACCGTCTGTAGTACCCGGCTAACCCAACAAAGTTGCAATCCTCGGTAGGAGTGGTAGGTCTAGGCCAATCACGAACCACAGAAATCTTACTCGGATCTACTCTAATCTCATCCTTAGACACCACATTTCCTAGGAATGCAACTGACTCAAGCCAAAACTCACACTTTGAGAACTTGGCATAAAGCCGATGATCTCTCAAAGTCTGAAGTACGATCCTCAAGTGCTACTCATGCTCATCCCTATTCCTCGAGTATATTAGAATGTCATCAATAAAGACTATCACGAACATATCTAGGTACGGGCTAAGCACCCTATGCATCAAGTCCATAAAGGCTGCGGGGGCATTAGTCAACCCAAAAGACATCACCAGGAACTCATAATGGCCATAACATGTCCTAAATGTTGTCTTAGGGATGTCCTCCACCCTAAAACTCAACTGATGGTAGCCGGACCTCAAATCAATCTTAGAAAACACGTCGGAACCCTGAAGCTGATCAAATAAGTCATCAATCCTGGGCATCAGATACTTATTCTTCACTGTCACCTTATTCAACTGCCGATAATCAATACACATCCACATCGACCCATCATTATTCTTCATGAAGAGAACAGAAGCACCCCAAGGAGACACACTCAGTCTAATAAACCCCTTAGCTAACAAGACTTAGAGTTGCTCCTTAAGCTCTCTCAACTCAGCAGGATCCATACGGTAGGGAGGGATAGAAATAGGCCTGGAGCCTGGCTCTAACTCAATGGAGAAATCAATATCCCTCTCAGGTGGAGGGCCTGGCAGGTCGGTAGGAAACACATCTAGAAAGTCTCTAACCACAGGAACAGACTCAGGAGACGTAGGGTCAACACTAGCATCTCGGACATATGCTAGATAGGCTAGACACCCACTGGAAATCAACTTCCTAGCTCAAAGACAAGAGATGATCCATACAGTGCATGGCTAACAGAACCCTGCCACACAACCGGGGATACACCGGGCACGGCTATGGTAATGGTCTTGGCATAACAATCCAAAACTGCACGGTGAGGGAATAACCAGTACATGCCCAGTATCATATCAAATTCTAACATATCAAGTATCATCAAGTCAGCCCAAGTGTCCAAATCACCAACAGATATCACACAGGATCTCATAATCCGATTCACTACTAAAGAATCTCCTACTGGGGTCGAAATAGAAACAGGCACATACAATGGCTCACTAGCCAACCCCAAACAAGGCAGAAAGTAGGCAGATATATATATGAACAAGTGTATCTAGAATCAAACAAAGCATAAGCTGGATGACGGCATACATAAATTATACTTGTGATCACAGCATCCGAGGCCTCTGCCGCCGATCTCTCAGGGACTGCATAGAACTGACGACGACCTCCACCTGCCCGACTGCCATCCCTATCACCTACTTTGTAACGTGGGGCACCACCCCTAGCCTGACCACCATCCCTTCTAGCCAGAGGCTGAACTACTTGCAATGGCTCGGCTGGCTGAACTGTACCCTGATGGGGGCAATCTCTAGCAAAGTGACCAACCACACCATAAGTGTAACAAGCCCCTGATGACCTACCCAGACGAGATGAACCAACAGAACCCGAATGGCCACCACAGCCTGATGTCCTGAAAGATGCACCCCTCGAAGACTGACCGCTCTGGCCCTGATGGCTACCCTGACCCTGCTCAAACTGAGACCCTGAAGCCTGGACTGGTCGACTAGACTGACCCTGGTGCTGCTGTGGCTGATAACCTCGACCCCACTGGCCAGAGCCTCTACCACCATGCCTAGAACTGTTGTAACCACCCTGATGTCGAGGCCTCTTATCTCTGGCCCCGGTGTCATGACGACACAAATCCTCACCTGTACGGGCATAGTCTGTAATGGCCTAAAATGATCGACCGCTAGCAACTAGTATCTCTGCAGGCTCTTTGAACTCTCTCTGCAGCCCCCAGACAAATCTACGAATCCTATCGGCCTCAGTAGGCATAATCATGGCTCCAAACGGAGCAAGCTGATGGAAACGGGTCTCGTATTCTGAGACAATCATAGAATCCTAGAAAAGTCTAGTGAACTCTTCCATCCGACGCTCCCTGTCGCTCTATGGCAAGAACATGGCCATAAAGGCCTCATAAAACTCGGACCAGGTCCATGGAGGTGACGTAGAAGGCCTGCAAGCAACCTGTGCTCTCCACCATAGCTTTGCTGGACCCTCTAGCTGATATAAAGTATATCCTACCTCGTGGGTCTCCAATAATCCCAAATGATGCAATTTCTCCTCACAGGTGGTGATAAAATCATGGAGGTCCTGACCCTGTGTACCAGTAAATCTCAGCGGTGCCAATCTCAGAAATCTACCCAAGGCCTTCTGCTCCCCATCTGTCATGGCGGGGCGAGGAGCAAGAGGCTGGGAAACCAAAGGAACTGGAACAACCTCAGCACAGGGAGCCGCAGTAACAGGCTGCGCTCCTAAACTCTGAACACCCAGGGTTGCCCCCTGAGCGGATGTCAGTGCTGCCTCAGAAGGACGCTCCCCAATCATACCCAAGATCTGAAAAAGTAAACCCAAACATCTAAAGACTGAGTTGGGGCTGAAGCTGGCATAGAAACCGATGTTGGAACTATCACTGGAGCTGGTGGTACCTGGGACGTCCCCGGGTCCACATGTTGATGCTCTGGAGCTAACTCTAGCTCGTAGTCATACTCTGGCTCTATAACAACTCTGGCGGCCCTAACAGGCGCCGCTGCTCTGGGACGACCTCTAGCCTTTCCCTTGCGACCACCTCGACCCTTAGTTGGAGTCAAAGGTGCAGGGGCAGGAGGCTCTCCACCGCCTGAAGCTGACGATCTCGTACGAACCATCTGCGGAAGAGTGAACCAGAAAAAGTGAGATTTTCAGGAACTTTCAAGGATACTACGCACGAAAGAGGGACAAGAACAACCCATTTTCCCTAAGATGTCACTATAGCCTCCTGAAGATTGAGTACGGACGTCTACTCCCCGATCCACAAGATTCTACTAGACATTGGCTCCTATACCGATGACACCAGTGAACCTAGAGCTCTGATACCAAGCTGTCACGACCCGATTTCTCGGTCATCATGGCACCACAACCCCCTGGTAGGCGAACCAATCCCCGTAGCCCAGAACAATTGGCAATGGGCTACTTTCTAATAGTTTAAGCGAAAGAAAAATAAATAAGCAGAAGCAAGGGAACAAGATGAACAAACTGGATAATCGGAGTAATATAAATACAAAACGAAAGCTAATCCAACTAAAAACCTGGTATCATAGTATATGAGAGCCGAACTACAACAGGAGTACAAAAGGTCCAAAAGAGATATATACATAAGCTGTCTCTGAATAGTAACAGAGTGCAGAATATCCAAAAGATAGACTAAGTCAAGATCTGAACGCCAAGAGCTCACCCTCAGCCTGGATGATCCAAAAATAGCTGCCCGCACGAGTCTCCGGCGCTCTAACGGCGATGGCCCACACCAGGATCTACATCAGAAGATGCAGGGGGGTAGGGTGAGCACCAAATGCGAAGCATAAGGTACCCAGTAGGTATCATAGGCCGACTGGGCACATATAAAGTAAAAGAACAGTAGCAGGCAGAGTAGAAACAAACAGTCACAGAAATCAACAATAAGTACACAAGAATTAGCCCAGAGGGAAGACAACCAAAAGCAACAAGCAAGGCTAGCAAATAGGATAATTACATGGCAAACACAGGTGAAAAGAGAATGACGCACCTGGGATCATTGCAAAAATAGTATATATAGATAAGTTCTAGCAGGGGACGGTATACCGGTAACTTCAAGTATATAGAATAGGAGGGAAGGATAAAGTAGACATGCTCGATAAACAGAATGAATAAACACCCAAACCATGCCAATTCTCAAATCCAAATGTAACAGTCTAGAAAGGCCAATTCCACATTTATAACCGTAGTATAGAACAAATCCGAAATCAAGTAAAGAGAGTCTACCTACAGTCCCTCGGCCTCCCATACAACTGAGGAACGCAATCAAGTGAAAACAAACCCTCCGACATCCCATACTACTGGAGCGTACAATCAACAAATAGCAAACAAGGGTGGTATCTCAAATAATGGATGATATGATGCATGATGACCTCAGGGTGAAATAGAATCTCTGTATGTACCTCCCCCGGTGTCGATCAGGCCCAGCAGGCAGGTTCCATGAAAAGACTCAGCCCGTATACCTCTACTCCACCGTATACCCTTTCCTCCAGTATACGCGGCCCGAAGCCCCTGGCTCGGAGCGGCAAGGTCCATGGAGGTCCCGGACCCCATACTAAATCTCAGAATCAATTGTACCCTCTGAAATCGAGTTCGGGTTCAATCCAGTGGCTAAGTCTCAAATATGCATGCCTAGACCCTGTCTAGAACTAAAACAGTGAGGAAGATGTCTCAAAAATCCTTCCAAGAGTGTCTAGGCACAACCGGGTCTAAAACAGTAGTAAAATCTCTCAGATGCTCGACCCAGCCGAGCCTAAAGCCATTTCAAATCAGTTGAGAAAACTCAGCTAGCACTCCAACCTGGTCGAGTCCAGCAATAGTAGTAAATCATGATAAAACCATATTTTTAACCTTCTTTTACCCCAAGAAGATCCACGTATCAAGTCAAATCATTTTCAAATCCAATTTCATCAAAAATGGGCCCCCAGGGCCATGCAAGGTTTAGGAAATTAGTTTCTGAAGGCCCGAAGCCAAAAACCATATTAAACGTGGAAAACCTCTTTATATGCATGGAAATGATATGATCATCACAAATAGCTGCCCGCAGCTCACAATCAACCTGACGGCCCTGCACAGGCTCTGAAGCTACTAGCAAGCATAACCAGTCTAGAAGGATATTTTTATGTTCAGGACTAGTGAACAATCACAATAACCGCACCGTCTATGTTCCAGAGTCAACAAGGCCTCACAAGACCACAAGGGTAATAATATCAAGATATAAGAGTACTACACACAACGGATGAAAGAAATAGGATGGATCATGGAAAAGTTATCAAGGTTTGTGGTACCAACCTAATAACCCAACCCAAGGATGCCAACTAGTATAATTTTACCCGATATATGCGAAGTCTAGGGAGTTAAGCCTAATCTACCTGTCGTCCGATGAAAAGTTGCGGGAACGACGATATCCGAGGCCGAGCTGCTCCAAGAAGCTCAGAACGAGAATAAAACTATCAACAACATAAGAAGGGCATCAAGATGAGTCTAACAACACCCATATTACCATAGTAATAGTCAGGCCAAAATCTGGGTTGTCGGCGGGCCCGTGGGCCCCGCAACCCAAAACCAAAAATAAAAAGGAACATGATGATCACCACTTTCCAAGGGATGCATGCTTGAATTTGAGGGGAAAATTGGCCAAGGGAATGGACCTAACCAGCCAGCCATCATAAGGAGCAATTTAGGAATCAAAAGAGGTAATTTGACGGATTAAAGCGGTTAAACTTACCAATTATGGTGGAGGAACGATTAGGACCAAAGAAATTACAACCCAGCACCCACAATTTCTCAAAGACTAAGATGGAATGAGTTTCGAGTGATAACAATGGAGGATTTTGAGTTTTTGAGTGAAAAAGACGAAGTTGGGAGTTTATATACTGTTCAGGGGTCCTTCATCGCGATCGCGAAGGACCCCTCGCGGTAGCGTGGACCACGCTGGCTAGACCACCGCGATCGTGGAGGCTAGCCACGCTGTCGTGAAAAATAGCAGCCCAGCCACTTCATCGCGATCGCGGAGACTGGGCTCGCAGTCGCGATAGAGGCTGAGACCTGCACCTGCAACTTGGAAAAATCTGCAACTTTTCTAAAACTCCACGGGGTATTTCGGGAATAATCAAAAATCGATATTCAAAAAACAGTAATGCTAACAGAGTGGAAACGATATTCCAGACTCATCGGAATCATCAAAACTTCCATACGAGGTAATTTCGAAGAAATGTCGACCCAAGTCAACACTAACGAAAAGGAACCCAAGGGCTCGAAATGAGTCCGGCTCACCCGAAACCTGAACCAACCACCTTCCTAGCCCAAACTCAATATTCCGGAGATGATGGAATCATCAGATTTTGAATCCAACACTTCGATCATCGAAAGTCACCTGAAGTTACACTTTCAACTCCAAATGGCCTGAAAACTGAGAAAACCACACAAAACCCACACCGGAAGTTCTCAGGCCTCAACTAAAGGTCTAACTAGACCAAACTCATCACTCCGGAGCTAACGAAACTGTCAGAATTTAATTCTGAGCATGTTAGTTAAGAATGTTGACCAAAGTCAATGATTTCCTTAGTTTAAGCTCTAAAATAGGCAAACGGTCAAAACAACCAAACGAACGGCCAGGGCACCGAACCATCGGTCCCAGCAAGCCATAAATGACTTGGAGCCATTACAGGAAGGCTCTAACAGTGCAATAAATGCAAAAACGCGAAGATGACTGGAAGGGTCATCACATTTTTAGGAAAATATTATGAAATCTTTTCAAAAAAATAACTTTAAAATTTTAAATATTGCTTTCAAATTTCTTTAGTCGTTATTATATTTTTTAGAAAAAAAGAAAATAACTTCAAGATTTTAAATATTGCTTTCAAATTTCTTTAGTTGTTACTGTATTTTTTAGGAAATTATTCTATAATTATTTTTTTAAAAAATTATTTTAATTACGGTCAAACTATTTCATCCTATCAATCCAAAAGAAAAACAAAAGAGATCTCAAAAAGAAATAGAAATATTCAGAGAAAAATAAATAAACAGGAAGAGTAAGATTACCATCACTGGTCATAAATTAAAAAAAGAAAAGAAAAGAAACTCCCAAAATACTTTCACAAAAACAAACGCTCCCAAAACTAAATAAAACAAACCCTGCAAAAAATATCTACATGCAGAGTGGGTGGTGGGGTGGTGAGGGTGACAAACCCTAATATGCAGGTGGTGAAAAGGGGGTGGGCAGTTTAACACATCATAACTATCAAGGCCAACAGCGATTACCGTGGCTTTCATCATCACCTTCAACTCATCCTGCTTGGCTCTTATATCTCATTGCTCAGCCAAGATTTGATTCATTTTCTCCATAACATTGATCATCAGAAAGTGAACGGCAACAAGTCGCTCACTCACGAATTTGGACAAAAGAGTGTTGTCGTATTTCTCTGACCACTTACCTTTCATGTCTGTTCAAAGAAAAAGAAAGAGAAAATTAACAACAAGAAACAGATAATGAAAAAATTAAGAATAATATTAACAAAGAAAAGAATAAGAACAGATAGAAAACCTTTGATTAATCTTGTTTTATTTAGACTTGTACGATTTTTAGTCGGGAGATAACTTATATATACGATGATGAATGAGCGATTTCAAAAACCCGCTCAAATTAATTTTTACTTTACTTTTGCTTTATATTTACTAGAGTTGATCGAATTAGTAGATGAAGTCATTCCGATAAATTGATGAAGAGTCAAGTTTAGGTAGGTTAGGTCCCTAGTTCAAACTTAGACATCTACCCTTTTTTTATCTTTCAGTTCATTTACATCTTATAAAAATTAACTATTTTCAGTTTATTTATAATTATTTCACTATTTAGTTGCTAAAATTTGAAGTCAAACTAATTTTTTTAGAGATTTCTAATATGAATTGGATCAAGATTACACCGTTAGAAGTCAACGATTATGTTGACTAGTCGTACGATTCACAAAATTAAGACTCAATTCAATCCTAATATGAATTGGATCAAGATTACCCCGTTAGAAGTCAATAATTATGTCGACTAGTTGTACGACCGATAAAATTGAGACTCAATTCAATCCTAAGATAAATTGGATCAAGATTACCCTGTTAGAAGTCAACAATTATGTTGACTAGTCGTACGACTCACAAAATTGAGACTCAATTCAATTCTAATGTGAATTAGATCAAGATTACCCTGTTATAAGTCAACAATTATGTTGAATAGTCGTACGATCGATAAAATTGAGACTCAATTCAGTCCTAATATGAATTGGATCAAAATTACCCTATTATAAGTCAATAATTATGTTAACTACTCGTACGACCCACAAAATTGAGACTCAATTCAATTCTAATATGAATTGGATCAAGATTATCCCGTTAGAAGTCAATAATTATGTTGACTAGTCATAAAACCCACAAAATTAAGACTCAATTCAATCTTAATATGAATTGGATCACGATTACCCTATTATAAGTTAACAATTATGTTGACTAGTCATACGATCCACAAAATTGAGACTCGATTCAATCTTAATATGAATTGGATCAAGATTATCCCATTAGAAGTCAATAATTATGTTGACTAATAGTACGACTCATAATATTGAGACTAGATTCAATTCTAATATGAATTGGATTAAGATTACCCCGTTAAAAGTCAACAATTATGCTGACTAGTTGTACGACTCATAAATTGAGATTCAATTCAATCCTAATATGGATTGGATCGAGATTACCCTGTTATAAGTTAACAATTATGTTGACTAGTCATACGACCAACAAAATTGAGACTCAATTCAATTGTAATATGAATTGGATCAAGATTACTCTGTTATAAGTCAATATTATATTGACTAGCCGTATGATCCATAAAATTGAGACTCAATTCAATCCTAATATGAATTGGGTCAAGATTACCCCGTTAGAAGTCAACAATTATGTTGACTAATCATACGATCCACAAAATTGAGACCAGATTCAATCCTAATATGAATTGGATCAAGAATAACCCGTTAGAAGTCAACAATTATGTTGATTAGTCGTACGACCCACAAAATTGAGACTCAATTCAATTCTAATATGAATTGGATCAACATACTCTGTTAAAAGTCAATAATTATGTTGACTAGTCGTATGACCAACAAAATTAAGACTCATTCAATCCTAATATGAATTGAATCAAGATTACCCCATTAGAAGTCAACAATTATGTTGACTAGTCGTACGACTCACAAAATAGAGACTCAATTCAATTCTAATATGAATTGGATCAACATTACCCTGTAGAAGTTAATAATTATGTTAACTAGTCGTACGATCCAGAAAAATAGAGATTCAATTCAATATATGAGACAAAATTTATTTATAAATTTTTTAAATTTTTTTAAAAAGTCACCAAATACAAAACACCATAATTAAATAAGAAAATATAATTATATACATTATTGATCTGCCAAATAAGGAATAAAAATATTTGAGTTGATATGATTAACAGATGATGCTATTTCGACAAATTGATCAACAGTCAAAGTTAGGTAGTTTAGGTCCCGAGTTCAAATCTAAGCATTCATTTTTATTTTTATTTTATTTGGAAAGAATTTTTCAGATTGCATTATTATTCAAAAAATTATAGGCAAGATGAAATGTTTCCTTTATATAAGTCTACATAATCACTACTATCTAACTATTATTTTCATCAAGAAATGGCAGGATTCACTCCCATTTCACCTTCTTCCTTTTTCTACTCCCGTTTCAAAATAACTCTCTCCAGATCATACGTGATTGATGATGCTGTGGTACATTTATTTCTCTTTAGTTTCACTATTTTTTTTATTTATTAATTTCATATTAAATAATTTTGCTATTTTTTTTTGGTACAGATACTGTTAAAAATTGTATCTCAGTACATTCCCTCTCATTCAGTGGAGATTCGGATCCTACATTCAGCTGCTGATATATATGTAGCACAAATAATCCCGCACGACAATCGTAGAAGGATAAAATATGATTGAAGAACTTTTATCCAAGACTGTGAATTCGAGAAAGGAGATGTTCTTGATATGATATTGTATCGCAACTGTGAAGATTGTGTTAAAATTATTATTGTTAATGATGACCTCTTTTTAGATCACACTATTGCTAGTGCATGTATCTTTTAGTTATTTTCTTGCGTTTCTATTTTGTTCATTTTTTGAATTGAAAATTTTAAATGAATGATTTATCTATCTTCATATGTTTCATCCATCTCCTCCATAGAATTTGAGATGTTCTTGATATGCTATAATTTTAATTTAAAATTTAATTTTAATTTTTTATTTTCAGTGATCTGTTTAAAAATTTTTTTTGAAGAAATAAAAATAAAAGAGAAATATTGATTGACAAAGAAATAATCTTTTTAAATATTTTGATCAGATTTGAGAGAAAAGGAAAGGAAAAAAAAATTTGGGAAGAGGAAAAATCTTTTCATATTCTCTCCAATCGCTGCAGTTTTTGAAGCAACCAAGCTTACTGTACCAGTGTGACGTTTGAGTAACCAATCAACATGCTTTAAATATCAAAATTCTAACAATGAAACTCACTCATCTCTTTTGCTTTCTCAAACTATTAGCAAGAGAAAATATTATTTTCACAGACAAATGTCAATGCATAAAGTCGAGGTAAAAATTGAAGACAATATAATACAGTGTAAAAAATTGAACTATTAAGGACGAAGTGAGAGACTTTTCTCGATTTGTCGAACAGCTTATGCAAAAATTATGGGAGTTGAGGCATAGGTTACATGCCTACATAGAACAAGTTAACAATGATAACTTGGGTGATGAGGATGTCAACCTTTAGGTTGATGCTCCTTTGGTGAATGAGTTTTGGAGTTATTGGGTATTTGTGTTGTTGTTTTATGTGTTTAGTTATTTTAATTTTTTCTTAATTTTTGTTTTCTGGTGGTGGTGAAAATGTTATGTTATGTTTCGTTGAATGAAATTACAATTTATGTGAAATTGTTATTGTAACAAAGTTTGTTGAAAGAATCAATTTCTATCTTTCAAAATTTAATCAAGTAGCAAAAAATAAATTAAAGAAAAAAATGAAAAAAAACTGAATTAACAAAGTATTGATGACCTTAGTATTTTCTTATTCAAGGTTTTAAAACTAATTTTAAAAATAAATGCTAATTAGAATAAAATTTGAACAATAAGGTTTTGAACTTTAATGATTCACTAAAAAGTTTAATTTCAGACTAATGCAATTTATTTATTTTTTAAATTTTGAACTTACTTGGTCATCCTATTTGTACAAAAAAAATTTACCAAATTATTTGTTTTATTTTTTCAGTTATACAAATGAATTTAAATAATTTTTAAATTAAACATAAAAAATCAAGACGAATATTTTTCTAGATTAATTTGTGTACCGCTGCTTTGTATTTTTTTCATTCCACATTCCAATAAAATCATATACAAACTATTTTCCAAAGTTACTTGTTTAAAAAGAAGTTAACTACACTTTTAAAAAAGTTAACTACTCTTCAAACACTGAATAAAATATTTCATTCAATCACTTAAATAAATAATTTATAAAAAGATAAAAAAAATAACACTAATAATTAATTTAGGTCAATTTTTCAATAATTTCTCAACTATAATTTCAGCCAAAAAGAATGCTAACATAGGTACATGTTCATCATCAACTTTTAATTTTTTTTTTCCACAGATGATTGACGAGATGATTCCCTAGTAAATTTCTCAAATGATTCTTCAGATAATTTTTCAACTTCTATTCGAAAATCTCAATCTTCTAAATTTTTAAAAGCTTCTTCATATATTTGAAATTTTTTAAAGATGTTTTCACTAAATTCGTTAGTCATTCTGGTACATTCTTGCCAAGTACAATATGCATTTTATTTTATTTTCTTAAAAATAACATAATTTCTTTTAGCCATGACATGAAAAATAGAGAGAATGAAAAATGACAATGTTATGATTATCAACAACAAAAGAGAGATAAAACATGTAGAAGATAAAAAGTATGAAAGAAAGAGTATAAAAATATGTTGAGACAAAATACTTTAAAAAAGCTGATCACTTTTTTATTGGGTAGTGTATTTTTTATTAGATGGAAGAGAGAGTTGTTAAACTCGTAAGTGATTGTGAGTAGTAGTTTTGAGTTTTAAAAGATATTTTAAATAGCTAAAATGTAGGAAGTTATCCTTCTACCTTTAAAGAGTATGTGAAGTTACTTTAATATCTCAAAAATGTGAATTTATACCAAGTTATGCCAAAATAAATTATGCTAAATATATTTTTTTATAAAAATATGTATTAAAATAGATTTAAAGTAGACTCTTGGTTCAACGAAAGAAAAAGAAGCTACTTAAATTTTGTTTGAGTAAATACATAAAGTCCCTCTTAAAGTTGATCGTGATTTAGAAGTAGACACCTAAACTTCACGGGGATCTCATTACCCCGTTATTCTTGTTCAAGGTGATTATATTCTCGCTTATGACCCTAAATAACGTGGAGAGTGTATTTCACTCTCCAATAGAGCGTGAAATAAGTCCGAATTCAATTTTTTATTTTTTTTCCAGCATCTCTTATGGTAGAATTTTTTTTTCTCACTTTATTTATTTTTTAATTCTTTTTTCCTCCATTTCTTAGTTTTTTCCCATTTATTTCCTTTCTCTTTCTCTTTCTCTTTCCCTTTCTTGTCTTTTCTTCTTCCATTACATCTATCTGCAACTTTCACCATAATTTCTCTTCTTCATCCCATTTTTTCTTTCTTTTATTCTTCCTTTCCTTTCTTTCTTTTTCTATTACAATAACAAATTAAGACTTAATATGTAAAACAAATCTATGGTTTTGCATCATAACTTTTTTTTTTATTTTTAAAATTAAAAATTTAAAAGATCTCAATATTTACAATGGCAGCTCGATTTGATGGCATTTTTATTTTCTTCTTTAATATTCATATTTAGTGGATCTAGTGGTGATCCACAAATTTTGATATTTGATTGGATGATAAATTAGATTTTAGATTTTTGGTGGGTTTGTGATGAATTCGATGATGATTTCTGATGATTTTAATTTAGTGGTTTGATTTTATTTTCAGTCGAGGTGGTGTTGATGTTGCCGGAGAAGAAGGATTGAAGAAAAGAATAGAAAAGTAAAAATAAAAATAAAAATATAAAATGAAAAGAGTGAATAAAAAGGGAAAAAGAAAGAAAAAGATAAACAAAAACAGTAAATAAAAATATAAAAGGAAATGACATGGCATAATCTAATTGCTTTGTGTAATACAATGACTTTTTAAAAGTGGTGGTGACTACCAAAGGTGATATTTATGTCATTTTGAACAAGAATAAGAGGGTGATAGGACCACCGTAAAGTTTAGATGTCTACTTCCAAATCACGACCAACTTAAGAGGGTACCTTATGCATTTTCTCAATTTTGTTTCCCTTAGAAACTTCTAATTATTATTTTTCATCCCTTATTATTATTCTAATTTCAACATTACCCTGGCAGTAAAAAAACCCTAAACAGTAGTTCGCTTTTCTTTCTTCACTAATATTCAGAGAAAATGGCAAAAATGATCCCTTATGTTTGAGGATAGGTTCAAAATAGTCTCTTAATTATGCACTTACCAATTTTGGTCCTTTAAATTTACCACAAGTTAACAAGAATGATTCTCTAAGTATGTACTTAACAATTTTGATCCTTCAAATTTGTCAAAAGTTAACACTTTTAGTCTCTGGCAAAATATTCATCAAACTCTATCTATAAAATTTGACGAGAACTATGAAAAAAGATTAGCAAGAAGTCACATTTAGAGATACACTCTGCTAGAAAAGGACAAATACTAAGAGATAAAATTGAAGAATGTCTGTCAATTGTAGGGAAAAATCGAGAAAAAAATTGACAAGATAAATATACTAATCTCAATTTTTATTGAAAAGTCGATATAAAATAAATATTTTCATCATTTTTGTTTATACTCTTCAACTACAGTTTAGCGCTTTAAAAAACAACACCCGTCCATCGGAGTTTCATAAAATAAACTGATGGACTCCTCTATTTTATTTTCAAAAATAAAAAATAATCATAGTTATTGCGCTAAATTAACCAACGAACGTCCGTAGGTTTTTCCTAAAAAAATTATAGTTTACACGCGTTTTTGCGCAAAAAAAAAATTGATAGATTCGTCTGTCGATTTTCGTAAAATAAAATTTAAAAAATCATTGGCTTTCCTATAGTGTCCCTCGATTTTTGTCTGTTAGTTTTTCTCTTGTTTTAGTATTGAATTTTTAAATAGTTTCTGCTATTTTTATATTATTTCTAAAGTCTAGTATTAATTTTTTGAGGTATAATTTCTGCTTATTTTTTAAATATTTTTTTAGTGTCTTCTAGCTTTTTGTGTTGCATATTTTAGGATTTGATGTGACTTTCTTAGTCTTATAATTAAATTTTTTTTTCATAATTTTTGTCAAATTTAATAGATATAGTTCGATGAATATTTTGTCAGAGACTAAAAGTGTTAACTTCTGGTAAACTTGAAGGATCAAAACTGTTAAGTGCATATTTAAGGGACCATTCTTGTTAACTTGTGATAAACTTAAAAGACCAAAACTGATAAATACATAGTTAAGGGATTATTTTGAACCTACCCTCAAACATAAGGACCATTTTTGTCATTTTCTCCTAATATTCACCTGAGACGGCTCAAGTCATTTCTCTCCTTTTCCCTCTTTTCTTCCTTTCATCCATTTTTGCATCCATTCTCTCTGTTTTTTGCTCACCGATTTCACTGTAAGTTCTTCTCCATCTCTTCGATTTCAGTGGCATATATCTTCCTTACTTTTTTATTTCTGCTTTAAATCTCCAACTAAACTGAGTGAACGATTTTTTTCTTCTGCTATTTGAATAAATCATTGCATAAAAATTCGATTTTGATGGTTACTTGTTCTTCATGCCTGTGTATTTTTCTGATTTTTTTTGTTGGTTACCTGCAATTAGCTATTTGATCATTAGAAGTTTGATGCTTTTAATGAGAAATAGAAAATATAAATTGCTTAAAATCTTGGTGGTGAGAATTTGGATGTACCATAAGACAAGTATCATGACAAATTTGAGCAGTCACATAATACTAGAAAGGATCAGAAACTACTTTAGGATACTTGAATGAACTTTCTTCTAGTTTAAATATACATTTATTTATTCTTTAGATTATTTACATTCCATCATGTCGGCAAACAGTTTGAGGCGAAGTAATGCTAGGTCGGATGATGATGCCCATATTAAATTTACTGAGTTGTGTGAACAAGAGATTAGAAAAGGAAATAGACCAAATGCTTATATATCTAAATATGGATGGAAAAATTCCTTTATAAGTATTTCATGAAAATTCTTTCCAAGTTTTTGCTTTTACGTAATTAAAATTGTGGTACTTTTGTGTTTTACTTAGTGCTATTGAATTTCAACAACAACCAGCATATTGCATTCTCTTGCAAAAGAAAATAATCATAGGTCCCATTTGTAGGCATCCTATGTTCTTTATGAAATGCTCTATATATCTATATAGTTTCTGAATATAGTAGTAATTTTAGGATTTTATATCAATTTTAGTTCATCAGTTACAATTTCAAGTTTTAAAAAATGCATCTCCAACGCAATAGAACAACGCCATACAAATATAACATTCAGTCCAACCGTACGACTTCAACTACAGAAAATGTCATCATTAAACCATTTCTTTTACCTATTTATCTTGCTTATACCTCCGAAATAAGGAGGGGGTGGAAGGAGAGAAGAGCATGTTTTATACTTGCAAACCTTTTATAACGAAAATAAAACTTAAACACCAACTCAAAAGTAGACACTCGATTACTTATTTCATATTTAACAGTGTTATTGGGTCCGTGCTCAGCATGGGCTATCTTTTGCTAGTTTAAAAAGAAGGGACAGTATTATTTTTGAAACTTCGCAGCCTTTGGAAACCCAAATCAGTTGGGAAGCTGCTAATGCTTAATTTTGCTAATCAGTTTTCTCCCTTGGCTGCTACATACTGTGCTTCTGCATCACTTTCTCCGGAAAACTCCTTGTAGGTCTCTCTCTCCAGATTTCTTTCTATCCATTTCTAAAGAGACTAAAACCCTAATCCGCTTCTTTCCACTGATTTTTTATGGTAATAGTAGTGGTGAATTTGGCCACTGTTCTCACTAAGCAAAAACACTGATCCTCTTTTCCACTGATTTTCGATAGTATAATAGGAAATAGCGAATTGGTTACTTGCAATTCTTTGTGTCCTTCTCGGACTGCTTAAGCTATTAGAAAACCTGTACTCTAACTTTTGACATTTCTTTGTGATTTTTACTAGTAAATTTGTATTTTCTTATTCCAATGTGTTATTGGAAGGACTTTCTGATTCGTTTTACGTTATTCATTCTTTATGGACGCCCAATTTTCTTTTCAATGTTAATGCTATTGTTAAACCTTTGTCAGTTTAACGCATTTTTAGCTGGGAAATCAAGTTTTTGATAGCATTTGCCATTTGGTTGACCCAATTTATTCTATAACTGATATGATGTCTGTGCTATTGGGAAGTTAGTCTTATCTTGTAGTTTGTAGGTGCAGGATTTTGGTTTCACTTTTCCCAAGTCTGGGCTTGTGAGTGGTAGAAAAATTGCTCTTTCTAATCTTCAAGCAATGCACTTCATATGAAGAGTGTCAACTCTGTTATGATTTTTGTTAGGTGTTTGCTTTTTCCTTTTTATTCGTCAGTTCAACTTATTAATTTCTTTTTGGTTCACAGGTATTTCTAAAGAGTTCTTTTGCGCGCGGGTTACAGTAAAT
>QJPP01002755.1:0-242469 GCA_003996215.1 Jaltomata sinuosa | reverse complement strand
CATATGAAGCCATGGGCGACCAAGTAACATATTGTAGGAAGCCGGGATATCCATTACTTGGAACACAATGGAGAATGTGGCAGGTCCTATCAATGCATCGAGGGTAATTTCCCCAATGGTATCTCTTTGAGAGCCATCGAAAGCCTTCACGTTCATCCTCCGAGTCCGAATCTTAGAAGTGTCAACCTCTAGCCTTGTCAGTGTGGCGAGAGGGCATATGTTTAGACCAGAGCCTGGATCGATTAATACCTTTGTTATTACCCTATCTTCATACTGCATGGTGATGTGCAAAGCATCATTGTGTGCCCTTCCTTGAAGCGGAAGCTCATCCTCGTGGAAGGATATTTTATGAGCCTCGAATACCTGCCCAACCATATAGGCTACCTCTCCACCGGTGATATTAGCTAGTACATAAGCCTCGCTAAGAACCCTCATTAGAGCCTTCTGATGGAACTCAGAAGTCTGTAAAAGTGACAAAATAGAGATTTGAGTCAAAGTTTTGCTCAACTGATCTACAACAGAATATTCTTTTGCTTGTACCTTCTTCCAAATTCCATTCTCCTCAACCTCTACAACTGGTTGTTTTCCCTTGCTAGAACTTCCCTGAGCCAGATTTTCAGGCGTGTAGATTCTGCCAGATCGAGTCACACCCTGAGCGGCGTCAGCCTCGGCTACCTTTGCCTTTCCTGGAATATCGCATTCATAATTCCATGGTACTGCATGGGGATCATAAGCAACTGGAGTAGCTCGATACACAGTAAATGCAGATTTAAGAGCAGCCACCTCTACTTCAAACAGAACCTATTTTTGTGCCAGAGCAGCTGTTTGTGACACCATCGCAACATCCCCTTCTTTCTTAATAACCCAAATAGAGCCTTCCAGATCCACTGCCCCTCCAACTTCTAACATGTTGACCTGATGATTTGGGAGCGGATTGTTGGTGACGTTTGGAGGCGGGTCTTTCAACTGAATAACCTTTGTATCAATTAACCTCTGAATTCGATCTTTCAATGAGCGGCATACTTCAGTAGTATGTGAACCTTTCATCCCTGAATGGTACGCACAGACTTTGTTAGGGTCATACCATTTGGCCTGAGTGTCTAGAGGTAAAGCAAGAACGGGAGTGATGAGGCCAGCTACCCTCAATCTTTCATATAACTGGGCAATTGGTTCAGCCAAAGGAGTATACTGCTTGACCGGCCTTTTCTCAAAATTGGCTCGGGGTCTGTAATTTGGATTAGGTGGGGGAGATTGGAATTGAGAAGGCTGGGCGCTATAAACGGGGTGAGAGGGGATTTGGTATGGGTATGCATGCATTTGATAAAGAGGGATATGGTATGGAGATTGTTGGTATAGTGGAGGATGGGTTGTAGGCGTTTGGGAAATGAGCGGTGTTTTGAAATCTTGTGCCATCATCACAGTCCCCACTTCTTTTTTCTTTCAGTTTTCAGAAATTCCGCCAGACTGTAAGGACTTACTGGTAGTCTGTAGAGCCTCCAAATTGATGATGCTACCACTTTTGATGCCTTCCTCTAATCTTTCCCCGACCTGGATGATCTCGGCGAAACTCTTTTCCGTGATGAGCATCATCTTTTCATAGTACTGTGGTTCCTGGGCCCGAATAAAATAATCTTTCATTTGAGCCTCGTCCATTGGAGGTCGGGCTCTGGCCGCTTCAGCTCTCCATCTCAAGGCATATTCCCGAAATAATTCATTAGGTTTCTTCTTCAGGTTTTGAATGTGAAACCAATTTGGGGCGTTATCCATGTTGAATCCAAATCTTTCTACAAAATCGGAGGCCATGTCTATCCATCTGGACCACTTTCTGGTATCCTGCTCAATGTACCAGGTTAAGGCCTCCCCGGTAAGGCTTCTAATGAACAACTTCATCCGTATTTTCTCATCTCTTCCAACTCCCACTAGCTTATCACAGTACATTCTTAAGTGCGCTTTGGGGTCCCCGGTCCCATTGAATAACTCAAATTTGGGAGGCTTGTACCCCTCCGGTAATTCAACGTCTGGGTGCATACATAGGTCTTCATAATTCAGACCCTTCACCCCCCTAACGCCCTCTATATGTTGTAGTCTGTTGGTGACCTGCTCCAACTTTTCGACCATGTTCTGTATTAACCGGTCCTTTTCTGAAGGCTCTGGCTCAAGTTGGTGCTGAACAAAAGGAGCAGTTTCCACGTATATGGGGTTCAAGTTATAATTTCCTGGACCGTGGGTAGGGGCTATATTTGGAGTGGTTTGGGAGTTTTGTGGAGCTGAGAGGGTAGGGTATTGTGGTGGAGGACATTGGCTAGTCCTTGGAAGAATGTAAGTATGCTGCAAGTCATTTTGTGGTTGCGGTAGATTGGGTATGGTTTGGATTTTGCGGCGGTATTGTCCTCAGTCGTCAGGTCACGAGGACTGTTCAAAGTGAAGGACAACTTGGCCAAATTACGAACTTGCGCCAGTTCATCCTGTAAGTCAAGGATTCTTTGCTCCATTCATAAGATCAGCTCATCATGGTCTCCACCAACACTTTCTGAGACTTCCTTACTCTTACTAGCACTATTGTCACCCATTTTATCCTTTTTTTCACAATTTGGACTCGGAGGAGGAGGAGGAGGAGGAGTCCCTTTCGATCTAGTATGATATCCCAGCATGAACAAATCAACCTTTGGGAAGGGAGTAAGAGTAAGACAGAAACCAAGTTAGTAGTAAGATATTTATTCTAAAGATAAATACATTGGTTGCGAAAGAATAAACGTCCTAAATGCAAGGGGCCTCGTTGAGCCAGAGGTAGGCCTAAAATGACACATATATGATTCAGGACATTTTAATCCAAGCCAAGCTTTAAATATTAGTCAGAGTTTAGAGTCAGATAATAAACGAAGTAAACCATTTATTAAATCAAATTTTGATCTACTATAATTCATTGCGGAAATGAAAAAACAAGAAAGTAAAGCTAGGGGAAAGCGGGATGACAAGGGAAAATCCTAGATTCAGAAGCCTCCATTGTACTGGTTCAGAGACCTTGGATCAACTTGTGCCCACATTGCAGGAGTGATATCATAATGACGATTCAACAGCTTCCGTGCCCA
The DNA here is from genome assembly GCA_003996215.1 of Jaltomata sinuosa. NCBI lineage: Eukaryota > Viridiplantae > Streptophyta > Magnoliopsida > Solanales > Solanaceae > Jaltomata > Jaltomata sinuosa. The sequence continues at coordinate 239,380 of QJPP01002755.1, read as the reverse complement.
GGTGGTCTCTTTTATATCTTCAAATCCATAAGGTTGTCCCAATTTGCTAAGCCGCACATCTTCAGCATCCTCCAAAAGCCATACATAGTATTCGGGTGCACAATAGGCCTGCTCAGTGCCCACGCTCACAGTCATCAACCCTTCCCATTGTTGAAGCAATTCTTTGGCCCTAGGGATTTCATATTTTGAGCCAAACTCAAGCTCAGAACCTCCCATGTGGGCTCTTAGAGGTATGACTTGGGTTCGTCCGAACTGGCGGAGCACTCGAACCGGAGCGTAAGGCTGGAGGCCTTTCAACCCAATGAGCTCGATGTAGTAAAGCTCGTTGCTTCTTATGACAGCTGTGCAGGCGGGTAACCATGAATACTTCCACTGAATCTGATATCCGAAATGGGCTTTCATAAAAGCAAACCAATCTTCGGTACCTACAGGAGAATTGAACCTGATCATCCTTTGAGAATGGGTGTCGATCTTGTTTCCCATTCCCATCAAAATGTCTATCAAGTCGGGCCATTTGTAAAAGTGCTCAACGGTCCATAGCTGCAGCAGAAGGTTACACCCTTCGAAGAACCTCTTACCCCTAAAGCACTTGGACAGTGTCCTAAATATCTCAGCAAGGATCATGGGTACCAAGGTGGTCTCCATATTATCAATACCGCGCCATAAAGCTTGAACCACCGAACTAAGGCAAGTATCAATCTTGCCATTTTCTCTTGGAAATACTAGAGTGCCTAGCAAGGCTATGGAAAAAGCATTCAGTCGTTTCTTTTCCCATTTTTCAGCAGAACAGGAGAACTCTTTCTGAAAAACCTTATGACCATCCATGCGACCAAAACGTTCATACAGAAAATCCAAAGAAATCCAGTCAAAGTCCAGACAAGCTAGTTTGAGATTATTTTTCAATCCGAGATGATGCAGAAACTTTTTCCCAGATTGTTTGCGAGGCAAGATCAACCCTCTATTTTGGTACCGCAACTCAGTGAACCCTCCAATCTCTTCCACGGTCGGTGCTAACTCAAAGTCGCTAAACTTGAAAACAACCCTTTCAGGGTCCCAGAATTGCAACAAAGCCTTGATCAAATACCGATCTGGAGCTACATAAATCAAAGAGGTTAGGAAACCCAAGGACCGACGAATCTCTTTACCATGTTCTTTCTTCATATCTTCCCACCATCTAATTAATTTGTGGGGAACACCCACAACCATCCTAGTGTTGGGAAATGCCGGTGTGCCTTCCATTCTACAGCCTGAAAGAGAAACAAAACAAACTTTTCTAAACTTCTTTCATATTAAACTGGCTTGGATTAATTTGTCATGATCACTTAGCACATAATATGATTATTTGTCTTTGGATTGATGGGAACCCTTTGACAATAAGGAGGCTGCTAATTTCGCGGGTTGGCTCCTAGGGCCAAACCACCTATGGCTGATGCATGCATGACTTATATAAAGGGGTAGATACAACACTATCCTAAGTTTCTGAGATTTGGATAGACACGGACTCAAGGTTTTCTATGCGAGGAGGCACGTGGTCACACGGTAGCAAAACTATCCGCTCACCCCACGTTTATGCCAACTCTCTAAAATGGGTATTTGAAAGAATTTTGGAGAAGTGCAAAGGCACAACTCACGTGTATAGTGTGTGAAAGTGTGAAGTTCCCAAGTGGGAGAGATATGAGCGGAATGACAGTTATGAAAAGCGGTAACAAGTAGCATACAATGAAAAACAGTAACACATGAACAGTTTAACGAAACAATAACAACATAAATAAAGCAAGATCAAGAAATAAAAGTAAATAAATAAAGGGAAAGGAATAAATGCATCATGAGATATACTAAATAACTAGACAAAATAAATAATAAACTAATCATGAAATACTAGTAAGAAAACACGTAAGGAGAATAAGAAAAGATATTAACATGAAACAAACTCGATTATTTAAGGAAACAAATAAGGGAGAAAGGAAAAGGGACTAATCATAAATTTTCCTTTTGACGAAAAAAAATAAAAACAAATTCAATCCTATAAAGGTAACAAAAACAAAGATAAATAAAACACGAAATCCCACATAAAATACAAACCCGTAATGGTTAGAACCTAATATCCCCAGCAGAGTCGCCATTCTGTCGCGCCCCATTTTTCTCGCGAAAAGCGGGATTCGACGTGACAACTCTCTTTTAGGAAGAGAGGGTGAAGAGTCGCCACCTAACGAATTTAAGGCGCGTTAGGGCACCGTTCTAACAAATTATAATTAAATTAAATTTTAAGTCTACGCAACCAGAAATCGGGTAAGGGTTCAAATTACCTCGAAAGGAAGGTGTTAAGAACCTTTCGAGGTCCACAAATGTGGGTCCCTGCCGGATTCATTATTTATGTGGGAATAGGTGATAAATAATAGGTCGATTAATTAAACTAAAGACTATGTAATCAAACAAGTAAGACTTTATTTAAAACAAGTATTTAAGCCAAATTAATTGCTAAAATCTAAGTGAGAAAATCATGCATGAATTAACGCAAGTAAATAAATAAACGAAAAAAAATCAGATAAGCGAGAAATCAGAAGTGACACAATGATATAGGAAAAGAGACCTAATTACTAAGTGACTTAGTTAACTACCCCAAACAAATAGAAAGAAACAAACCTAGGTTAATTTTAACCTATTCGGATCAGCACCCGGCTTATTATCGGAGACAATTCCAAAGACATTGTCGTATTCTGCTCGGGTCGATTTCCATCATGTCCGTCTATCTACCCGCCTAAGTTGGTTATTAAGATTATTATTAGCCTAAAGTGCATACTAAAGAAATAAAAAAAAAGTCTAACGTACCTTAGTATGCCTACCCGTCCTGACATAATATCCAAGAGGCATTGGACTACTATTTGAATATGGGTCTAGACAAATAAAACCTAAGGCTACTAATTAGACTCGAGTTAACGTCATACAAAAGACATACAAGGACTTTTAAGCAAGTAGCACATAAGGTCTCATATAAGCCTCCAAATTAATTAAAAGGATACCTAAGTGATTAACATGCTTAAAAATTATCACTTTCACTAAACCTATGAACATGATTTCTAATAATACAGATATGCAGAAAATTTATTATTTGAGACCTATGAGCAGAATCTCTAATTATTTGACATGCTGAAAATAAATCTAACCTTACAAACATGATAATTGGTTATTTAACATACTGAAACTGTTTTAAAGCTATAGACATGATGGCTAATTAAATTATATGTTGAAGCTAGAGTAAACTTGTAGGCAAGGTTTCTAGTTTAACATGTTAAATCCTACATGAATGATTTATAATTTGATATGCGAAAACTGCTGTAGCATGTTTGAAATTGATAGCCAACTGATTTAAAATGCTAAAACAGGTTTTAACTTAGGCATGATTTCTAAACTAATTAATTTGTTGTAACAGGTTTAAACCCTATAGGCATAATTTCTAATTTAATATGCAGAAACTGAATCAATACTATAAGCATGTTGACTAATTAAATATGCTAAAACAGGTTTTAAGCCTATAACCGTGATATTAGTTATCCTATATGCTAAAAAAAACTAATTTAATTCTATAAGCAGGATTTCTAATTTACAGCTGAGACAGATATTGATCATGTAAGCATGGCTTCTAATTTAATACAAAGAAAAACTGAAACTGATTTAAATACTATATGCATGATAGCCAATTGTCATATTAATTAATAGGCAAAAATCACAAATAACTATATGAAGAATTGGAAGTTATATGAGCATGCAGAATTGTAAACTATTTTTATTTTTAATATGCAAGGCTACTGCGGACATGCTGAAAATTACAAATACGCTAGAGATTAAATGAATACCTATAGTCATGCTTTCTATGTTTTCAATTAGATAAAAACAGGTAGCACGTAGTTTGCCCCTCCCCATAGCAGTCCCCCTAAAGTATTTTATTTATTATCGAAGTTTATACAATAATTATTACAGACCAATGAATGAACGAGAAAATAAAATAAGACAGATCTAGGCTTTGGAGACTCTCAAGTCTCGGGCAATTCTTCACTGTGTAACCATCTTCTAATAGAAACCTGTTAAATATAGCATAGGATTCGGAAGATCCTAGTATGATCCATGAGACTACCCTCGACATGTCAGAGTTCCTGAGAATCTCAAAGATTCTAGGCAGTGCTTATGTCGAGGCATGGGAATACATTAGGACCTCCGTATTCCACAAAATACAACGACAACAACACCAAGCTAGAAGCAAAGGTAATCATATAAACCAACCAGTCAAACAACATAAGCCAACTAACAAGTTCATGCTAACAATGGTTTAATACAAACAGAAATATAAGTTCTAAATTGACATCCTACAGACATGCTTTTATAAACAAATCACAGAACAGTCATGGCTAAACACAGATGGATACATATTCCAAACTAAAAGTAAACATGCATATGAATTGAAATCTGCATCGATAAAACACTAACCAATTATCCGCAAACAACAGGAAATATTCAAAGCCTTTTACAATCAGCAATAAGTAGCCCTTATCAATCAAGAAGAGAAGTTAAAAATATGAGTAGTCGTGTCTGTCAAGTCTGAGAGATAAATGAAAAAGAAACTGTGTTTTATAGTGAAAGAATAGGACTTGAATTAAGGAAGGAAATAATTCACAGAATAAATCAGGGAAAGAAATAATTCACAGAATAAATCAAGGAAATTTTTACCTTAGTTAACTAAGAGAATCAATTAACAGAAGGTTTCTACTTTACCATAAATAAACTGTCTAGAAATAAAGAAAGAATAAGAAATACTTTACATGGTAAATTTTGGGCAATTTAGAATAAAACTTACCACAATCAATTAAGTACCAAAGCCAGCTAATTTAAAAGAATCAAAGAAAGGACAGATTGATTTCGGGTGTCCACCTTTCCATAATTATCCATGCTGGAATTATTCACTTTGTCTAAGAAAAGAAATCAATCTCATGTAATTGAGGGAGAGGAAATTATAATCATGTAAGGATAAAGAAGAGACAAATTGACATACGTAATCAATTATCATACTCGACAGGCTTGACTTTACCATGAATAAATAAATCACATAAGTGTCAACTAAAATCCCTTCCCAAAATTAAGTAATCGAGCTAATTAAGGAGCAAATAGTTAAACATTTTATCATAATTAACCAGTACTAAGATGCTCTAATCCATAAACAAGGGAAGAGAATCACTCCAGGGGTAAGGACATGCTATGATCAGTCAATTACGCATCAAAGTTTACCAAGAATAACCAATCATCAAGTTGTCTTCAATTTGAATCCGAAAGGAGAAAGGCAGGTAGACCAATTTTGCTACAAATAGATAAATAACATGGATGTTCTATGCATAAAGGAAATGTGAAATCATGCTTGGACTGAATCAATTATAATACAAAATGAATAAGTCATGAGTACAGAAGATTACAAGTTAATCAAATAGAAGATAACAAGAAATGTTTAAAGGTTTGGAGTTAAGTATAAATTCCTCAGACATGAATACATGCTATTTTTCCCAATCACAATTAGTCATACCATAATATAGAACGAACTGGGACAGCAGACAAATCATCCTTTATTTTTCAGACTCGGAGTACGATGTAATAATCAGAACATGCTTAGGCAACCGTTTCACAACAAAGTAAACTCATAAGAATTTCCAATATTAACATCTACAACGACTCCGTAAAACTTGTCTTCCCACATACTGTAATCAGCATAAGTAATCAGTCACAAATCCGTAAAATCAAATGAACATGCATAAAACCCACATAAATGGATTTGGAACCTGTAATACGAGAGAATGAGACGAAGCAGAAGATCATACGCATGAGCACAAATCAAAATACAAGTCGGATCTTAGTTGAATCTGCCAGATCCATTGTACGGCTCGTCGGAATCCTCCGCTGCCCATTAGCGAAAAGAAAACCTTTAGGTTTTAGGGGGGAAGTCTTTTGGTGGAGATGAGGGTGGCTGTTTATGGGGTTACGTGGGTGGTTCCGCCGGCCGGTATTTGTGGTGGTGATGGGGCAGAAAAGTGAAGCAACGACAGTGGTTGGTTGGGGTTTTGTTCGTCTGCCAAAGTTCGGCCGAAGCGGTGGGGTTTCGCTGGATGGAGAGGTGGAGAAGAGGAAAGGGCTTGGGGGCGGCGGTTGGCGCTGGTGGAGCAGCGGTGCTCGCTGGCTCGGTAGCGAGGGTGGCCGGCGGGTTGAGGGTTTCGTTTGGTCGGAGGAGAACGGTGGAGCGGCGATGCTCGCCGCCGGTAGAGAGACGGAGGGAGAGTTTAGAGAGGGAGAGAGGGTGGAGGCGGTGGAGAATGATGGAATGGGGGTTAGGGTTAGGGGAGTATATTTGCTCAAAAGGAAAGAAGACAAGAGGTTTGATCTCGGCCGTTGATCGTATTAGATCAACTGCTGAGATTGAATCAGACTTGGGATTTAAAATTGGGCCAATTTAGCCCAATTTAGGCTAAAATTGAAATAAATTGGGTAGAAAGGGGGCTAGAATTTAAATAATTTGAGATTAGAAATTGAATTCGGACGGTTATTTAATAAACAAACTACTACGTACATAAAATTTAGTAGATAAAATAATAGTTAATGATAATTATCAAAAGATAAATTATTTTAAACAAAAAAGAATAAATTACGTACGTAAAATAAATGACATGCAATATCATCTGAATTTTATGGGAAAAATAGTAATAATATGAAATAAATTATATATTTTAAAAAATTTATACGAATTTGAAAGTATCACGATGACGATAAAAACGTGATTTACTTAGTAAATAAAAGCAATACACGAGGAAAATTAAGCTTAAAAATAACAATAATTAGTATAATAACAGCCCGAGAGAGGTATATTTCAGTTTACTACCGTGGTTACACCCATAATCTCCATCACTTTCTTGATGTCATCCAAGAATTCCTGTGGATCTGCTTTCAACTTAGAACCATGGAACTCTAGAGGGTTCATCCGAGTAAAGTCTCGGACCCTAGCTGCTGCAGAGTTAGTCTATGGCAGGGCTGGTGCCATAGCTTGCTGATTGACCTGGGTAGTCATGTCTTAAGAAAGCACCTGAAAGGCAGCCCTGAACTCTGCATGAGTGACTTGCACATTCAGAGGGTCTGCTGGAGCTGGTGGTGGTTGTTAGTTGCCATTCCTATTTCCGTTCCCTCTTGTGTTCACTCTTTTTGGAGGCATTTTCACTGTAACGCATAGAACACAAGTTAGAAGGAGATTAAATAGAGTGCATACTCTATAGAATGAGATGGAATAGAAAGAATGGAAGTTTTTCAAAAAAACATCTCATAGCCTCCCTCTTATAAATGTGGCATGCTTCACATCCATGAACGAGACTCTACTCGACGCGACTTTCAGACACCTTAGGACACTCGAACCCTGTGCTCTGATACCAACTTTGTCATGCCCCAAGGCTACCCCTTAGACACAACATGGTGCTTAGTGTCATGAGTAACCCAAGCTAACCCATGGTCTGGCATATTTAGGCATGTTGAAATCAAATACAATATGTGCGGAAGCTAAACTAGTTTAAATAAATAGATTAGAAAAATAATCCAAGAATATCTAATATATAAATATCGAAGAATGTAGTAAGTTTGAAAGTAAAAGTGACAACCCAAAAGCTGATTCTAGTTCTATGTCTCAAAACCTCTAACTGAAGCGAGTTGCTGGGATAAACCCCCAGCTAACTCTAAAAGTCTGAAAACTGAAATATAAGACTGAAATGAATAAGCATAACTATTTTCCTCGAACTATGAGGACTCACCACTAAACTATTGAGTAAGGACTGGAGGGTCGCACTAAGCGCGGTCTGGATGCTGAGCACCTAAACCTACATCATGATAAGATATAACACAAAAGTATGTGCTAGTACTTGGAATGTACTGAGCATGCGAGATATAAGCAAGGTTGTAAAACATGAATACTGAACATGGAAATACATACTGAAGCATGAACTGAGAGGTAAAATGAATGCAATGACCAAGTATCTACCATGACCTATAAAATGCTGACTTGAACTGAATAACTGAAGAACTGCATATGAGGTCAATGCAATGTTGAGTATGACTGTGGGAGCTACTATTAACTGACATACCCCAAGCTGAACTAAGTGTGGGGCCAACCTGTAACCCTGGATGGAAGGGTGTTCATACCTTGCCAAGGGCACAAACAGATCTGACGTGGATCCACTAAACTGATGTCCACAAGGGACAAGGGTGCCCAAACTAGTCTGACAGCTGACCCCTTTGATACCTACTATGGCGCCGTAATTCTGGGACTTGGGGACTTCTACTAAAGGTCTCAGTCTAACCTGATAGTTGAGCCTTCATCCCTTCGTCCGCTCGGTGCTAAGCCTACTCCTAACTGAATGTAAGGCAATGAATGCAACTGAAATACTGGATAGCTCAAATACTGATAACATCTGAGAATGAAATATAATAATACTGAAAACTGATGGCATTCTAAGTCTGAAGTATAACTGACTGTAACATCTATTTAGCATGCATGAATTCAAAGTACTGAAATTACACACATGATAGGGTTATGGAAAATCTAAGTAGATAACTATCCTGAATTCCCAAGAACATATGAGGAAACCTATATACCATCATGGAAAGTGAATCACACTACTTGTATAGGATTCAGAAACCCTAGGTTTGAAGAACTAACTGAAAGTTGAGTGAACTATATTTAGAGACTCAATGGGTGAAAGTAAGGTTGTCAAATAGGCGGGTTGAGCTGAAATTAGAATGATTTAAATGGGTTGAATTATAATTGTGACCCGCCCAAATTTACTTTGGATTGGGTTAAATTGGGCTAAAAATTGGGTTGGATCATGACCCGCCTAATTTGACCCGTTTAATCTAATCAATACTACTACTTATATTAACATACTTTTGTACTTTGGTACCCCCCTCCCACAGCCCCCACCCCCACCACCTCCACCCCACCCAAAATCATTTTTTTTTAATTTTTATTTTAAAAAAATATTAAAAAAATTAATATTTTTGTTATCCCCACCACCCACTCCCACCACAGCCCCCTACTCCCCATCCTCCCTACCCCCACCACCTCCAACCCCCATCCCCCCTACCCCCCACTACCTCCACCCAACCCAAAACTCAATCTTTTAATTTTTAAAATTTAATATTTTTGGTACACCCTCCAGCCCCCCTAGCCCAACCACCTCCACCTCAGTGCCCCTACCCCCAACCACCTCCACCCCACCCAAAACTCACTTTTTTTTAATTTAGTTATTTTTTTAAAAATTTTAGAAGTAATATTTTGGTACACCCCCCTCCCCACGGACCCCCAGCTTTTTTAATTTTATTTTTTCCCAAGTAATTTTGGTTACACCCCCCTTCCCCCAGACCCCCCCCCACCCAGCCCCCTACCCCCCACCACCTCCACCTCACCCAAAACTCAATTTTTAAATTTTTATTTTAAAAAAATAAATAAAAAAAGTAATATTTTTAGTACACTCCCCTCCAGTCCCACCCTAGTCCCCCCACCCTACCCACCCCCACCCCTAGCCCCCTACACCACCCAAAACTCAATTTTTTAATTTTTATTTTTAAAAAATAAATAAAAAAGTAAAATTTTTGATACCTCTCCTCCCCTGCCCCTCAGCCCCCCCTCCTCACCTTCACCCCACCCAAAACTCAATATTTTAATTTTTATTTTAATAAGAAATTAAAAAAGTAATATTTTTGGTAACTTCCCCCCTCCCCCAACCTACCCCTAGAAAATATTTTCTACTCTCTAATCAAAAATAGAAAAAAATATTTTTTAAAAAATGTGTTCTCACTAATCTATCAAATAGTAGAAAATATTTTTCGAAAAAGAAGCGGGTTGAAGCTGAGATATAATTGAGCTCAACTCAAGATTATTTTAAGTGAGTTGAACTCAAATGAGTTGAAAGTTGACCCAATATCAAATTATCATGAACTCAACCCATAGATTCTGGGCGGGTTATGTGTTATTGGGTTCATTTTGACACCCCTAGGTGAAAGAAACCCATTGATGAAATCCCACATACCTGGAAGAGAATCTATGGAGGAAATACTGGGATTGAAGCCTGAACTTGAGAAAACCCTTCTGCTTGTTCTTGAGAGGAAGAAGCATTTCTTCTCTCCAAATTTTGCTAAGTACAAATTAGTTTTAGGAGGATGGGGAAATACGAGTAAAAATCCCTTTAATTACCCCCAAAACGACTAAGGGTCAGAGTTAAAAAGGGTAAAGAAAAGACTAGAATACCTCTGAATTAATTAAAAGAAAACTGCTAAAATTCTTGGAACGTCGAACCATGGACTGGTTGATGGACCATGGTACTAAACGATGGGCCATCGACTGACCCGTGGTTCTGACCTTGAGTTTTGGGGGTCCTTTGATTTACTGATTCCATGAGTTACAGGGCGGACCGTGGTTCTGAATGATGGGCCGTTGTTGAACTCATGGTTTTTGGACCTTAAGCTGAGGGTTCTCTGGTCTGATTATTACACGAGTCAGAGGATGGACCATGGTTCTGAACTATGGCCCGTTGTCTGACTCGTGGTGTTTGGGCCCTGAACTGAGAGTCCTCTAATAAATGGGAACCACGATTGACAGGACAGACCATAGTTTTAAACTACGGTCCATTGTCCTATCCGTGGTTTTAAGGTAGGAAACTGACACCTCTCTGATGACCAAGTCCATGAGTGATAGGACGGTTTGGGGTTTCAAACCACGGTCCATGAAGTTACCCATAGACTAAAGGGGACCAACACTGGAGATCAGGCCACGAGCAGATCACGGGTCATGGTTCTAGAATATGGTCTGTGATCTTGGCCGTGATTTCTGGAAACTTGAAGTTTTCTACAATTTTTCCTGCAGAGTGTTGTACAGTAGTTGGTTCAGATTTTGGGGTGTTACAAAAGTATTCTTTTGTCCTTGTAAAATTTAACCGGGGGTGGATAGAATCATAGGTGGAAACCTGCATATGGTAAATAATTTTTTTACATCTTGCAATACCTTGAAAGTTAAAACAAAAATAAATCCAAAAAAAGGAACAAAGATGGATTTTCAACAGATAGACACACAAGGAGAAAGATAATGTCTTTGAATAGAAGCTTGTTAATATGCCACCATTTTCTAACACTTTAGTGTTTCTTTCTATTTCTCTTTTTATGGAACATTTTTTTATTTGTAAGAGTGATACAAGGGAATATTTATGGTCCATAGTAAGGCAACAGCATTACCTTCTTGGAAGCGTTACTATAATTCTCATCATGCTGCCTCTTCGCCTTCTGAAAATAGGTATGCAAGATTTTTTGCAAGTTCCTCCAAGGCAGATGCTTTCTGAACTGAGAGATCTGGTGATCCAGCATATACAAGAAGGGCAACCACTAAAACTGAATAGTTTTTAAGGAGTGCCACTTTATGCAAAGGCATTATAAGTAGCTTCCAAACTTCAGCTTTGGTTCTGTTAAGTACTTGTTCTAAGTATTGAGACATATTTAGTGTAGGTGACTTGATATCATAGGTACTTGTTCTGTTAAATACAGTTTCTACATAAAAATACAAGACTATAGACACCCATATTGCTTTACTTAGGTTCCGGGTTTAAAAAGTCAACTCAAAAGTCAACCCTAAGCTCAAAAAGGCAAAATCAAAAATTTATTTTAAAATCACTTTATCCATAACATAGGGAGTTCACATATAAAATTTCATCGAAAACAGGATTAAAATCAATTTTAAAATCATCAAAATACCATTTCTTGACTATACCAGGAAAACCAAAATTCCAAGTTGAAAAATAAAGATTTGAACGTGAAATCATGACATAATCATTGGGGATAGTGTAAAAGTAGTATAAGAACTTACCCAATCAAAAAAATCTCAAAATCACAGTTTAATATTGCCAATAATCGAGTTCTAGATCTCCAAATATGAGTTTGGGAGGTGACTTTACGAATAAGAAATAAGATTTTGAAAAGGCTCTCAGGCACTGCAAAAGCGGCCCATGTATGCAAAAGCGGACACCAGCAACAACCAAAACTTAGAAAAAATTGGATTCGAACCTCGAAACTCATTCATAACCTCTCGAAAACAAACCAACTAAGGTACTAGACAATAATCAACATTTTGAACTCAATGGAATCATCAGATTAACAAACAGAGGTTGATATCACCGAATGTTGACAAAAGTCAACTATATGCCAAAACTTTCAAATTTCCAACCAACTTTTCAAAATATACCTGAATGCCTCAGAACCTAAACCAATAGTGTATCCCAAAATGGCATTCCATCGCTAACGAAACTAAAAGAATTCTCATATGAAGCTCTAAACTCCATATGTTGACCAAAGTCAACCATATCAACTTCAAAGCCTTCCAAAATGAAAAACTTTTTTAAAATCCAACCAAACACCTCGGGAATCATACCACCCACTCCCACTGATCACAAATACACTAATACTACTATAAAAAAGGGCAAAATGGTCAAAATGCATAAAAATTGAAAATCATTATGAGGGTTAGTACATCATCCACCACTAAGACACACATTCGTCCTAAAATGAAAGAGTAAGAAAGGTACCAAGATTGTCAAGCAACTGTGAATACCCATTGTTGTCACGCCCCGAGGTTACCCCCTAGGCGTAACACGGGACCCGGGACCACAAGTGCTCCAAGTTAACCCTTGGTCATAGCATACTCAGATATATTTAAGAAAAGCAAGCGGAAGCATACATAATGAAGTTAGAAATCCATAAACTTAAATGGGATAAATTCTACGAAATACCAATCCAGAATACAAACTAGCTATATCTGAAGCCTCTAAATCTGAAATAGGAGTTGATGGGACAAAACCCCAACTAACTCAGAAATCCAACAGGAAAGAGACATAAAAACACTACTCATAACTATGGTCTTCGAATGATGAGGACTCACCAAGATAATCCGGATAGCTGGCAATGACTAGCCACGCACCTGAGGAGTAGAGCCTGAATCTGCATCATAATAAGATGCAACGCAAAATATGCGTCAATACTATAAGAAGTACTGAATATGTGAGATATGCATAAATGAAATCAAAACACGCTTAAAACATACTTAAATCTGAAAGCATCCGTAAAAGAGATATCGTGGGAAAATACCATAAGTAAAGCTTAAATCATGAAATGGGATAATTTGATGCATAAAACTTTCTTATAGGAGTTTCTCATAACCGACAATAGACCATGTGAGCTACATGGAATCTAACTATATAACCCTAGTTAGCAAAGCTGCCCCGAACCCTGCCAAGGTACGAGCCACCATACTCAACTATATAACCCTAGTTGGCAAAGCTGTCCTATGCCCCGCTAAGGCAAGGACACCATTAATGACATAGAGTTGTACCACTTTCATAAGCCCATCGGGCGATTCATAACCTGCGCTGGCAATGTCGTTTTGGACTTGGGTAATCAAACCCTCATCGCTCGGTGCTAAATACTACTCCCAAAAATATACATACATATAGCTCATATATACTTGTGACATATCTGATGTCAAATCTGTTTGAAAAGCATAAGGGTATATCTATACCATGCAATTCACATAGCTTAGGTCGACACGTCTAGATGCCAAACCTTTCATAAAATATAGAGACATATCAAATATCATATTGTTCATGCTTCAAAATCCTTAAAACTTAGCATAGCCATAATTCAAAACATACTTTCTTTTCTAAAATCATACTGGAAGAATTAGGCATGCAAATTTCATATTATATAAGGACATGCTATCTAAACATGCCAAATTTCACTTGAGATCATGCAATTTGAAGGAATCATACTTGAAATTACCTTTAATGCATGGGCATTTGAAATCAATTAAGGAACCTCAAATAAATCATACATAATTAATGAGGAACCATAAATTTATGCTCAAAAACTGATTTCATAAGTTTTTCCCAATTTGAATCAAAACCCTAATTTCACCAGTTCATAAATCAAAATAAGAATTTGAGGTTTTGGTCACAAGGGTGAAAGGAACCCATTGTTGGATACCCACATAGCTTATTGAAGTAAGCTTGATTCAAGGGGAAAATAATAGGAGACTTGATCTTGGAGCTTGCAGGAATCCTTTCCTGTTTTGATAGATGAATGAGGAAATAAGGAATGACTTAGGCTAATAAGGGTAGAAACCCAACAAAAAGTGGTCAAAACGACTTCACTTAGGAGTTAAAGAATAGGGGAAAAGACCAAAATACCCCTGACTTTAAATAAAAAGCTATAGGAAAAAGGTCATCTCATGGGCTGCCCGACGGGCGTCGTGCCCACGATAACCCATCAGCCAAGGCATCGGACAGGGATTCTATGGGTCTGGGACTTGTTGGCTGATTTTGGCAGTGGATTCCCATGGGCCGTCGCACCCATGACGCCTGTGGTGATACCTGTCGGAGAAGGGAAGGAAGGGGAAAATCACTGAAGTATTCCGACGGTGGGCTCCCACAGGCCATCGCATTCATGATGCCCGTCGTGACCACCTATCAACTGGGAAGAGCCATGGCCAAGAGCCACTGGACGCATCCCACGGTGTGCCCCATGTCCCATCGGAGTTCCGATGCCCATGTTGTTATTTTTGGCACTTTAGCGGCTGGTTGATCTAGTTTACATTGTATATAACTGTTATTAATTTTTATATAGAGATCCAAGTGCCTTGATGGCCCGCATATTATTTAAGTCCTAGATATCATGGCGGCCTCTACGACCCAAACAGGACTTATGTGCCACTGTTTATTATTTTATAATTGTTGGGAGTAGCTATTTTTTGTAGAGATATTAACAGGGGCCTTGCCATTTGAGAGCTTATTTTTAAGTCAAGGTATAATTGTTTGTATTCTTAATTGCATGTGGCTGCTATGCGCCAATGGCAAATGGTTCAGCAGGGTCGGCTTTTGCCTAAGTTTTGGCATCAGGTGCCAGTTGCGCCCTCTGAGTTTGAGGCATGACAACTTGGCTTCTCTAATAAGTGAGAAGGAGAATAACGTCATCTTAATCTATTCATCAGGCATATCTTGGTACTAAAAGTTATCACTTATCCCAACAAACTCTTACAGGACCTTATATGGGTCTTTGTGTGGTTTACCCCCATACTAACAAGTGTTCTTCAATAAATGTATCATTTATTCTTTCAACTTCACATTTTTTGTGATATTTGGGTTGACAGTTGCTTTTAAAGTACTTCACTGATTTGGTGTTGCAAAATTTAACAGAGGAATGTGTGGTGGAGCAGGTGATGACAACTCTGTCTACTCCTTCATTTTTAGGGTTCATGTGGTTACCCATTGCGCTCAACTTTCCGAGAGTGTGTTCAACTTCTCAGGATCAATGGGAATAAATAGATTGCCTTGACTTCTAATGTTAGGGTGTATTAACCTATAACCTATGATGGACAAAACAACGACCAAGTAAAAACTGAATTGTTCAACAACACTCAAAATAGTATCAACTTCTAAAAACTCCCCGGCAACAATACCAAGAACTTGTTACGGCTAAATGCACATGCCAGTGTACGCGGTTTAATAAGTAACATAGGAATTATTAGTCCAGATATCAATCCCACAAGGAATTGATGAATTGATGACTAAAGTGAGTTTGTACTTAACTATTCAGTGAGTACAAAAATAGTATCGATGGATTGATAGATTACTACTTACTAAAACAATTTAGGTTTTCAAATGTGAAAATGCTTTTAGAGTGTTTTGTGATTTCAGAGGTGATTAGATTTTTAGGGTTGCAATTTAGTAATAATCTAGTTGAGTTTATCAGATAAATAGCCTGATTGATTCCCAAAGTTATTAATTGCGGGTGAAATTCAGAATGTTGAGAATCTTTCCAAACTGCCTTTACGCCAACTCGACTACTCGAAACACCTATATTCCTATGATTGTTGGTCGATTGTGAAGCGCATGTGATTTCTCTTCCGTATAAACTTAGAAACGCTAACAAGTATATAGATTTCTATCCACTTTAGAGTATTATTCCCCTTTCTAGAGTTCACAGAAAATCTCTATCTTCCCTTGTTACGAACATAAATTCCATATTCCTAGTCGAATTCATGCCCCATAGATAGTGTCTGAGAGGTGATCAATCTACCAAACAATTAAGCACAAGAGATGATAAATAACTTTAAATTAGAAATGAAATAATACTAAATTAACATTCAAACATCAACCATCACGTTCAACCACAACCCTAGAATCTAAGAGTTTAGCTACTAATAAGCTAATTACAAATTAACAAGTTCATCAATAGCTAGAGATACAACGGTGAAAAATAGACCCATGAATTTTATAATGAAAACTTGAAGGATTCAATAGACCCACACATAATAATCAATTATAAACTCAAATAATCAACACTCGTTCATAAATTCAAATACCCATCATACACACACCCCTAGAATTGATTGTAGCTACTCATAATGAAGGAACAAGAGAATATACCAAATGGATTTTCAATAATTCCATTCATTCTTCAATAACTAGCTTCAAATTCCAAGCTCCAGTATTAACAATGGTGTTTTTCACTACAAAAAAATAGAATACTTGTTCTCTAAAGTGTACCCTACTCATTTCTTAATTGGGAATTGAAAAACTGATGTATATTCATTGCACAGATCCCAAAAAGGGTTTTGCAAGCTTCCCAATTATGCCACAATCAATCTGGACCATTTTCCCCTTCAGGCAACTTGAGAAATGATGTGCTAAGGCACCTACGATCGCCCATGGTGACTTGCGGCACGCAGGTACCAAGTCTTCAAGGTAGTGAAGTGCATGTCACCTGCGACCCCGTCTGCTTGAGCATGTGCGATCGCCCTTGGTAATTTGTGGTGTGCATATACATGACTGCTTAGGCAGTGTTTCATCTCCTTTTTGCACTAGCACCAAGGAAACACAGGTGCCCTTATGCGACATGCATGCCAACTCACTTATCATGGATAAATCTTTGTTCTTCCGGTTATCTTTTAACTTGGCTTCAACTTTTAGCTCATTTAGGTTCAAATCCTCTTCTTTATTCATTGACCAAAAGTGCCTGTATATAAGACAATGAAGGAAATAAATCCTTCTAAATCATATGAAATCAAGGCAATAATTCATGAATAGAAGCTAAATAAGTTGGTAGATTACCAACTTATCAAACTCCCAAACTTGAACTATAGCTTTTCCTCAAGCAAGGACTAATAAGGTAGAGGATCGACACAAACATTTTAAGACACAAGGGCTGCACAAAGGACTATACCAACTCAATGACTCAAGAAATAATAAACAAAGGACTCAAAACAAAAGGCAATCACTCATTTGGTAAAACCACAAGCTCAAGACATATGTATTTCAAAACTCTTATCAAGAGACTTCAATTTTCATTCAAAATCAGGAGATTTGTCTTTCAAAACAAGATCAATAAGTTTCTCAAGGCATTGGAATGGACCTTCAAGGTTTGCCTCAAGATTTACCACACAACTTGTCTCATTCATTCCTCTCAATTGAAATCAGGATTTCATTATTCACTTCAAGGATGCAATGCCACTCACCACAAGAGAGAATCCCACTAACAATCATGAAATTCCTAATATTGGGATTTTTAATATAATACAAAGACTCTCACTCTCTTAAAGAAGTTCAAGTGCACACATATAAAACCATAAGCTTGCCCTTTATGTAATTTGCCACTAATGTAGAGTTGCAAAGCTCAGAATCACAATAGACCTTCGGGCAATAATGTAGACTATGTTTAAAGTGAGGATTTCATTTGGCTGAAGTGACTAACAAGAATTCAAGTGCATTCACTAACATCTTTGATTCTCTTTACCTTATTTCTCCCTCTTACAATTACAATTTTTCTCATACAAACCATTATTTTGAACACCTTTTTCTTTCGCTTATGAGGTAAGACCACCCAATTCTTTCTTTCTTTCAATTTTAACATCTTTAGATCAATTACTTCTCAGTATAAGCATAAGGCGCTACCTCACAATTTAAGCTCAATTTCTCCTTCTATCATCAACAATGCATATGATAAGTATGTAATCTACCAACTTTTTGAGTCTTTAATCATGAATTATTGCTATATTTTAATGAGATTTAAAGGTTCTTATGGCTTTTATTGATATGAATACAGGTACTCTTGGTCAAAAGTAGAAAACAAGGAATTGGACCTAAAAGAGATCAAATGGAGTTGAAGTATGAAGTGATCAAGATAGATGAAGATTTTGTCGAGATGTGCAGATGCTGTGTGACACGCACAATGCTTGGTGTAGTCCGTACCTCTCTCTGCATGAGGCTAAAAGAAGAAAAAGAATCTACTAAGGGGTACGTCTACCATGCGATGCATACAATACTTGGTGCAGTTGGCACCCTACTTTGCATAACACTCAAAGATCGGCTGAAGTCACTGGTCCACGAATGAAGAGTCGTGCGATGCACACAACAAGATGTGCAAAATACACATTATAGCGCACAGCTCCCAAGGGGAAATTTTGTCCACTTTTATGTGACAAATTAGGAACCTTCTAAAACCCAATTTGGGCATAGTTTTTCATAGTTTTTTTAGTTTTGAATAGTTCTTGAGTATTGAACAAGTATTCTCTCCTAAGGAAAGATAGAGGTTTTCACCCAATTCTCTCCATCTTCAACCTTGGATTTGTAAATTGAGCTTAGATATTGGAAACTTCTTCCATTAATAAAAGGAAATTTAAATTACCCATTCGGTATTGCTTCTTATTCCTTTAGCATGAGTGGCTATGTCTCTATGTCTAGGTGTGTGTTGATAATGGGTGCTTCATATTGGGTGTGGGTCTTGTCTAATTTTGCTTATAATTGCTAAATGGATATTGGTTTAGCGAATTCTCCATGTTTTAACTCTAAAACTAATGGTTGCAAATATTGATTGAAATTACTTTATTGTGTTCTTGCTTGAGAAAGAGGTTCATAATTTCAGATGAGAATTCAATAGTGGGTACTTGGGATTCCATTTAGATTGAGGCTAGAAATAGCTCAATTTGTCAAAAATACCAATTTAAGAGTCTAAGCTAGAGATAGTGTGACTTCCCCAAGCGTATATTGGTTGGTTGTTGTGTAAACAATGGTGATCTAACACAGACCATTGGAAATGTGTTGTTGGATCGAAAGATTAGCATTCACACTTAAAACCAATGCTACCTATGTTATTTATAAAGAATTTTCATAATTGGAAAACTACCTTATCCTATGTTTGAAGCGCATTGGACGCATACCCCTAGTCGTCCTCTCTCTTAATTCAAACTCGTGTTTAATTTATGTCTTTAATTTGAATTGTGAATTGTGACAGATTTCCCAATTCCATGTTTCCCCCTTTTTTACTTTATTGTTATTTGAACATGACCTCTATTGGTGATTGATATACAAAAATCCTTTAGGCAACTCTACGATTCCCTGTGGGATCGACCCCGACTCCCATTGGGAATTATAAATTTTGTTTTTCTTAATGATCACTTTCACCTTCGTATGGAGAATGTACTTGAGCATTATAAAAAATGGCGCTATTGTTGGGAAATGGTGTTTGAGTAACCTTTTTGGTTGACTATTGAAATCACCTTGTGAGTTTTTGTTTTCTTTTTACGTTGTTTGAACAGGTTGTGTGCATAAATTCCCAAAGCATCACCACATAATACTTCTTACACGACTCATATGCACCTGAGAAGTTGACTATAGGAGGCCGTAAGTAAAAAATATGGGGAGCCAAGGGGGTAATGGGTGCTACCTCTGCTACAGAAATTGATGAATGGAGGGAAAATAGAGCACGATGGGATAGAGTGTTATTCATCGCTAACCACTCCTCAAATTTATGGCCATGAGTGTGGTGAAACACATAGTTGAGATGGTTAACACGATTGGTGTTGTTGGGGCTGTGAACTTCATAGAAGATGTGGATTGTTCTAGTAAAATTAGTGAAGAGGCATTGGCTGCAAATCATGAGATGGGTTCCAATGACAGTCTCCAAAAAGCAAGCCTGAGTTCGGGGAGACAACATCATGGGAATCAAGGTTGGAACGTAAAAAATGAGAGTTCTTGGATCGAAAATATGCTTGCAAGAGTGTTGGAGAAGGTAGAGTCCACTGACAATAGTGTCAGGGAGTTGAGATACGATCTGGTTAGTCTGGATCAAACTGTGTACTCACACTCCATTGCTATCGAGCGGCTTGAATAAAGAATAGTATGGCTTACCTCTCAATTCGAATCTAGGCAAGTATATAAGATAAAGGTATCGGTGATCTACGAGGCAAATCCAATGAGATCAAAAGTGTAACTCCAACTGAAAATAAGCCTACAATAAAAAGGATTGTAGGCAATGGTCTAACAAAAATAAAAGATCAACGAAACAAGGTAGCCAAGATATGCAAACCTTTTTACAAGTATCCACCTCCTTTTCTGCAAAGACTATTGCAAGAAAAGGAAAAAGAGCAACCGAGATGATTTGAATCCATGTTGAGAAAAATGGTCATTAACATCCCATCAAATGATGCTTTCAACAAGATGACCGAGTATGCTAAGTTTGTGAAGGATATATGCACTACAAACAACTTCAGGGATTGTGAGATTGTTCGCATGTCCCCCTAAAGTAGTGTAATACTATCGGGTAAACTTGTTAACGAAGAGGCAACTCTAAGTGTTTTTTACCTTTTGTGATGCGAATGGGGTGCATCGGTCTACAAGATTGGTGTGTGATAAGAATGCAAGCATGAATTTGATGGTGCTCAAAACTTTTAGATGATTAGAGCTTGGCCAACCCACCCTCATAAATATGAAGTTGCTCATGGCGGATCAATAAATGAAATATACCGTGGGGATTGGATATGATATTTTGGTGACGGTGGGTTGGCTTGAATATCCTATGGACTTTGTTGTGATTGATTGCAATGGGGGATTAGAAATACCAATTATTCTGGGGCAACCAAGTCTCAAAATAGGGAGCACATTAAACAAAATAAATTTGGGGGAATTCAAATCTTTTGTGAATGAAGAAGAGGCAACCTTTGATTTGTGTAGGTCCATGAAGCAGACAAATGACCTTCAAATGGCTTTTGTAATTGGCAAGATTGAAGAAAGTGTTAACTTGCACATGAAGGAGGGGTTCGTGGATGAAGCGTTGGAAGAGATGTTGTTAAATTATGATTATAACACTTGAAGTATGCCTACTTAGGTGCTAATGAGACCTTGCCGGTCATCATCTCCAATAAGTTAAAAGAAAAACAGGTGGAGGCATTGATCAAAGTGTTAAAGAAGCACATTTGTGCCCTTGGGTTGACTATTTCCAACATAATTGGCATACCCCTGGGAATATGATAAATCTTCAAAAATAATGTTCACCATCAATCAAACACCAAAGGAGGCTGAATCCACCTATGCAAGAGGTGGTTAATAAAGAGATTATCAAGTGTCTAGACGCCAGAGTCATTTTCCCCATTTCTCATAGTACCTGGGTCAGCCCCATGCAATGTGTGACACAGAAGGAGGTAATTACTATCATCCTTAATCAAAAGGATGAGATCATAGCTCTAAGACCCATGACCGGGTGGAGGGTGTGTATGGATTATCGAAAGTTGAATTCATGGACCGAAAAGGATAATTTCCCCTTTTCTTTCATGGACCAAATGCTTGATAGATTGGCAGGCCGTGGCTTTTATTGTTTCCTTGATGGATATTCCGGATACAATCAGATCTCTATGGCTCTCGAAGACCAGGAGAAGACAACTTTCACATGCCCTTATGGGACTTTTGCGTTTGAAAGGATGCCTTTTGGTTTGTGCAATGCCCCAGCCACGTTCCAATGATGTATGATGTCCATTTTATCCGACATGGTTGAAGACACTATGGATATATTTATGGATGATTTTTTGGTAGTTGTGGACGAGTTTGATGACTGTCTGGTACATTTAGCAGAAGTACTCAAATGATGCGAGGAAACAAACTTGTTTCCAAACTGGGAAAAGTGCCATTTTATGGTGAAAGAGGGAATAGTATTGGGTCATAAAATTTTTGAAAAAGGACTTGAAGTTGACCAAGCTAAGATTGAGTTCATTTCCAAGCTCCCCCTCCAAAGACCGTAAAAGGAATACGGAGTTTCCTTGGCCACGCCAGGTTTTATAGGTGATTCATCAAGGATTTTTCAAAGGTGGCTTATCCATTATGTAAGTTGCTTGAAAAATAAGCCAACTTCGACTTCGATAGTAGTTGTATGATGGAATTCCTCACATTGAAAGAGAAGTTGACAACAATCCCCATCATTATCGCACTGGATTGGTCAAAGTCATTCGATCTTATGTGCGATTCCAGTGGTGTGGCTTTGGGGGCTGTACTTGGTCAGCGAAAAGAGAAGCTATTCTACCCAATCTATTATGCAATAAAAACGTTGAATGCAGCCCAAACAAATTACACTGTAATGGAGCAAGAGTTGTTGGATGTGGTATTTTCTTTTGAAAAGTTCCGGTCATACCTTTCGGGGACCAAGGTTTTTATGCATATGGACCATGCATCGATAAGGTACTTAATGACAAAGAAAAATGCCAAGCCCCGGCTAATTCATTGGGTCTTATTACTACACGAATTCAATTTTAAATAAAAGATCAAAGGGGATGTGAGAATCAAGTGGTCACTTATCGAGATTAGAAGAATAAGAAAGGCCCACGGGGGAACTTGAGATAAATTATTCGTTCCCCAACGAACACATTTTGGAAGCCTCACATAATCTTACACCATGGTTTGCTGACTTCGCGAACTTCTTAGAAAGTGGCTTATTACCAGATGGTTTGAGGTCACACTAGAAAAAGAAATTTATTCATGATGTTCAAAAGTTTTTCTAGGATGAACCCTACCTCTTTCGGGTTTGCACAAATGGCATAATCTGGAGATGCATACCCGAGATTGAAATGATGCCCATCCTTAAGGCTTGCCATTCTTCACCCGTTGGAGGTCATCATGGGGGTGTGCGAATGGCATCAAAGGTATTGCAAAGTGGGTTTTATTGGCTAATACTTTTTCAAGATTCCCATGATTTAGTGAAGGAATATGACAAATTTCAATGCAAAAAGGGTGTTTCTTGATGCCACAAACTCCCATTGACGTCAATCCTTGAAGTTGAGTTGTTCGATGTTTGGGGCATTAACTTTATAGGGCTATTTGGGAGTTCATGTGGGAATAAATTCATTCTTGTGGCTGTTGACTATGTTTTTAAGTGGTTAGAAGCTGTGGCGCTACTAAATAATAAAGGAAAGATCATCACATCGTTCCTCAAAAAGCATATATTTCCACGGTTTGGCACTCCCCGCGCCATCATTAGTGATGGGGATCTCATTTTTTGCTACAAATTATTTAGTGCTCTACTTGAAAAGTATGGAGTCAAGCATAAAGTGGCTACCCCCTACCACCCACAAACAAGCGGGCAAATTGAAGTGTCCAACAGGGAAATAAAGGCCATCCTTGCAAAATTAGTAAACATCAATAGAATGGATTGGGCTCGGAAGTTGGACGATGCACTATGGACCTATCAGACAGCCTACAAGACCCCAATTGGAATGTCTCCGTACCAAATGGTCTTAGAGAAATTGTGTCACCTACTGATAGAACTAGAACATAAAGCCTTGTGGGCTTTGAAGAAACTGAATTTGGAATGTGAAAAAGCCGCACAAGCAAGAGTAGAGGGCCTTAACAAGCTAGATGAGTTTCAGATGTGAGCTTATCAAAGTGCCTCACTCTACAAGGCCCGCATGAAATACTACCATGACCAACAAATTCTCAAGCGTGAGTTCTCTCCGGGAGATTGGGTGGTTTTGTTCTACTCTAGGCTATGACTTTTTCCAGGGAAATTAAAATCCAAATGGTCTGGCCCCTTCAAAGTATTTCAAGTATTCACAAATGGAGCAATAGAGCTAGAAGCTGAAATTGGCTCAACCTTTAAAGTAAATGGGCAGCGAGTAAAGAAGTATCTGGGCATGCCTGAAGAAGTTGCACTCTTAGAAGCAATCTACCTCAATGAACCATGAGTAAGAGATGCCATCATCGATCCATGACATTAAACTAAGCGCTTCTTGGGAGGAAACCCAAGCATTTACCTTTATTTTGCACACTTTTTATTTTTGGTGTTACTTAGTGTACCACACTAGGGGTGTTGATATTTTGAATAGCCATTAAGCAGCCACAGGTGCAGAACATGCGAGCTACACATTGAAGAGTGTGTTTTGCATGGGCCATCACCTTTCAGAACAGATTTATCTTGCAATATTCTGGACCACGTGCACCACAATGTGCAATTGCACATCACATTGTGCACATCGCACAGAAGTTTTCATATCAGAGATAAACCACTGGCACTAATCAATAATTGTTGTATCCGGACATGCGATTGGTGTGCAGATGCATGACCCATTGTGTATGTTGCACACCATATCACACTCCCAACCAGAACACTGGCAGTCCTTCAAAAGTTGAGCCCTCTATGCGACATCTAGGGCATTTCGCACCACTCCGTGTGTGCTTCGCACATCACCCCAGAGAGTACTTTCTTTTCCTGAGCTCTTATATCATTGAGGACAATTCTCAATTAATTTTTGGGGGTACTTAACTGAAAATTCTAATCACCTTGTCAATAGTAGAGTAGCAATAAACTCTGACGGTTTTCTTAATACCACGGTTGTATTTCAACCTACCAACCATATATACACCATGGTTTCTCTGAAACCCCATAGTTTAGCAACAAAATAACCAATTATCTTAGGTGAGTCAAGCTATTTCTAGCTTCAACTATTAGGTGGGAATTTTCTAAATTAAGTTATTTATAGCCTCAATTTATGGTGGAAATCTCAAATCCATACTATTGAATCCTTACCCAATTATAGAACTTCTTCTTCATTCAAGAACATAATTAGTAAGCTAAATAAATGTTTGCAACAACCAATTTTATAATTAAAACATGAAGGATTCAATAGACCCACACATAATAATTACACCTATATAAGAAGTGTCAGGAAGCAGGCATGTGGATGACATACCTGCTTTGGCGGACCCGCTCTGAAATTTTTTATACTCTTCTCCTTTTTAATTTATTTAATTTATATTAAAATATTATAAATCATAATAATTAAAAACTAATTATATATTTAAAAATTACATTATTACATTAAAAGTATTATAAATCACAATAATTTATAACTTAAAATATTCTTATATAAAAAAAATTATACTCTTCTCCATTTTAATTTATTTATTTTACATTAAAAGTATTATAAATCACAATAATTAATAACCCATTATATATTTAAAAATTAAATTAAAAGTTATTATAAATTATAATAATAAATTACATTAAAAGTATTATAAATCACAATAAAAAATTACATTAAAAGTATTATAAATCACAAAAATAAAATTATATTAAAAGTATTATAAATTAAAATAACTAACAACTTAGATATGCGTATATGAATTTCATTGATCTAAATAAAATAATATGTGCATATCTAAATTAGGCATATCATAAATTTTTAAGTATTAATATTGGGCCCGTGCAAGCATGAGCAATAACTTCTAGTCAACTATAAACCCAAATAATCAACACCCATCTCCAAATTCAAACACCCATCATGCACACACCCCTAGAATTGAATTTGGCTACTCATAATGAAGGAACAAGAGAATATACCAAGTGGGTATTCAATAATTCCATTCATCTTCAATTACTATCTTCAATTCCAAATTCAAATATCCAACAATGGTGTTTTTCTCAAATCAAGGAAGAAGAAAGCTAACAAAACTTGTACTCTAAAGTGTACTCTAACCATTATATCCCAATTGGGGAAAACTTGGTATATAATCCTTGAACAGATCCCAAAAAGGGTCTTGGAAGCTTCCTAATAATGCAATGGAATTTTTGGACCATTTTTCCCTTCAGGTCACTTGCGCCTGGACCTACGACGGCACCTGCGCCCGCCCTTGATGATTTGCAACATGCAGGTGTCACTTCTCTTGGGTAGTGTTGATTTGTCTCCTGTAGCTCCATCTGCGCGAGCACCTGTGGCCTCACTTGATGACTTGCGGCACGTAGATGTCTGTGTTGCTGGGCAGTACATAAGCTTCCATTTGTGTTGTCACCTGAGAAATGCAAGTGCCCTCTTGCGACTTGCAGGTCTCCTTATACATCATGAATATATCTTTTCTTTCCAGGTCATCTCTTGACTTAACCTCCATTTATAGCTCATTTGGGTTCAAATCCTCTTCTTTGTTCATTGATCAAGAGTGCCTGCATATAAGACAAATAAGGCATAAAATCCTCCTAAATTACATCAAATCAAGGCAATAATTTATGAATAAGATCTAAATAAGTTGGGAGATTACCAACTTATCAAGCACCAAGTTTTAATTTTTTAAAAATAGGAAAATGCATCAAATTTTTGCTTGCCCCCAAAGCACACAATCGTTTAGCATAACCCAATTGTACATGGAATAGTAAAGGCACCAGGGTCTTCCTTCTTAGGCACAAGATTACTAGACATGAACACACTATAATGGTGCAAAACTTCGACGGTCCTAATATACATGCTCCTATCACAACCCAAAATCTAGCCATGAGGGAGCCTACTAAAACCCCCAGTAGGCAAGCCAAACCCAAGAGAATGATACTACAATTAAATACTAAAACAGATAAAATGGAAGCAGAATAATAATAAGATAAGGGCCACCAACATAGATATATACAAAATGGTATAAAATACACAACAGGCCCTAAAGAGACCAAGGAAGACAAATATATACAAGGAACCCAAACCCCAGACCTGGTGTCACCAGTATAAGAGCGTCTAGGTACATAAATAGTGCTATACAAGGTACTACTATCTATCAAAATACAAAATACAGACATATGAGTAGATGAAAAGAAGTAAATCTCCAGACGTAGGGAGCTCACCATGATTTGAACTACCATCGGCCTCAAATGAATAGATGGTCAACAAGGTGGCTCGTACTAGGTACAAAAATGTAGTATGAGTACCAAAACATGTGGTACTCAGTAGTCATCCTAGGCCAACCGATCTTAGAAGAAAATATATAATATTAAAAATAGGAAAGTAAACTAGCTATTGGGGTCCACCTAAATCTAGTCATCGTAGGTAACTATAAGCAGGTATAATCCGAGATAAAAGGGTGAAGATAATAAAAATAAAAGCGACAAAACACTCAAAAATGCATATAAGAGAATGCAATGCATCATGGAATGATGTGGTGCAGAATGTGGCCAATTTAGGATGTAAAAACCCCAAATTGTGATGCTGCCTTGTAGGCTACCTGAATTATCTCATAGGCCTCCCTAGAACTCATTAACATATGCAATAAAAGTAAAACCCAAATATATGCTCCTCGAGCCGCCCTTAGGCTCATCAACAGAAAGTAAAAGGAGAAAGGGTACGAAATATCCTTCAGACGGGAGTATAAAGTGGTACAATCTTTTCCTTTACAAAACATTTATAAAAACATGAAGTATCTTTCTGAAATCAGAAAATCATAGTAAAAGTAGAAAATCCCATGCTTAAAACAAAAATCTCATATTTTTTCCCAAAATCATACCACTAGCCATGTAAATGCATGTATGAGCATATGCGTACCATTACAAGAGAATACATATATATGTATATAACAAACAGGGCAAAAGCACCCTCCAAACAAGATAATTGACCTGAAACTCCATCCAACCCAAAGCTATGGCCTCGAGAGAATAGTTGTATAGTAACAGAAATAAACACAGAAAATAGAATTATAAAGTGAAAATAACCATAAAATGTCTACTCTGCTATGAAATCCTCCTTAAGACTATGCTAAGGATTCTAGTATAAAAATAATGAGGCTATAACACCCTAAACTAAGGATAAACATTATAATTCTTTTCTACGATCCTGATAATGGCCAAATGTGCAAAAACAGGATTAAAGCCTAATTCTAACCGAAAACATACCCTAATGTTCATGTAACTTATAAAATATATAACCTAACCTAGTTGAGTCAAAAAGAGGTAAATTGTAACGTACGTCAATGTCAAACTGCAATCGTGAATTGTCACTCAGGAGCCTTTCCCTTTTGGAGTGCCTCAAAATGCTTCCACACTATCACAAACATAATTTAGGTGTCAAGATGAGAATAATGACACCCATATTGATATAAATAGTTTCGAGCTAGAAATTGGGTCGAAAATCGAGCCTCGAGGACCACTTACAAAATTAGAAACAAGTTTCAAAGTTATGTTTCCAACGGGTTTCTAAACCCATGCCAAAAATTTGGGCACGAATAGGACACATTTCGGGGCTCAAAACAGCCCCAAAGCTCACTTGATCAAAAGAACAAAATTCATGAATTAGTTACTATGGCTTATATGATAGATACACGTGAATTCTACAAGAATTTATGAGGAAATAAGTTAGAGACTTTCCCGAGATAATAAGGGTCAAAGAAACCTTAAGGAACCAACTCCTAAGCTCACCGATAATAGATTTTTCGTTTGAAATGAAGGAGAAAATGATGTTGGAGTATACTTAACTGCCAGGGGTCCTTCATCACGAACGTGAAGGACCCCTCGATAATGTGAAAAAGGAATAGGGAAACCATCGCGATCGTGATGATCCTCTTTGCGATTGCAAAGAAGGTACCCCACCTAGGTCCACAGTCCCTTCATCGCGAACGTGATGAATCAGTCGCAATTGGAATGGTCAAAAAGTTAGACTATCGCGAACGTGATGATCACATCATAAACGAGATGAACAAATGGTGACTGCACTAGCAGCGGTGCACCAACAACATAATAAAGCTAAAATTTCACTAGATGGACCCTCAAGATTTATTTCGAACCCCATGAACACAAACCAAACATGTTACCCAACTGGAAATGACATTCTGAACTCAATGTAATCATTGAAATGACATTCCAGACTCAACGGAATCATCAAAATGACCAACAGAGGTCGTCTTTATGAAATATTGATCGAAGTAAACATTTTGTCGATTATGCCTAAAAGTTACCTAATTGCCCAAAATTAGTCTGAAAGCCTCGGGATTCAAATCAAAGGTTCCACTAGACAAAAGTCCATGTTTGAAGCTAACAACGCTGATGGAATTTTCATCCGAGCCTATTTACTCCAAAAGTTGACCAAAGTCAAACCTTTCATCTTTAAGATTTCCAAAATAAGGAAACTCTTCTAAAACTTGACCGAATACCCCGGGAAGCATGTCACCCATCCCAACAAGTCAAATTATCTATGAAGAAGCTACAGGAAGGGTCAAAATGGTAAAAATGTATGAATATAAGAAAATGACTGTAAGGGTCATTACAACATTCACTACTAAAATAACTTTCATACTTAAAAATTAAATATATGAAGGTACATGAAGGCTCAAAAAATTAAGGATAATGGGTCCGCATGTCATGCTCAGTCTTCTATGTAGCCTCCTTGATAGGATGATGCCACCACTGAACCTTAACTGATGGAATCTCCTTGGACCTCAAGTGCCTAACATGCCTATCCTGAATAGAAACAGGTTACTCCTCAAAAGCTATAGACTCATCAAACTAAACAAAATCCTACTAAAGCACGTGAGACTCATCCGGAACATACCATCTCAATATAGAAATATGGAAAACGGGGTGAACATTTGAAAGAGAAGAAGGCAAGGATAACTAATATGCTACTACCCCAATGCGATGAAGGATCTCAATGGCACAATGAACCTAGAGCAAGCTTGCCCTTCCTCTCAAACCTCATCATGCCCTTCATGGGCGACACATGAAGGAACACTTGGTCACAAACCATAAACTCTAAGTCTCAAACCATCCGGTCAGCATAGCTCTTCTGCCTACTCTGGTTAGTATAAAGTCTCTCCTAAATGAGCCAAACTCGATTCATAGAACCACATAACAAGTTAGTACCCCACGGCCTAACCTCAACGGCATCAAACTAACCTACCAGAGACCTGCACCGCCTACCATACAATTCCTTACATAGATCCATCTGATTACTGGAGTGGTAGCTATTATTATACACAAACTCTGCCAAGGTTAAGAATTGGTCCTACTGACCTCCAAAATCAATAATACAAGCCCGCAATATATCCTCCAAAACCTGAATAGTATGCTACAACTGACCATCAGTATGCGGGTGAAAAATAGTGCTAAGCTTAACTCGAGCACCCAACTCTCTCTTAATAAACCTCCAAAAATAGGAAGTAAACTGAGTACCACGACCAGGAATGATAGAAATAGGAACCCCATGAAAATAGACAATCTCACACATGTAGATCTGAGCTAACCTCTCTGAACTGTAAGAAGTATGAACCGCCAGAAAGTGAGAAGACTTTCTCAACCTATCCACGATGACCCAAATAGCATTAAACCTCCACAAAGTGCATGGAAAGCCTACCACAAAGTCCATAGCTATATGCTCATAATTTCCACTAAGGAATTGGCAGTTGCTAGGTCAAACCACCTGGTCTCCGGTGCTCGTACTTCACCTACTGACAATTCAAGAATCTAGACAGGAAATTTGAGATATCCTACTTCATCCCACACAACCAGTAGTGCTGTCCTAAGTCATGATACATCTTAGCTGCCACGGGATAAATGGAATATCTAGAACAATGAGCCTCCTCTAGGATCAACCTGACCTAACTACCAACTCTAGGAACACAGGTATGACCCTCAATCCTTAGAACACCTTTCGAATCGAAGGTCACCTTCCTAGCCTGGCCACTTAACACCTTATCATGAATGACCCTCTACCTCGCATCATCAAATTGTTGTGCCCGAATCTGCTCTAACAATGAAGACCTAGCGTCAACACAAGCAAGAATACATCTTAGCTCAAATATGTCAAGTCTAACCTACCTGTTACCTAAGGACTAGATATCTGAAGCTAAAGGTCGCTCCTCTATTGCCAAGAATGCAAAACTACCCATACTAATTTTATTCTGGGTCAAGTCATTTGCTACCATGTTTGCCTTGCACGGGGGATAGAGAATTGATATGTCATAGTCTTTCAGTTGCGCCAACCACCAGCACTGCCTCAAATTTATGTCCTTCTAGCTAAAGATGTATTGAAGACTATGATGGTCAGTGAAGATCTCATAATGCATGCCATACAGATAGTACCTCTAAATTTTCAATGCAAAGACTACTGCTGCGAACTCCAAATCATGAGTTAGGTAGTTTCTTGTGTGAACCTTTAACTGCCTAGAAGCATAAGCAATAACTCGGCCTTGCTGCATAAATACACTTCCCAAACCAACTCCAGAAGTAAAACTATAAAATGTAAACCCCTGTCCCTTAACTAGAAGAGTAATAATCTGAGCCGAAGTTAATAAGGCCTTGATCTTCAGAAAGCTTGCCTCACACTCATCAGACCACTAGAAAGAGACATTCTTCTGAGTCAATCTAGTCAATGGAGCTACTATAGAATAACACCATTGCAAAAAGCTTCTATAGTAACCTGCCAACCCGATGAAACTATGAACCTTGGTAGGAAAAGTAGGCCTAACCCAAACATGAACTACCGCAATCTTTGCTAGATCCACCATAATCGTATTCTTGGATACCACGTGCCCCAAGAATGGCATTGACTCAAGGAAAAATTCACACATAGTGAATTTGGCATACAACTACTTATCTCGTAATGTTTGAAGCACAACTCTTAAATGCTTCTTATGCTTCTCCCTACTCCTTGGCTAAATAAGAATGTCATCGATGAACACATTAATAAAGGAATCTAGGTAGGCTCAGAACACATGGTTTATCAACTCTATAAATGTTGCTGGGGCATTAGTCAACCCAAAAGACATGACTAGGAACTTATAATTGCCAGATCATGTCCTAAATGTAGTCTTTGGGATGTCCATAGCCCTAATCCTCAACTGATGATAACCCAATATCAAATCAATTTTAGAGAACATAGTTGCACCTTGTAACTGGTCAATTAGATCATTAATACGCGACATCAGATACCTGTTCTTATAGATCACCCTATTCAGCTGCCTATAGTCAATACACATACGCATGGAACTATCGTTCTTCTTTACAAATAGAATCAGAGCACCCCATGGAGACACACTCGGTGTAATAAACCCCTTACTCAGATGATCCTAGAGTTTCTCTTTAAGATCCCTCAAATTATTTGGTGCCATCCGATATGGAAGAATATAAATTGGGTGAGTGCCCGTCTTATCATCAATATTAAAGTAAATATCATTATCTAGATGAAGACACGATAAATCAATAGGAAGGACATCCAAATACTTGCAAACCATGGGAACTGACCCATAAGAAGGTGTGGTGGCACTAATATCACAGACGTAAGCAAGATAAGCCAAGCACCCCTTCCCAACCAACTATTGGGCGCACAAGAAAGATATAACTTCTCTCGGCATGTGGCTATCAACACCCTTCCATACAATAATAGGGATACTAGCAATCCGTAAGGTAACAGTTATGGTGAAGCAATGTAAGACTGCATGATAAGGAGGCAACTAATCCATGCCTAAGATAACATCGAAATCAATAATATCCAGCACAAACAAGTGTACCCATGTGTCATACCCCAAAATAATAACCATACAAACCCGATATACATGATCTACTACTATGTAATCTCCTAATGAGGTAACTATACGCATAGGTATAGGAAATAACTCACAAGTAGACTCTGGATGAGTAGAATAATAAGCAGATACATAAGATAATGTATACCCCATATCAAACAATGCAGAAGTTGATTAATAACAAATAGATATTGTACTTATGATGACATCATCTGAAGCCTCAACCTCTGGCTAGCCCAGAAATGCATACATGTGGCTCTGACCACCACGACCACCTCAAGAACCCTGGGGACCACCCTTACTACCCTGTGCCCTCTCTCTGGCTAGTGGAACTAGAGCCTTGAGGGCCTGAACCTGTTGACCCAGCTAACTCTGTTGAACCTGACACCCAAAACATAGAACCGAGAGACAATCCCTAGCATAGTTACCCAACAAACTACACTCATAGCAACCTCGACATGATATACCCTGCTGAGATGACCCAACTAAACTAAAGTGGACAATATGGCATGTAAACCCAGAGCAGGCAACTCACAAAGTCTGAACTAAGACCTAGCTACCCTGGCTACTCTGACCCTATGTAATCTAGTGTCGCTTGAATAGGCTGGCTAGGCTACAAATGCTATGGATGACTCCTAGCGGAGAACTCTCTACCTTTGTGCTGCAAACCATTGAATCTACCCTGACAACGGGGCCTCTTATTGCAGCCTCTATAGGCCTCATGATGGATATCCTTAATGGTGCAAGCATGATCAACAACTATAAGAAAACTCACCCCTAAAACCACCAAGTGCTCTATAGGCAAATAAAGCGGTAGACTCAACCCCTTAATAAACCGGTGAACCTGCTCGTGCTCTGTGGGAAAAATCATAGTGTCATGCCTAGCAACTCATGGAAGCGGACCTTGTACTCATAAACTGATATAGATCCTTGATCTATCATAGAAAACGCATCTCTTAGACGCTCTCTCATACTGCACGATACATACTTCTCCAAGAAAGCCTTAGAGAATTAAGCCCAAGTTATAAGAGGTGACTCAGTTGGTCTGCAAGCAATATAAGACCTCTACCAGTGTTTTTATAGACCATCCAACTGAAACACAATGTATCTGCCCCATGTGACTCAACCAAACAGAGGTATGCAACCTCTCCTGGCACCTAACAAGAAACGCATGAGCATCCACCACTAAAGCACTAAAAAACCTTGGAGGATCCAACCAAATGAACCCTCCCAGTATCTTCTACTCCTCAGAAGTCATAACTAGACTAGATTGAATAGGCTGAGCAACTAATGGAATAGGCAACACCTATAATCAGGGAGCTAAAGTTGCAGGTTACACTTCTAAACCCTGTGCCGCTAATTGGGCTGAAGTTTGAGCCTTATCTTGAGTCTATTAGCTAAAAAGAGTACTAGGTGAAGCCCTAGACTGTGACATGCCTTACAGAAAACCAAGAATATAAACTAGAGTGTCTTGTAAGATCGGTGTAGCCATAAGACCTACCAGATATTAGGCTGGCCCCATGCCCTCTGGCTTATACTGAACCTCATTTGCCCTTACCTCTGGCTTCAGTGACAATGACCTATCTTGGGCTCGAGCTGGTGCCACAGCGCGCCCTGCCTCTACCTCTAGGTCAACCTCTGCCCCATCCCCTAGTTAGGGTTTTAACTGCAGGCATAGGGGCCTCGTCCTCACTTATTGTAGATCTCATCTGAATCATTTGAGAACGACTGAAACAAATAACGTTTAAAGGTTGATAGAATAAAGGATGCACGATAAAGAAACAACAAGATGAAGTTTTCCTAAAAATGTTGTATATTCTCCCACGGATAGGATACAGACATCATCATACCGATCTGTGATATTCTACTATACACTTACTCGTGTACTGGTAAGACCGGTGAACCTAAAGCTATGATACCACTTTGTCATGACCCAAAATTAGGCCATGAGGGCACCTACTAAAACTCCCTAGTAGGTAAGCCAAATCCAAAAGAAAGATACTACAATTAAATACTAAAACAGATAAAATGGAAGCAGAATAATAATAAGATTAGGGCCACTAGCATAGATATATACAAAATGGTATAAAATACACAATGAGCCCTAAAGAGACCAAGGAAGGCAAATATATACAAGGAAACCAAATCCTAGACTTGGTGTCACCGGTACAAGAGCGTGAAATATAGAAATAGTGATATACAAGGTACTACTGTCTACCAATGTAACACCCCAAAAATTCTAAGCTAAGATCCGAACCGTTCTTCATATATGATTAGGTCGAAACGGATAGATTTTCTATGAATAAAAGTATTAAGATCAATTATTAAGTTTGGATGTGTATTAGATATTAATTAAAGTCATAAAGAACCACTATCTCAAAGTTAAGTTGAAATCCTTTCTACCGATTAAGTTTTCATGTAAGTTCTAACCAGGGCATACTTCATATGACCATTTCTCCTAGAATATAAAGATTTAGGTGGACTAGTACTCACCACATTAAAGGTATTTGAATTATCTTTCCAACTCTACCAACCACTCATTAATCCGAGTCCGGGGTAAAAATTTATGGGCATTTTAGTGAAGCACTATCAGCTGTCAAAAATTCGATGGGCTGGCCGACGGGCGTCAACGACGCTCGTGGTGATCATGACGGCCCATGGTGGAAGAGAGTGGGAACCAACCAGTGAGCCTATTTTACCCCCATGAATCCCACGGTTGGGTCCGACAGCCCATGGGAGCCACGATGGCCCGTGGGAAGCGCCGTCCGACGATATTTCTGCACTTTTTTTCAGCATTTAAGTTGGGGGTAGTTTGGTCCTTTCCTTACCTCAGGCCTTTTTCCATGTCTTTTAATCACCCAAAGGAGATTATTCCTCAAAGGAACATCGATCCATATCATAGAAAAGCTCTCAAGACTCTAAGGAAAGACACCTAGGGTTTCAAGCAAGCAAAAGCATAGAAGCTCAAGCAAGAAAGTCTCTATAGGGTTTTACTTCAAATTTCTTCTCCAAGTTTTCATCCCCCAGTTCCAGCCCTAGAAACTCTTCAGTAATCAGGTCTATGGGTATTCAATGAGAATCTCCTTTCACCCTCATTCCCAAAGATCAGTTTTCAGTTATGATTTCTATAAATTATGATTCTAGGGTTCATACCCAACTATGCATAAAAATAACATGCTTTCAGTCTTAGCATTATGTTGCATTCTCAGATGATTATCAGTATTTTAGCTATCTAGTATTTCAGTTTGCATTCATCGCTTACATATTCAGTTGGGAGTAAGCTTAGTACCAAGCGGATGAAGGGATGAAGGCTCAGCTGTCAGCCTTAGGTTGAGACCTTTAGTAGCAGTCCCTAAGTCCCAGAACTATGATTCCACCATAGGTATAAAAGGGATCAGCTGTCAGCTTTAGGCTGGTCACCCTTGTCCCTTGTGGACATCAGTTTATTGGATCCATGTCAGATTTGTTTGTACCCTTGGCAAGGTATGAACACCCTCTCATCCAGGATTACAGGTTGGCCCCACAATTAGCTCAGCTTGGTTATGTATGTTAACAGTAGCTCCCACAATCCATATTCATTATTGCATGACCTTGCATTCAGTTATCAAGTTTAGTTCAGTATTATACAGTTACATATTTATATACTTGGTCATTGCATCAACTTATATCTTTCATCTTGCATTCAATATAGTATATTAGTGTTTTGAGCATGTGCAGTAGAAGAAACTCCCCTAAGGATTTACTTTAAACATGACTTTTAGCATGACTCATGGTTTTCAGCTCAGTTGCACTATTACATCATTTTCAGACATCATTCATCCTTTTAGTCTATAGATCCCCTAGTAACTGTCTTACAAATCTTAAAATATCATGATCTCACAGTCATAGTTCAGAAATATGATTTATACCCTCTTCAGCAAAAGAGATTATATTCTACAATTTGACTTGTGCATTCTCAGATATCTATTCTTAGTCCACTTTTCAGCTATGCTTTCTGTATATACATGTTTTCTCATGATTTTGAGTTAGTGCATTATCTCACATGCTAAGTACATTCAAAGTACTAATCTCATACTTTCTTGTACTACATCCTTTTGATGATGCAAGTTTTAGTACTAGCTCCTAGGATCATGGTCATACAGATCGCAGCTTCTAGTCAGCAGTTGAGGATGAGTTCTCCTTATTCGGGAACTCCAGTCAGTAGTCATAACAGTTTATTCTTAGTTTGATATATTGATTAGAGATAGTTGGGGTTCATGTCCCAGATAACTATAGTTAGTGTTAATAGAGGCTTCATAGACATTTAGACAGTCAGTCAGTTAGTTGTATCAGTTTTCAAATGCTCTTGTATCTCAGTTATGAAAGTTCATTTTATAATAGTATTTTTAAAGAGCTCAGCAGTAAATCACTGGACACTGGGAGCTCACCACGATTCGAACAACAGTTGGCCTCGATCGAGTGGATGGTCAACGTTGGTGGCTCATACTAGGTGTTGCATCAGAAAAAGATATCGAAATATAGTATGAGTACCAAAACACGAGGTACTCAATAGGCATCATAGGCCCAACGAGCTCATAAGAAAATATATAATATAATAGATAGGAAACTAAACTAGATATTGGGATTTACCTTAACCTAGTCATCGCAGATAACTATAAGTAGGTATAATCCGAGCTAAAAGGGTGAAGATAATAATAAAAAAAGCAACAAACCACTCAAAAATACATATAAGAGAATGCAATGCATCACAGAATGATATGGTGCAGAAAGTGGCCAATGCAGGAAAGTAAAAACCCCAAAACGCGATTTGCAGGTCGCTGATAGGCTCACCCCTAATCGTCTTGCAGGCCTTCCTAGAGCTCAATATGCTCCTTGGGCGCCCTTTTGCATATAAATAGAAAGTAAATAGAGAAAGGACACGAAAATATCCCTCGGACCAGGTATAAATTTGTACAATCCTTTCCTTTACAAAATAGTGATAAAAACATGAAGTATCTTTTTGAAATCAGAAAACCATAGTAAAAGTAGAAAATCTCATGCTTAAAATAAAAATCTCATTTTTTTTTCCAAAATAGTACCACTAGCCATGTAAATGCATGTATCAGCATATACATACCATCACAAGAGAATACATGTATATACATAGAGCAAACATGGCAAAAGCACCCTCCAAAAAAGATAACTGACTTGAAACTCCATCCAACCCAAAATTATGGCCTCGGGACCATAGTTGTATAGTAACGGAAATAAACACAGAAAATAGAACTATAAAGTAAAAATAACCATAAAATTCCTACTCTACTACAAAATCCTCCTTAAGCCTATTCTAAGGATTCTAGTCTAAAGATAATGAGGCTATAACACCCTAAACTAAGGATAAATATGATAATTCTATTCTACGATCTTGGTAATGGCCAAATATGCAAAAAAAAGGATTAAAGATGAATTCTAACCTAAAACTTACCCTAACATTTATGTAACTTATAAAATATGTAATCTAACCGAGCTAAGTCTAAAAGAGGTAACCTGTAACCTACTTCAACGCCAAACTACAATCACGAACCATCATTTGGGAGCCTTTCCCTTTTTGACTGCCATAGAATGCTGCCACGCTATCTCAAACATAATATAGGTGTCAAGATGAGAATAATGACACCCATATTGATATAAGGAATTTTAGGCCAGAAATTAGGTAAAAAATTAACCCTCGGGGCCTGCTTATGGAATTTGAAACAAATTTCACAATCATGTTCCTAACGTGTATTTAAACCTATACCCAAACTTTTTGCACCATCAAGATACATTTCATGGCTCAAAACAGCACCGAAGCTCACTTGATCAAAAGAACTAATTTCATGAAGTAGTATGTATTACTACGAAATATACAATAGATACATGTGAATTCTACAAGAACTTACAAGGAAATAAGTTAGAGACTTACCTTGGATGATAAGGGTCAAGGAAACCTCAAGGAACAAGCTCCTAAGCTCACCAATAATAGAGTTTTCATTTGAAATGAGGAGATAATAATGTTTGAGTATATTTAACTACCGGGGATCCTTCATCCTGAATGCAAAGGACCCCTCTCGAACACGAAGAAGGAGCAGGGAAACTATCATAATCATGATGGACCTCTTAACAAACACGAAGAAGGAACCCAGCCAGGGTCCATAATCCCTTCATCGTGAACATGATGACCCACTCATGACAGTGATGGTCAAAAAGTTAGACCCCTGCAAACTGATGATGCTCAAAAGCATTCTTTTGAAGAAGGTGGTAGCAATCGTCAAGCAAAATAAAAGTAACCCAATGGATGGTCGAGGTCTAATCTATGGAGAGTGGAGTAGTGATTCGCTAAGAGATCATCGAGAAATAATCACTAAGGGAGTAAATGGTCAAATAACTTAAAAGTAAAGATTGAGGGAATTGGAAAGGGAAATGTACGTATCAACTTTGATATCAACACAAGAGCGTATGTAAATATGGGATTTTTAATGAATGAGAAGGAGACTAGGGGTATGCTTTTAATGGGATTGTACAAATGGTTAGGGTAGTTGATTAATTATGCAAAGTCTTGATTAATGATATGGGTATAATGACGCTCCAGGTCATTTTCTGCTTTTCATCCCTTTTCTGCATTTCGAGCTTTCCTTCAGCAGCTATAGGTCATTTATGACTTGTCGAGACCGACGGTTTAGTGCTTGGGCCGTTTGTTTGGTCATTATGACAATTTCCCTGTTTTAGCTCTCAAAGTTGGTAAATCTTCGACTTTGGTCAACTTTCTTGGTTAACATGCTCATAATCAAATTCTGACAGTTCTATTAGCTCTAGAATAGGGATTTTGGTCTAGTGGGACCGTTGGTCTGGGTCTGAGTGCTTTCAGTTTGGTTTTGTGTGGCCTTGTATGTTTTGAAGTCAGTTTGGCTGGTAGGATTAAATATGGTCAACATTTGTAGAAGACGGCCTCGTATGGAAATTTCGTTCAAACTGTTAGATCCAGAATGTCAACTTTGGGCTAGGGGTACCTTTGGTTCGAGTCCCGAGGCTTTCAAAATTATTTTTGGGTTTTGAGTTTCGAGTTGGTTTTGGGTATGGGGCCCACTTTTTGTTAAAACATCTCCGTTGGGAGTTTCATCGATTCCATTCAGTTCGGAATGCCATTTCTGGTAGGGTAGCATGGTTGGCTTGTGTTTACGTGGTTTCAGATGAATCCCGAGTGTCCGTCGAAAGATTTTTAGACTTGGGGAAATTGATGGTTGTTGTATTAAGTTGCAGAATCTTTTGCTCTTTGCGATCGCGAGGATCCCATCGCATTCGCGATAGTCTGGTTTCTTGACCATCACAATCGCGAAAGGTGTCCTTCGCATTCGTGATGTAGCCGGCTGGGACCTGGCTTGGCTTCCTCTTCGCGAACACAGCCTGGACCATCGCGATCGCGATGGTTGGGCCACCTGTTCTCCGCGAATGCGGTGGTCCTATCGCGATCCTGATGAAGGACCCCTGACAGCTATTTAAAGTCTCAACTTCATTTTCTCCTTCTAAATTCTGAAAACTCCATTGTTGAAGCTCCCAAGCTCCTATTTTCCAGCTCCTTGTTTCAGTGTCCTGCACCCGGTAAGTTCCCTCATCACCCCTCTCCTCCTTCCGTGGTAATTCCTGTATTTCTCCCGCTAATTTCCCTTATTGTCAAATTTTGAAATTTGGGGTAATCCTTGTAGAAATCTGATCTTTTGGGGACTGCATGTTCTTAAATTCGTGCAACTCATCTTCGTGACATGTTTCTCTTATCGAGGTTGGTTTCCGACTTTAAATTCTGAGATTTTTCATTTTAATCTCGTGAATTAGTAGAACTTCATGGCTATTTTTGAGCCTGAAGCAAACTTCATTCGCGCACAAACTTTGGGCATGGGTTCTTTAACCCACTGCAAACATAATTGTGAATTTTGTTTTTTGTTCTATTGCCCAGGCCCCGAGGGTCATTTTCCCAACCTGATTTCTAGCCTGTTTTTCCGTATAACAATATGGGTGTCATTCTTCTTGTCTTGACACCTAGTTTATGTTCTTGATAGTGTGGTAGCTTTCTAAGGCTGTTCAGAAGGGGAAGGCACACGAGTGACGGTTTGTGCTTGCAGTTTGACCCCGAGGTAGGTTACGGTTTACCTTTTAGACTGAGTTAAGTTAGATAGTATATATTTATGTGTTACTGGAATGCTAGGTTGGATTTTAGATAGACTTAGGCTTAAATCCTGTTTATCATTTTAATTGGCCATTTCGGGTTTTTAGCCTAGAACTGTATGTTATCCTTAGCCTAGGAGCTTGCTTCTTCTATGTGACTAGTATAAAATCCTTAGCATGCTTTTAGGAGGCTTTAGAGGTAGAATAGAGTTTTTCCCGTTGGTTTCCACTTTTATTTCTGCTTTACCGCTTTATTCTATCATTGTGTGTAACTGTGGGCTCGAGGCCATGGCTGGATTTGGACGGAGTTTCAGGTCAGTTCTCTTGGTTTGGAGGGTATTTCTGCCCTGTTTGATATGATGGTGTGGTTTTTCCTCTGTTTGTGAACATTCATACTCATATCGCATGGCATATCGTTGGTACAACAAGGAAATGATTTTCAAAGGTTTTTGGTTTGAAAAGAGGCTCTACTACTGTTGTGATGATTTTTCAGACTAAATCAAGCTATTTTGAGTATCACCTTTGTTTTTTTGAAGGAAAAATGAGGAAATACTATTTTCTGCATATGTATATATTTATAGTCCGGTGCGGTATTCTGGACCCTGGATACGTTATTTCGGGTATTTTTCTATTTCACATATATATATATATATATATGCATAGTCTAATGCAGTATTCCAGGCACCCGATGTGGTATTCTGGGTTTATATTATATTGCATTCATACATGCACCATCATGCACCGCATTGCATTTTCTTTGGCACGTGGATCGACTCTGGTTGGCTTGATGTTGTCTTCCTTCCCTTTCTATTTGGTTTATTGGCATGTCTCCAACTTTATAACTAGATTTAGGTGGATTCCTGTATAGTTAGTTTCTTTCCTGCAATCTATTTATATATATTATCTTTCTGCACTCGGTCGGCCTATGATGCCTACTGAGTACCCATTGCCTTGGTACTCATACTACACTCTGCATCTCTTTTTCTGATGCAGCACCAAGTACGAACCACCTTCGCTGATCTCTTGTTGTTCGAGGCCCATTGCTATATGGATTGTGGTGAACTCCCGGCGTTTATGGAGACTTTTCATGCTTTCCATCTTGTACAATCTGTCTATATTTTGTATTTTTGGATAGGCAATATCTATTGTATAGCTACTCCTTACTTTTGTCGCTCTTGTACTAGTGACACCAGGTCCGGGTGGGTTCTCTTGTTGTTTTGTCTTTTGGGTCACTTTATGGCCTTCTTATGTATATTTTGTACGATGGTATATATATATGCTATTGGCCCTATCTTTTTGTTATATCTTCCGCTTGTCTTTAGTTTAATTATTACTTATTGTCTTTCGCATATTTGGGTTACGCTTGTCTACTGGGAGGTATGTAGATGCCATCATGGCTCAGTGTTGGGTCATGACAATGGGTAGCATTGGTTTTAGTTATATTTGGTAATATCTCGATCCTCCAAATATATATCCTATGGTCTTTGCTCAAGCACCATAGTTTTAACATAAACCAACCAATTCAATTGCTTGGGTAAGTCATACTATTTCTCGCTTAGACTCATAGATGACAGTTTCCATCGGTTAAGCTATTTCTAGCCTCAATCTAAGGTGGAAATTTCAAACTCCCACTATTGAATTCCTATCTGAATTATGAACCCCTCTTTCGGGTAAGAACACAATTAGGAAAACTCAATTAATGTTTGAAACAATCAATTTTATGATTAAAACTTGAGGAATTCAATAGACCCATATCAATT
The DNA here is from genome assembly GCA_003996215.1 of Jaltomata sinuosa. Lineage (NCBI taxonomy): Eukaryota > Viridiplantae > Streptophyta > Magnoliopsida > Solanales > Solanaceae > Jaltomata > Jaltomata sinuosa. Next base: position 196,764 of record QJPP01002755.1, on the reverse strand, counting down.
CATCAATTATAAGCACAATTAAACAAGATCCATACCTAAATTCAAATACCCATGATGCACATACCCCTAGACAAGGAAATTAGCTGCTCATACTAAGGAAATAAGAAGATGTACCAATTAGGTAACTCATACTTCCATTCATATTTAAGCCAAAATCCAAATCCAAGCTCAATTTAGTACAAAAATGGTGAATTCTAAGTGTAGAAGATGAAGATAAAGAGTACTCTCAATATATTCCTTGGTACACTTCTCTATGCTACAAATTCTATCAACTCTCTCTAGTACACAACCCAAAATAAGTTTTAGAAGCTTCCCAAAATGTCACTTAGTTCCCTCTGGGAGTGGTGCGACACAACGTGTGACATGACGTGCGATCGCCCCATGTATTGTGTGCGTTGGATGTCTCTTTATCCTCCGACCAGTAATGCCAATTGCTTTGGTGGTGATGTGTGAAGGGAGGTGCGGACCGCACGCCATATTGTGCAGCTCGCATATCAGTTGCACCTCTTGGCAGATTCTTCCTTGTTTTCGATCACCTTCACACTTTAACTCTTTTTGATCTCTTTAGGTCCAATTCTTTTGTTTTCTACTTTTGACCAAGAGTACCTTCATTTTCATTAATAAAGGTAATAAGTACCTCTAATTCTCATCAAAACATGGCAATAATTCATGAATAAAGGATCAATAAGTTGATAGATTACCAACTTATCAAACTCTAAACTTGAACTATTGCTTGTCCTCAAGCAAGCTACTCACAAGGTAAGGAATGAATTAGGTTCTAAAACACACAGAGTGCACACAAGATTAATCTAAACTCTACAACTAAGAAAATAATAAAAAATAAGACTCAACTACAATGCCCAACTCAATTTGGACCACCCTCTTCTCAAGGCAATTTCTCATTTCAAAACGTTTATCAAAAGGACTTCATTTCTCATTCAAAAACAAGGGAATTTGTCATTCAAAACAATATTTTCAAGATTCTCAAGTCATTGGCATGGACCTTCAAGGTTTTCCCTTAGATTCTCCACACAACTTGTCTCATTCATTCCTCTCAATTAAAACAGAGATTTCATCATTCATTTTAAGTGTGCGATGTCACTCACACCAAGAGAAAATCCCACTCACAATCATGCAATTAATAATAAAAAATGGATTATAAGAGAACCAAGAAGACTCTCACTCTCTTAAGGAAGTTCGAGTGCACACGCATTGAACCATAGGCTTTCCCTTTATGTAATTTATCACTAATGTAGAGTTACCAAGCTCAGAATTCCTAAGGACTTGCGGGTTACAATGTTGGCTAGGGTTAAGGCGAGGATTGCATTTGGCTCAAGTGACTAAACCTCCCTAATGCTCTTTGTGATCACTCAAAACACAACTCACATTTTAGAACAATAACTCCACCTTATTTCTCTCTCTCACAACCCCAAGTTTCCCTTCAACTTTCTTTTATCACCTTCAGTTGGTAGCACCAAATTTTTTTTCTTTTCATTTTGTTCATTTCATTGGACAATTTGAAGAAATTTTTGATCTAGCCATATGGTCGTACCTTGTGTTGAAATACATCCCTTTCTTCTCCACATTGGTGCATGCACCCCCCAAACTTAGGCTCTTGCCTATGTTATCATTTCAATTCTCCCCCAAATTTAGGATTTTAGCCTACATTTAACTTTTGAGCCATTATAGTGGATGGGTGCAAAAATCAAGGTTCCAAGAAGGGTCAAGGTTTCAAACAAGGTGCCAAAGAAAGGTCACAAGATCAAAGGGGCTTACTAGGGTTAATGTAAAGGGATATCAATTTAGGTGAAGTGGCTTATTCAAAAAGGGCCTAAGGTCATCTTCCAAGCTTGATTACATCTAGGATTTCTCCTTGAATTACATTTGGGGCATGTTCTAGACAACACATACACACAAGAATGAAGTAGTATAGCCTTACCACACAAGAATTTCACAATTAATCTCGCAATCAATTGGGACAAATAACTTTTGACAAGATATTCCGAGTTATTTTACACATTTAATTGTGAATTGATCAAGCCAAACATGGAGTGTGCAAGTCATGACAAGAGAATAGTTTACTTAAAATTATTTTTCCTCTTTCCTTTAATTTGTTGAAAACTTCTTATCAAGAAAATATTTTGGTGGATCCATTTCGAGACAAGTAACAAACAAACTCAATTTTAAACTAAAACTTGGCATTTTATCTTAAGAAAGTTGCCTCTCAATCTACCATAGGGAAACACCAACCTGGTTCGACACTATAATAGCAAAAAAAACCAGAAAACAAAGATAAAAGAAATTATTTTCTTCTTGGGAAAGAATCGTGGTATGAAGAAAACCCCTGGAGTATATTCACTAATCTACTATTAAAAAGCCGACCAAAATTCTAAAGCACTCATGAATCATTTGAAATCAGTCCTCGACGTAGGCACTAAGCGCTTCAAAGGCACGAGTAATAAAATAATAAATCATGTAGGACCAACTGACATTATCGCAACTCAAGCAATACATAAAATAAACTCGACGAGGGAACAGTTTAAGCACTAAGAAAATAAAAGGCCCTACAAGGGCAATATCACAATCATCCAAATCATGCCCGACAAGGGGCACATAAATTATCTAATAAGGAAATTAAAATGTCAAGGCCCAACAAGGGAAATAAAAACAATATTTCAAGGCCCAACATGGGCAACCAATAACTGTAATAAAAAATGCACCACCTCCCCCACAAAAAGAAGCATTACCCTCAATGCTTAAGCTCAAACAAGTAAGGAAAGAGTGAAATAACTCCTTGTATGGGCTACTCCTCCTCCTCATCCTCCTGCTCTGCTGCTTCTGAACTGGTACCTGCTCTTCCTTGGCGGGAACGGGCGATATGTTGTGACTCTATGATCAGCCGGTGGAGCACTGGATCCTGATCATCAGCTAACTCTTCATCATCGCTACCATATGCAGTGAATAGCTCATCCATCGGACCGGGAGTATGACGAGGCCATGTCATGGCCACATCTAAAGTACTCAAGTCTGCATCACGAATTGATTCCTTCATTTTGGCCTTGTCCCAATACTTTTGGATCTATGCTACAACGCCCTTTATTACATCCACCCTCTTGCAAAGGTTGCTCACAGTGTCCACTACCTCTTTTATGGCCTTCTGAATAATATCAGGTAGCTTATTAGCTAGATTGGTCAACTGCCTATCATGAGAATAGGTCAAGTTAACAAGCTTTTGTAGGCTACCTTGGATCGAGATAGGTGAAGATAGTGAAGGTCTAGGAGGTGCATCACCTGCAGGATTTCCAGACTCTATGGGAGTAGGTGCTTCTGAGGGTGATCTAGAAGGAGAGGAAGTAGTGGGCTCAACATTTGTATCCCCAACCTCAACAAACTCAAAAGGCTCCATTATGTGCCTTTTCATTCTAGGGGCATCCACATCTGTCTTCTTTGTAAGGTCAAGAACACCAGTGGCATGGGTAGGGTTATCACAATGGAAGTAGGGAATTATAGCCTTAGCATAGAGCTTGCTAATGAGTACAAGATAGGGAAATGAATCAATACCTCGACGTTCCTTTATTTTAAGCATGTCATTTGCTATCTCTTCAAAGTTAATATGCTCCCCAGACATGATAGATGCATCCAGAATGGCTCCCTACTGGGTAACCTTTTGATCATTCTAAGAAGGCAGGAATCTAGAGTGGACAAAGTTATACCATAAGCAAGCCTCAAAGTTAGAGTCTTACGTGAGATAATGCCTCCCATAGTGGCCCAGAGGGAAGTCCCAGGAGCAATGATAGTGGCAGCCCAGTCAAGTGGCTTTGTCTCAGCAAACAACTTTGCCCAAAGTGTTGGTGCAGGCTTAATTATGTTACCCTAGTAAATGGCATTGATAGAAGCGGGTGTGATGTAGATTTCCTTACCCCGAACCGTGACTGAGTCTAAGCAAAGGAAGTCCTCCACATTGCCTTTTACCCCATATAATCATGCTTGGCCTGATAAGAGGCAAAGAATTCATGAACCACCTCCTCATAATAATCATTGGGCACCTCTTTAATTTTGAACCATTGGCTGGTGGCAAAATTGTGAGGGATGTTAGGAATATCATCCCTAACTGCCGACAAGTTGAAGCTATACTCCATGTTTAAGGTTGTTCTCTTGTCCCTGTCATAGAGGGATCTCATATCATCTACCCAAAAATGAATCTTGTCCTCCTATGAAACTTGCACAAGAGGAGGTTCTAGGGGAGAATCTGGGGCTTTCTTCTTGACCTTGGATATGGAAGAGGAGGTAGGAGGAGCAGGTGGCCTCATTGAGCTACACCATGAGTTTCCCCTTCCAAAAGACATAGTCTGCACAAGGAGATTGTGAGTACCCAAAGTAAAAGGAAAAATCATTTTGTATTTTTGAAGTATTGAAAAGAAGAAAAGCTAAAAGAAGTTATCTAACTAAAATGAAATGGAATACATAAGAGAAGAAAAACATATCAGGTGACTGTTTGCATGTGTGAGTCACATGGGATTGTGCGCTTTGCATGTGGTGTTGCACATGCTAATAGAAACCTGATTGAATTCTGCTTCAGGATGTGAAGGTAGGTGCGATTTGCACCAACCAACATGCGTGTCGCATAGGCCTTCGCCCCTCAACTCAGTGAACTAGCAACATTTATAGCAGTGTGCGATGCCTTGTGCATTTCACACATAGAGATCTGCGCATCACATATGAAACGCACAAGGAAACAATTAGAATTTTTCAATTCCTTATTTTCGTGTGTATTACATATATGATTTGCATAGAAATATCTATGAAATGCATGGTTAACAAGAAACAACACAAATTCTAACAGGGCCTAAACAAGATTTGAGAAAAACCCAAGTTATCAGGGTACTCAAACTTCCTCGGAAAACTCAAACAGATTCACCATCAAACTACAAGCTTAACGTTAGCCCATCATTCATCAGAAACATCAAGCCTTCATGATAAACACATAGGTACATTCATTCGCACAATAATTCACTCCCCTCAACCAAAGTGCTCACTGAACAATTATAATTAATTAAAATAACACACGGGCGCAGTGGTAACAACAATTTCCAACCAATCAACATGATTTAACAAAAACCTTGCAAAGATGATGATTTTCCCTTAAGAATGATGTTTTCAAATCTATCATAGGGCCAAACCATGCATCAACTCAAGTGGGTTATTCAGACTTCACCCAAAACACAAATATTAAGGGCTAAAAATTAACACAAAGCACATCCATTATCATAAAAACCAGATCTACTAAGTTTATCACAAGCAAAATCAATAATATACTCCCAAATTGGGGTTCCAAATATTTTGGATCTCACCCACAACGAATATGGAAGATTAAATAAGCATGCCTCATAATAAGTGTTCCAAATCTACTTAAAAATATGGATTTAACATTGGTAAACTTACCACAAGTAGAAAAGAGGGAGGAAAAAGCATAAATTGAAGCTTTAGAGAGCCAACAATGGTGACCCAACTTTTGACTGAAAAAAAGAGGCAGCAACGACTGGTGGTATAGTGGTGGTACCAGATTTTGGATTGGAGAGGAGAAGATTTTGGGAAGGTTTGAGGGGTTTGGAGGATTTTAGGAGAGAGTTATAAAGTTTTATAGGAGTATAATGGAGAAAATAGGAGGAGGATGATGATTTATAGGAGAGAAAAGAAGAAGAAAGAACACGGGTCAGTCTCTAGGTTGGGTCGGTCAATGGGTAGGCCAACAAAAATTTAAAAACTTACCTGAGTGCACCACGACGTATGATTCACATATGCCACTGTGCATCTCGCACATCACTTTGCACCAGGCAGTTTTTTTCCCAAAAGTTGCCTATCCTTCTGATTCGAGGTGTGATGGAGGTGCGATATGCATAACAGGAGGTGTGACTTGAACCACCCATTGTACGTCACCTTTGACTTTTATTTTCCTTCCCAATCCACTGGTTTGGTTGTACGCTGCCATATACGGCCGCACAATAGGGTGTGCAAACTGCACGGCCCTTCGCACGTGCCATTCTGTCCTTTTCTTCACTTAATCATTTTTCTATCTCCATGCATTCCTAAAACAAATAAAAAACAACAAAAGGTAACAAAAATAAAAAGTAAAAACACTTGGGTTGCCTCCCAAGAAGCGCTTGATTTTACGTCTCGGCTCGACGATAGTACCTCAATCCTCAATCATTGCCCAAAAGCATGCCAATCCGATTGGCATGGCCCCATCCAAAGTGATGGAAACGCTTTCTCAAAATCTTCATCATCTCATCTTGTTGCCAAGTTGAAAACATCATAGATTTGGGTACCTCCTTCATCTCACACTCACCAAAGGCTTCAACCAACTTGCGCTTGATATTGATGACACACACAACTCTAAATTCGTCTGGTGGTTTGGTAGGTTGGCATACGTTGAATGTCACTTTTTTCTCCCCACATGGAACTTGAGCTCTCCTAGCTCCACATTAACAAGAGCTATGCCAGTTGCCAACACTGGTTGCCTTAATATGATGGGCACCTCAAGATTAATGTCACAATCCAATACCACAAAGTCGGCTGGTAGGATGAACTTGTCCACCTTGACTAACACATCAAACAATATCCCTATCGGGTGTTTAATACAATGATCTTCCATTATTAATCTCATTGGTATAGGCCTAGGGGTACCTAAGCCTAACTTCTTGAAAATCACAAGAGGCATCAAGTTTATACATGCCCCAAGATTACATAATGCCTTTCAAAACAAAAACACTATAATAGTACATGAGATAGTGAAGGCTCCCGGATATTCATTTTTGGGGAAAATGTTGCTTGCCATCACCACGCTATAGCTGTGGGACACTTCCACCATCCCTACTTTAACCACTCACTTCTTTTTCAATAGCTCCTTCATAAACTTTGCATACCCCAATATTTGTGTAAGCGAATCAACCAAAGGAATGTTAATGGCTAGTTTTTTAAACATGTCAATAAACATTTTAAATTGGGTGTCTTTCTTTTTATTGGCTAATCTCTGAGGGTATAGAGGGTGTTCTTTAGGCACACTTCGAGCATCCTCTTCAATATCAATATCACTTTGAGGAGAGTCAGTCTCATCCTTCTCTTCATGTGGGTCTTCATCATTGTCAATGTAACAACCAGATCCATCGTTATTTCAGGAACCAGGACGTCGTGAAATTTAAAGAATGATTTAAAATATTTTTTGGTATTAAGTGGGGTGACATGATGGAAAATTTTAGATTTTTAGAAATCAGTTAGGATGATGTCACTCTGCTATAGCGGTGTTTTATCTGCTATAGCGGAACCACTATAGTGGAAGGCCATCCGTTATAGCAGAATGACGGGAGATAGTAGCCCCAAAATGGGATTTTAATAAAAGATTTCTCCTTCTCAGTTGGAAAACATACGAAGGTTTCTCCAAAAACCCTCCTAAGCTTCTTCAAGGCTTGGGAACCATGAGGAGAAGGGATTATGGTTGAAGGGACACGGAACAACGGATTCCAGGATCATCATTCAGCTGGAAATGCCTTCATGGAGCCAGAAATGCATCCTTGCAGCTGCTTGGCATCTTGGTAGGCTAGGTTTTCACTTTTGAGTAGATAGACCCATTTTTATTTGTACTTATTGTATAGTTGAAAAAGAGAATCCATGATTAGGCTTTCGGGCACGGAGTCTAGTGGATTCCGTGTTAGTTATGTGTGAACTAGGAATCGATTGGATTGAATCGTGGGAGGATTAAATATATTTTGTGTTGTTCATGTTGTCTTGGTATGGGAAAATGATAGGATTTCAGGGACTGGGATGTCGGGAAGGTTCGGGTAGCTGAAAAATGTTTGGGTAACTAAATGGGTTATAAAAATAGAGAATTCCTAGATAAGGTTCGTGCACATGAGTAGAAAAAGTAGGGAGTGGATGAATCACCAAGGTTAAGGGGTGGTTTCCCACATTGTAACTATCTATGGAAAGGGTTCGGAATCAATGTAGTTACTAAGATGTGTTAATAATGGGTGAACCAGATTTAGTCTTTGGATGGGAGTCAAGGCTAAGTTATGTACCCGGGGAAAGGGTAGGTGATGGTTATTGTTTCCTGTATGCATAGTATATTGTGTACTTTTGTCTAAGTAATTGTTTGAGTTGCATTACTTAGGGAATGGTTTAGAAATGTCCAAAAGCCCTGTTTTCAGTCTTTTGAAATGAACTACGTGTTATTTCTTATTGGTTTACAAGTGTTGTTTGTTAATTGTTTATGAATATGGTTTATGTGACATTCGGTTAGCTCGGGTACTATGCCTGGTATAGGTATACAAATGGTTGGCTCGGGTACGACGCCTGGTATGGGTATACTAATGGTTGGCTTAGGTACCATGCCTGGTATAAGAAATACTAACTGGTTGGCTCGGGTACCACGCCTGGTACGAGTTTACTTTATTGCATTATTGCATTAGATATTAGTTCCATGATTGGACCGGGTTGTGTTGTTGAATTGTGATATTTGCTTATGGTCCTTGAGAGGCCAGGTTATTATTATTGATCTGTGAGTTTTGTCTTTGTGTAGACTGGGTTGCAGGTTTAACACTTAGATATTGTTTAGGGGGGGATTCCAGGGAGGGTCTGGGATGTATAAAAAGGAATGTTTCTTGTGTCATTGATTATTGGTCACGGTTATAAAGGTTGATCGCATGTGGTTGATAAGCTAAAGGAATGACTGAGGGTCGGGCAATGCATTACTAGCTGGTATTGTCACATTAGGGGATTGTCTAGGGACCCTAGCGAGGTCCAGATACTCTTGAGTAGTACCGTGAGGGTAGTGGGTCTAGATTGACAGTGACTGGGTTATTTATGGATGCATAATCATGGGGGTTGACTAGGATAATAGAGAGGTAGTCAGGGTTGGACTTAGTGGTTGGGTTAAGGCTAAGGTGACTTGGTAAGGCTAAGGTGACTTGGTTAGGCTAAGGTTAGTGTGACTCGGAAGTCTTGAGAGTGAGGGAGTTGGCAGCAGAAAGAACAGGAAGGGTCGAGGTTTGGATTGTAGTTAGAAGGGTGATGCGATGTTGGAGGATGGAGCTATATTGGTTATTTCCATGCTTTCCCTAATTGTCTTATATGATGGTATGAGTGGATTCGGGTCGACAAATGATGCTGTCACGCCTCAAATTCCATTTAGACGGACAGGCACTCGATGCCCTAAAGGCCCGAGAGAACCAACTTATAACCTGTGATTCATCATGCATATAACTATGACAATTAAGAAGCTTTGACTATAGATAAGTTGCCTGAATAACAAGACCAACATAGATAGGCCCAAAACTTATGTACACGATCTGGCCATTGAGGCCACAACTGTTAAGAGGAAAGACATAACTAAGTTTTACTTTAACATTGGTCTACAAAGCCTCTACAAGATAGACAAACTTAGTTTAGGTCGGGACAGGGCCCCGCCTTACCCTTAACTATACAATACCCAAAATATATACCAAAGACTCGGTAAAGCCCCGAATCAACCTGGAGCTCACCAACAGCAGCCGAGTGTCCTGTGCTCCTACTGGGGAGGTCTACTAGCCAGAGTACATGTGCCTGCGGCATGAAATGCAGCGTCCCCATGAGGGACGTCAGTACGAGAGAATGTACTGAATATGTAAGGCATAAAGTAACCCATATGTAAACAAGAGCTCAAATAGAATCAGGTATCAGTGCATAAACATGTAAATAAGAACAGAAGATCACATTTGCTTACACTTGTGAAATCATGTATATTACGTTCTTTGGTTACTCTTCTTTGCTTTATGATCATTGTAAGGCATGTAATACACGTGACCAACTGATCAGTGGTAGAAGAGGAGTCCCATGCTAGGCAATTTAACCCCTGGGATGCTGCCCTCATAAATATACAAATTGGGATCGACCCATGCTAGGCTTTCGCCCCTAGGCTGCCACCCATAAGTACACAAATAGGGATCGACCCATGCTAGGCTTTCACCCCTGGGCTGCCACCCACACATATACAGATTACTTCATTTAGTTTCTTTAATCTTTGAGATTGTTACATTGGTGGTTGTAACCTTTATTGAGCTCAAAACTATGGACCAGTAGTAGAAGACATGTGAACATGCACTTAAGGCAGTAACAATGATATAAGGAGCAAACGTAACATCAACGTACTATTTAGGAGCTTATATGATACACTGAACCTCATTTGGCTTAGAGAATAACTCACAAAGCTTGTTGTTGAAAGTACCTTTACTAGGAAACCCACTTCGTTGGTAACAACACAAATATAAGAGTTCATGCCAAGGAATATGAAACTGAGAAACCTTACATACCTTGTTGTGTAACTCAGATATTACAACGAATTAAGCTTCCCCCTTTCAGATTATTTATCTACAATGAAATACGTGGCAAAACTAGTATTAGTAGCTAGTTAACCAATTTGGGCTACTTGATCCCACTAAATCAGTAACTAGGCAGTAAGCTCGTAATTGATCAAACCAAGAGTGTTCCTTTCACCTCTTCTCCTCTAAACATATCTACATACTGTACGACCTTCTCATAAGGTCCCTTGAAGCTCTTCCGACTTCACAACATATACCAAACAACATACAAAGGTGTGCAGGCAGCAAGTTAACATAACACCCAATTAAGTGGTGTATTACCACACCCTCCTTCCATACTTCAATACAACTTCACACACCCTTTTACAAATTCCACCAAGCTGTCCCAAATATATACACATAAAACCGCTCCTAAAACAATCCCAAACATCCTTCAACATAATAAGAAAGTATTTTTAACTCAAGGATTCCAATCACTACCCCATGGTTCTTGACACAAACACATACAGAATTCTTCATCAAACTTGCATATAAAAAGGGGTAAAAATGGGCAGTAACTTTACCTTAAATTCTGAAAATCTGTCCTCCCAACTTGTACTTCTTCAAGAGCTTGAACTCCCCTTCAACTTAGCTTGAAAAGAGGGAGAATACTTAAGAACCCTAATGGTATTTTATGGCTGCTATGTGAAGCTAAGAGAGAGAGAAAGAAAGAACTTCTAAAATCTATTTTTTTTTCAAGTTAAAATGAGTGAAATGAGCTGGTCTTAACCCCTTTAAAGGGGGGCTGCTTTGGCCGACTTTCCTTGCTCATTTTGAGCCACAAAATGTCAAGAAGGTGATACACCTACTTGGCCATTTTACATGGGCTTTGTTGGACTTAACCTTATTGGGCCTTGGCTGCCAATTCTTTCCCTTTCTTTCACTTCTTTGGGCCAGAATTTATTCAAGTGGGTGATGGGTGTACTTGGCCCTCTAAGCTAGTCAAAATAGTCTTAGTAGGTGATGCACCTACCTAGTTCTTTAGGCTGGTCAATAAGTCAAAGTAGGTGATGCACCTACTTGTCACCTACTAGCTTAGTTAAGTCAAGCAAGCAGCTCACTTATTTTATTCTATTTTCTAATTTCTAATCCCTTTTGCTTTAACTTAAAACTTCACCCTAAATATTTACTCAAATACAACCTTACCATCTCGAGTTTAAATACTTTTGTCGAGGTTAACTTGGCCGTTTACGTGCTGAACTGAATAGGGCATTACAACACCTCCCAATACACATTAAACTATCACTGCTCATATAAGAAACTCGGTCCCTCACCTATACAACAAGGCTATATCAAGTGATATATGAATAGGACTAGTATATGCAAAATACGGGATGTTACAGATGCCTCCCAGTACGTGTGTTTGTATTGATTCTACTCTTGCTATACCTTTTTGATATAGTATGGTTGCAGGGTTTGTGATGTTTAAAAGGTACATGACGATGGTGATCTCCAACAGCTTCTGTCCTTCGATTCCATGATGGAAGTTGTGTCTTTTTTGCATTTTTTGCGTAAATCCTGTAGTAGCTCTTGTACTTGTTTAGACTAGGTCCTAGGGAGGGTGTTTTAAAATTGTAAAAAGGTTGTATTGTATTTCTTCATAAAGGAGTTTTCCTGGATAAAAGGTTGTAAGGTTTTCATGTATTAAAAATGAAGGTTTATGGTTATACTTAAGTTTTGTTCCGCATTTACCCGTCGGATGGGTGGGAAGGGTTCGTCTATCTAGGTGCATAGAGTAGGTGCCCACATGGCCCGGTAGGTTGGGTCATGACAGTCAATCACATTAGGTGCACTAGGATTCACCCCAATATTTGGATTCTCTTAAACATTGTTCTCAATCACGATATCTTATTGTGTCTTTTCCTCATGTTCCCCAACAACCTCAATATTTGGCTTCTTTAGCCCACTAAGTAGCCTTCCACTCCGAGTGACTATTGCCATCACATGGCCGTCCTTCTTTAGGTTTGCAAGTTTGTCACTTGGAAGGGTATCTTTCATAAATGGATTCATTTGCGAAGAGAGGTGGTTCATTTGGGATTCTAGGTGCTTGATAGATGCCGAATGGGAGCTCACCATTTGGTGAAGAGTGGACACCTTGGTTTTTAATTCCTTCACCCAACTATCAGTTGATTCAACTCTTTTCAAGACTTACAAAGGGTTAGTCAGCATTGGTTGGTAGGGAGACACACCGAACTTTAGAGGAGGCAGATAGGGGTTGGTACTATAATGATTGTAGCAATCAATATCTCTTTCACAATCATGACATTGACCTTCAGGATCTCTACCTGGCTCCCCATCTCTCTATTGATTTCCCTCATCCCTGTTCCAACCTTAGTTCATGTCCCTCAGATGACAAGGACCTTGCTTGGTATCTTGGTATCTAGGCCGATAACCCACCGCAAGATAACATAACTCCTCATCCGTAGGGGAGTACACACCTTTATCATGAGCTCTAGAACCATAAGTCCATATAGCATTCACACTTTTATTTCCAGACCACATCATATGTTTATCCAACAGATCGATTTGCATCAACATCTTGGCCATTATTTCATCTCTCTCTTCTTCTTTTCACCTTATTTCACTCATCATCATAGACGAAGTCACCCCCGAGGAAAAATTGGCCTCTCTAGTATGCCATTCACGATTTGTCTTTGTCATCCTCTCTAAGAGAGCCAAGGCAATACCATATTGTTGGTCCATAAATGTTCCACCCGCAAGATTGTTCACCACATATTTGTTCATCGATTCCAAGGCTCACTAGAAGCTTTGAAGGAGTACATTATCAGGCAAGCCATGATTCTGACATAATAAGAGCTTCTTTTGAACCTTATCCATGCTTCATGCAATGGCTCATACGGAAATTGGAAAAAGTTGGTAATATTATCCCTCAATTGAATCATCCGAGATGGAGGGAAGAATCACACCAAAAATGCCTAAACCAATCCATTCCATAAAGTAATAGAGCCCTCCAGGAGCTCTTTAAGCCAAGCCATCACTTCGCCCGTAAGGGAGAATAAAATCAAATGGAGCCGGGTGGACTCTTGAGAAATATGGTTGATGTTGAAGGGTTGACATATCTTAATGAAGTTCTAAATATGTTGGTTGGCATTCTCATGCGCCAACCCTCTCAATAGACCCTTCATCTGAATCAAGTGGAGCATAGTGTTGGTAACATGAAATACGACGTTTCAAACAATGGGGGGTAGGCAGATTTAACCTACGCCATCATGGACTACATGTTCATGATCCGCACCCATATATTTGTCTATGCTTTCATAGTCACCCGCTTCACTCATGGGCACTCTGTACAAACTATCACAAACAACAAAAAGGTAAAAACAAACAAACATGCAACAAAGTGAACTTAAATGACAATCAATTGGCGACTCAAAAACCACTTCCCAGCAATGGTGCCATTTTTTATGACGCTCAAAGGCACTCTTCGGAAGGAGGTGGTAGTGATCATCAAGCAAAATAAAAGTAACCCAATGGATGGTCAGGGTCGAATCCATGGAGAGTGGAGTAGTGATTCGCTAAGAGATCATTAAGAAATAATTACTAAGAGAGTAAATGCTCAAATAACTTAAAAGTAAATATTTGGGGAATTGGAAAGGGAAATGTGCGTATCAACTTTGCTATCAACACAAAAGCATATGTAAGCACGAGATTTGTATTCAATGAGAAGAAGACTAGTAGGGGTATGGTTCCGATGGGATTCTACAAAGGGTTAGGGTAGTTGATTAATTATGCAAAGTCTTGATTAATGATACGGGTAGTATTGGTTTTAGTTATATTTGGTAATTTCTTGATCCTCCAAATATATGTCCTATGGTCTTTGCTCAAGCACCATAGTTTTAACATAAACCAACCAATTCAATTTCTTGGAGAAGTCATACTATTTCTAGCTTAGACTCTTAGATGAGATTTTTGTCGATTAAGTTATTTCTAGCCTCAATCTAAGGTGGAAATCTCAAAATCCCACTATTGAATTCCTATCTAAATTATGAAGCCCTCTTTGAAGCAAGAACACAATTAAGAAAACTCAATTAATGTTTGCAACCATCAATTTTATAATTAAAACTTGAGATATTAAATAGACCCATGTCAATTCATCAATTATAAGCAAAAAATAAACAAGACTCATACCTAAATTCAAATATCCATCATGCACATACCCCTAGACAAGGAAATTGGCTGCTCATACTAAGGAAATAAGAAGATATATGTCACGATTTGATTTCTCGGTCATGAGGCACCTACAACCCCCTAGTAGGCGAACCAATCCTCTTAGCCCGGAACGGTTAGTAATGGGCTACCTTCTAATAGTTTAAGCGGAAGATTTGATACATAAACAGAAGGAAGAGAATAATGAGAAGAAAATAGATACAAGAGAGATATAAACAAGCGGAATCTAAACCAACCCAAAACCTGGTATCAAGCGTATAAGAACCGAACTACATCAGGAGTACAAAGGTCCAAAAATCATATATACACAATGTCTCCAAAACTATAAGAGTACAAAATACACCAAGGATAACTGAAGTCAAGCTCTGAACGCCAAGAGCTCACCCTCAACCTAGATGATCCAAAAACTGCACCCCGTACGAGTCTCCGACGCGCTAACGATGATGGCCCACGCTAGAATCTACACCAGAAGATGCAGAGGGTAGGGTAAGTACCAAATGCGAATCATAAGGTACCCAGTAGGTATCATAGGCCGACTGGACACATATAAAGTAAAAGAGCAATAGCAGGCAGAGTAGGAACAAACAGTCACAAAATTCAACGATAAGCACACAGGAGCTAGCCCAGATGGAAGACAGCAGAAACAACATATAAGGCTAGCATATAGAATATATACACACAAAAGGCACAAGTGAAAGTAAGGACAACGCACCTGGGATCCTTGCAAAAATAGTATATATAAGAATAAGTTCTAGAAATGGGCGGTATACCAGTACCCTCAAATATTAGGAAAAAGGGAGAGAAGAATAAAGGTAGACATGCTCGAAATACAAGAATTAATACCCAATCAAGTCATACAAAACTCAATCTAGGAACTCACCACCTCACATTAATCATGCTCATACTCAACTGTAAAAGGAAACAAAATCGGAATAAAGTAACAAGAGTCTACCTATAGTTCCTAGACCGCCCATACAATCGAGGAATGCAATCAAGTGAAAACAAACCCTCCGGTATCCTATACTACCAGAGCGTACAATCAAAAAATAGCAAACAAGGGTGGTATCTCAAATAATAGATGATCTAATGTATGAAAACCTCGGGGTGAAATAGAACATCTGTATGTACCTCCTCCGGTGCTGATCGGGCCCAGCAGGCAGGTTCCATGGAAAGACACAGCCCGTATACCTCTACTCTACTATATACCCTCCCCCCTGCACACCCTAACCAACGCCTCGGTCCAGGATCGACAAGGTCCATGGAGGTCCCGGAACCCATACTAAAACTCAGAATCAAAACGTGTCCTCCGGAATCGAGTTCGGGTTCAAGACAGTGGCTAAGTCTCAAATATGCATGCCTAGACCTTTTCTAGGACTAAAACAGTGAAAAATATGTCTTAAAAACCCTTCTAAGGATGCCTGGGCACAAGTGGGTGTAAAACAGTGGTAAAAACATCTCAGATACTCGACCCGACCGAGCCTGATATCATTTCAAATCAGTAAGAAAACTCAGCTGGTACTCTAACCCGGTCGAGTCTAGCAATAGTGGTAAATCATGATAAAATCATATTTTTAACCATCTTTTAACCCAAGAAAATCCACGTATCAAGTCAAATCATTCCCAAATCCAATTTCATCGATAATGGGCCCCCGGGGCCATGCAAGGTTTAGAAAATCAGTTTTCATAGGCTCAAAGCCAAAAACCATAGTAAAATGTGGAAAAACCTCTTTATATGCATGGAAATTATATGAGCAACCCAAATAGCTGCCCGGCAGCTCACAATCAACCTAACGGGCCTGCACAGGCTCCGAAGCTACTCAACAAGCATAACCAGCCTAGAAGGATATTTTTATGTTTGGGACTCCCGGACATTCCCAATAATCCCACCTTCTATGTTCCAGAGTCAACAAGACCTCACGGGGTCACAAGGGTGATAAATATATCAACTATTAGGAATACTACACACAACGGATGAAAGAAATAGGATGAATCATGGAAAAGCGGTCAAGGTATGTGGTACCAACCTAATAACCCAACCCAAGGATGTCAACTAGTACAATTTTACCTGATATATGCGAAGTCTAGGGAGTTAAGCCGTAACCTACATGTCGTCTGACGACAAGCTACGGGAACGATGATATCCGAGGCTGAGCTCCTCCGAGAAACTTTGAGAAGCTCCAAACCAGAATCAAACTATCAAATTCATGAATAAAATATTAAGACGAGTCTAACGATACTCATATTGCTACAATTATAGCAGGGTCAATATCCGGGTCAAAAGCGGGCTCGTGGAGCCCACAACCCAAAACAAAAAACAAAAAGACCATGATGACCCTAATGATGCCAAGAAGGCATGCTCCAAATTTGAGCACAATTGGACACGGGAAGGGCACCAAAATAGCCCGCCCAAGTTGGGGATCAAAAAATGGAAATTTCTAAAATAAAAACAGAAATTGGGCAAGAATTACTTACCAAAACGATGGAAAATCAGCCCAAGACGGATAAAACTTCACACCCACGAACATGCACAATCTTAGGGGGAAGAATCTATCACAGAATCCAAGCTTTGGATGAGCATCAATGGAGGAATTAAGAGAAAAAACGAAGAAGACAAGTTGGGGAAGATGACTTACCAAGAGGCGAAGAACTACGGATAATCGACGAACAAATAATTCACCAAGGTTTAGAACAGAATTGGAGTAAAATGGTGGAGAGAATTTTGAGTTTTTAAGTGAGAAAAGTGAGGAAAAGGGCTGGAAAAAATGAAATGACAGCAATAATTAGCTGCTGTCCGCAGCTGATTTTCTGCACTTTTTAGAAAACTCGACGGGGCATTCCGGGCACAATCGAAAATCGATATTCAAAAACCAATAGTGCTAATAGAGTGGAAATGATGTTCCAAACTCAATGCAATTGACAAAACATCCATACGAGGTCGTTTCGTAGAAATGTTGACCCAAGTCAACAGTAACAAAAGGGAACTCAAAGGCTCAAAATGAGTCTGACTCACCCGGAACCCGAACCAACCATCTTTCTAGCCCAAACTCAACATTTCGGAGCTAATGGAATCGTCCGATTTTGAATCCAAAACTCCGATCATTGAAAGTCACATGAAGTTACACTTTCAACTCCAAATTGCCTGAAAACTGAGAAAACCACACAAAATCCACACCGGAAGTTCTCAGGCCTCAACTAAAGGTCCAACTAGACCACACTCATCGCTCCGGAGCTAACGGAACTGTCAGAATTCAATTTTGAGCACGTTAGTTAAGAAAGTTGACCAAAGTCAACGATATTCTATGTTTAAGCTCTAAAACAGGCAAACAACCAAAATGACCAAACGAATGACCAGGGCACCAAACTACCGATGCCAGCAAGTCATAATAACTTGGGGACTCTACAGGAAGGCTCTAACAGTACAATGAATGCATAAACGTGATGATGATCGGAAGGGTCATCACAACATCCACTACTAAAAAGACTTTCATCCTCGAAAGTCAAGAAGAAGGGAGTACCTGAAGGCTCGAACAACTATGGATACTGAGCTCGCAACTCACTCTCGGTCTCCCAAGTAGACTCTTCGATCGGACGATGTCTCCACTGAACTTTCACAACCTGAATCTCCCTAGATCTCAATCTCCTAATATCTCTGGCTAGAATATCTATCGGCTCCTCAACAAATTATAACCTTTCATCCAAGTGAACCGAATCCTAATGCAACACATGAGACTCATTTGGCATATACCAGCGCAACATAGAGACATGGAAGACTGGGTGAACTGCTAAAAATATCGGCGGCAAGGCTAACATGTAGGCAATACTACCAATCCACTGTAGAATCTCAAATGGCCCAATAAACCTGGGGCTAAGCTTGCCTCGCCGACCAAACCTCATCACGCCCTTCACGAGCGATACTCGGAGGAAAACCCGGTCACCAATACTAAACTCTAAGGCACAAACCCTATGATCGGCGTAGCTCTTCTACCTACTCTGGCCGCTCTACGTCTATCCTGAATCAAACAAACTCGGTCCAAGAAATCTCTAAGTAAGTCTGTACTCTGCGGTCTGGAGTCCAACCAATCAAACCAACCAATCAGCGATCTTTAACGGCTACCATATAAAGCCTCAAAAGGTGCCCTGCTAATGCTCGAATAAAAGCTATTATTATACGAGAACTCGGCAAATGGCATGAGCTGATCTCATGAACCTCCAAAGTCAAGTACACAAGCCCGAAGCATGTCCTCTAGGACCTGAATGGTCCTGTCAGACTGGCCATCTGTCTGAGGGTGAAAAGAAGTACTAAGATGAACCTCCATACCCAAATCCCTCTGTATAGCTCTCCAAAATTGAGATGTGAACTGAGTGTCGCGATCTGAAATGATCTAAGCTGGGACCCCGTGCAACCGTAAAATCTCACGAATGTAGATCTGAGCTAACCTCTCTGCCCTGTAGGAAGTCTGAACCAGCAAGAAATATGCTAACTTAGTCAGCCTATCAATGATCACCCAAATGGAGTCAAACCCCTGAGTAGTACGAGGCAAACCAACAACAAAGTCCATATTAATACCTTTCCACTTCAACTCACGAATGTGAAGTCACTGCATCAAACCACTCAGTCTCATGTGCTCGAACTTCACCTGTTGACAGTTCAAGCACCTAGATACGAACTCTGCCACGTCCTGCTTCATACCACTCCACCAGTAATGTTTTCTCAGGTCTCTATACATCTTCGTTGCGTTAGGATGGATGGAGTATCTGGAATAATGTGCCTCACAGATTATCAACTGTATCAAATCACCAACTCTCGAAACACAAAGTCGACCCTCAAACCGCAGAATCCCATCAGAACCGAAGGTAGCCCCGAACAACCTGATCACGAAGGTCACATAAACTTTGATCCTTAAACTGTTAGCTCTAAATCTGATCAACTAGAGTAGAACGAACCTCAACACTGGCAAGAACTCTATTGGGGTCAGATAAGTCAAGCCTAACCAAACGGTTAGCCAAGGACTAGATGTCCAAGGCCAATGGTCGCTCATAAGCTGAAAGTGAAGCTAGGCTGCCCATACTCACCACCTTCTGACACAAGGCATCCGCTACCACATTTTCTTGCCTGAATGGTATAAAATAGTGAAATCATAGTCCTTCAGCAACTCAATCCATCTCTACTGTCTCGAGTTTAGCTCGCGCTGACTCGTAATGTACTGAAGACTACGATGGTCGGTGAATATCTCACAATGAACTCTATATAGATAGTCCCTCCAGATCTTGAGCGCAAAGACTACCGCCGCCAACGCTAAGTCGTGAGTGGGGTAGTTACGCTGGTGAACCTTCAGCTGCCTCGATGCATATGCTATCACTCGACCCTGCTCAATCAAAACACAACCAAGACCGACCTCTGAAGCATCACAATACATGGAGAGACTCTGACCCTCAACTGGCAAAGTCAAAACTGGAGCTGAAGTCAATAAGGCCTTAAGCCTCTGGAAGCTATCCTCGCACTGATCAGACCACTGAAATGGAACATCCTTCCTAGTCAGCATAGTCAAGGGTGCTTCTATGGAAGAAAATCCCTCAACAAACCGTCTGTAATACCCGAATAACTCAACAAAGTTGCGAATCTCAATAGGAGTAGTAGGTCTAGTCCAATCACGAACTATAGAAATCTTAACCGAATCAACTCTAATCCCATCCTTAGACACCACGTGCCCTAGGAATGCAACTGACTCTAACCAAAACTCACACTTTGAGATCTTGGTGTAAAGCCGATGATCTCTCAAAGTCTAAAGTACAGTCCTCAAGTGCTGCTCATGCTCATCTCTACTCCTTGAGTATACCAGGATGTCATGAATGAAGACTATCATGAACATATCCAGGTACGGGCTAAGCACCCTATGCATCAAGTCCATGAAGGTTGCGGGGGCATTAGTCAACCCAAAATACATAACTAGGAACTTATAGTGGCCATAATGTGTCCTGAATACTGTCTTAGGGATGTCCTCCACCCTAATCCTCAACTGATGGTAGCCGAACCTCAAATCAATCTTAGAAAACACGGCGGAACACTGAAGCTGATCAAATAAGTCATCAATCCTGGGCATCGGATACCTATTTTTCACAATCACCTTATTCAGCTGCCGATAATCAATACACATCCTCATCGACCCATCCTTCTTCTTCACGAAGAGAATAAAAGTACCCCAAGGAGACACACTCAGACTAATAAACCCCTTAGCTAACAAATCTTGGAGCTGCTCCTTAAGCTCTCTCAACTCAGTAGGAGCCATATGGTAGGGAGAAATAGAAATGGGCCTGGTGCCTGGCTCTAACTCAATGGCAAAATCAATATCCCTCTCAGGTTGAAGGCCTGGAAGGTCGATAGGAAACACATCTAGGAAGTCTCTAACCACAGGAACAAACCCAGGAGACGTAGGGTCAGCACTAGCATCTCGGACATATGCTAGATAAGGTAAACACCCATGAGATATCATCTTGCTAGCTCGAAGACAAGAAATGATCCTAGACGGTGCATGGATAACAAAACCCTGACACACAATCGGGGATACACCGGGCACGGCTATGGTAACAGTCTTGGCATAGCAATCCAAAACTGTACGGTGAGGGGATAACCAGTCCATGCCCAGTATCACATCAAAATCCAACATATCAAGCATCATCAAGTCAGCCCAAGTATCCAAATCACCAACAGATATCACACAGGATCTCACAATCTGATCTACTACTAAAGAATCTCCTACTGGGGTCGAAACAGAAATAGGAACAGACAATGGCTCACTAGCCAACCCCAAACAAGGCAGAAAGTAGGCAGATACATATGAACAAGTGGATCCAGAATGAAACAAGGCATAAGCTGGCTGACGGCATACAAAAATCATACTTGTGATCACGGCATCCGAGGCCTCTACCTCCGATTTCCCAGAGACTGCATAGAACTTACGATGACCTCCACCTACTCGACCTCCATCCCTACCACCTACTCTACCACGTGGGGCACCACCCCTAGCCTGACCATCACCCCCTCTAGCCGAAGGATGAACTGCTCGCAGTGGCTCGACTGGCTGAACTAAACCCTGCTGGTGGAAATCTTTAGCAAAGTGACCAACCATACCATAAGTATAGAAAGCCCCTGACGGCCTACTCGATCGGGATGAACCAGCAAAACCCAAATGGCCACCATGGCCTGATGCCTCAGAATCTGTACCTCTCGATGGCTGACCACTGTGACCTTGTTGACTGCCCTAACACTGCTCAAACTGAGAACTAGAAGCCTGAAGTGACGCTTGTACCAGTCAGCTTGACTTATCCTGATATTGCTGCGGCTGATAACCTCAGCCCCACTAGCCTAAATCTCTACCACTATGCCTAGAACCACTGTAACCACCCTGATGTCGAGGCCTCTTATATCTGGCCCCAGTGTCATGATGATGCAAATCCTCAACTGTGCAGGCATAGTTTGCAATGGCCTGGAATTACCGATCTCTAGCAACCAGTATCTCTGCAGGCTCTCTGAACTCTCTCCGTAGCCCCCAAATAAATCACAGACTCTGTCGGCATCAGTAGGCATAATAATGGCTCCAAACGGACCAAGCTGATGGAACCGGGTCTCATACTCTAAGACGATCATGGTATCCTGAGAAATTCTAGTTAACTCCTGCCTCTGACACTCTCGGTCGCTCTATGGCAAAAACTTGGCCATAAAGTCCTCATAAAACTCAGACCAGGTCAAGGGAGGTGATGTAGAAGGTCTACAAGCAACATGTGCCCTCCACCATAACTTTGTTGGACCCTCCAGCTAATATGAAGTGTAGACAACCCCGTGAGTCTCCAATAAGCCCAAATGGTGCAACATCTCCTCAAAGGTAGTGATAAAGTCATGTGGGTCCTGACCTGATGTACCAGCAAATCTCTGTGGTGCCATTCTCAGAAACCTACCCAAGGCCTTGTGCTCCGTCTCTGTCATAGTAGGGCGAGAGCAAGAGGCTGGTCAACCGATGGAACTGGAACAACCTCAACACGGGGAGCCGCAGTAGTAGGCTACGCTCCTGAACTCTTAACACCCAGGGCTGCCTCCTTAGCGGATGTCTGGCCTATCTCAGAAGGATGCTCCCCAATCATAACCTAGCTTAAATAACAAATCCCAAATATCTGAAGACTGAGTTGGGGTTGAAGCTGGCATAGAAACTGATGCTGGAACTGGTATTGGAGTTGGTGGTACCTGGGCTATCCCTGGGCCCACATGCTACTGCTCTAGAGCTAACTCTAGCTCATAGTCATACTAAGCTCTATATCCACTCTAGCAGCTCTAGCAAGTGGCACTGCTTTGGGATGCCCTTGACCCCTACCTCTACCCCCGCCCCTAGCTAGAGTCGGAGGTGCAGGGGTAGGAGGCTCTCCTCCACCAGAAGCTGAAGATCTCGTACGAACCATCTGCGAAAGAGTGAACCAGAATAAGTGAGATTTCTAGAAACTTTCAAGGATACTACGCACGATAGAGAGACAAGAAAAGTCCAGTTTCCTAAGATATCACTATAGCCTCCCAAAGATTAAGAACGGATGTCTCCGCCCCAATCCGCAGGACTCTACTAGACATTGGCTCCTATACCAATGACACCGATAAACTTAGAGCTCTGATACCAAGTTGTAATGACCCGATTTGTCGGTCATGATGACACCTACAACCCTTCAGTAGGCCAACCAATCCCCGTAGCCCGTAACGGTTAGTAATTGGCTACCTTCTAACAGTTTAAGCGGAAGATTTGATACATAAGCGAAAGCAAGGGCATAATGAGAAGAAAATAGATACAACAGAGATATAAATAAGAGGAATCTAAACCAACCCAAAACCTGGTATAAAGCGCATAAGAGATGAACTATATCAGGAGTACAAAGGTCCAAAAGTCATATATACACAATGTCTCCAAAACAATAAGAGTACAAAATACACCAAGGATAACTGAAGTCAAGCTCTGAATGCCAAGAGCTCACTCTCAGTCTAGATGATCCAAATACTATACCCCGCACGAGTCTCTGATACACTAATGGCGATGAACCACACTAGGATCTTCACCAGAAGATGCAGAGGGTAGGGTGAGCACCAAATGCGAAGCATAAGGTACCCAGTAGGTATCATAGGCCGACTGGGCACATATAAAGTAAAAGAGCAATAGCAGGCAGAGTTGGAACAAGCAGTCACAGAATTCAACGATAAGCACATAGGAGCTAGCCTAGAGGGAAGACAGCAGAAACAACATATTAGGCTAGCATATAGAAAATATACACACAACAAGCACAGGTGAAAGTAAGAACAACGCACCTGGGATCCTTGCAAAAATAGTATATATAAGAATAAGTTCTAGAAATGGGCAGTATACCGGTACCCTCAAGTATAAGGAAAAATGAAGTGAAGAATAAAGGTAGAAATGCTCGACATATAGTAATTAATACCCAATCAAGTCATATAAAACTCAATCCAGGAACTCACAACCTCACAGTAATCATGCACATACTCAACCGTAATAGGGAATAATATTGTAACAAAGTAACAAGAGTCTACCTACAGTCCCTCGGCCACCCATACAATCGAGGAACGCAATCAAGTGAAAACAAACCCTCCGGCATCCCATACTACCAGAGTGTATAATAAACAAATAGCAAACAAGGGTGGTATCTCAAACAATGGATGATATGATGCATGAAAACTTCGGGGGTTAAATAGAACCTCTATATGTACCTCATTCGGTGTTGATCGGGCCCAACAGGCAGGTTCCATGGAAGGACACAACCCGTATACCTCTATTTCACTATATACCCTTCCCCGGGCATACGCATCCCAAAGCCTCAGGCCCAAAGCGGCAAGGTCCATGGAGGTCCCGAACCCCATACTAAAACTCAGAATTAAAACGTGTCCTCTAGAATCAAGTCCGGGTTCAAGCCAGTGGCTAAGTCTCAAATATGTATGCCTAGACCCCGTCTAGGACTAAAACAGTGAAAAATATGTCTCAAAAACCCTTCCAAGGGTTCCCGAGCACAACAGGGTCTTAAATATTAGTAAAACCATCTCAGATGCTCGACCCAGCCGAGCCTGATATCATTTCAAATCAGAAGAAAACTCAGCTAGCACTCCAACCCGGTTGAGTTTAGCAATAGTGGTAAATCATGATAAAATCATATTTTTAACCTTCTTTTACCTCAAGAAGATCCACGTATCAAGTCAAATCATTTCCAAATCCAATTTATTCGAAAATGGGCTCTCGGGGCCATGCAAGATTTAGAAAATTAGTTTCCATAGGCCCGAAGCCAAAAACCGTAGTAAGCGTGGAAACACCTCTTTATATGCATGAAAATGATATGATCAACCCAAATAGTTGTCCGGTAGATCACAATTAACCTAACGGCCCTGCACAGGCTTTGAAGCTACTCAGCAAGCATAACCAGCCTAGAAGGATATTTCTATGTCCAAAACTCGCGGACATTCCCAATAATCCCACCTTCTATGTTCCAGAGTCAACAAGACCTCACGGGGTCACAAGGGTAATAAATATATCAACTAATAGAAATACTACACACAACGGAGGAAAGAAATAGGATGAATCATGGAAAAACGGTCAGGGTCTGTGGTACCAACCTAATAACCCAACCCAAGGATGCCAACTAGTACAATTTTACCCGTTATATACGAAGTCTAGGGAGTTAAGTCATAACGTACTTGTCGTCTAACGACAAGCTGCGGGAATGATGATATCTGAGGCTGAGCTGCTCTGAGAAGCTCTGAACGAGAATCAAACTATCAAATTCATAAATAAAATGTTAAGACGAGTCTAATGATACCCATATTGCTACAAGTGTAGACAGGTCACTATCCGGGTGAAAACCTTAAACCAAAATCAAAAAGAACCATGATGACCCCAACGATGACAAGAAGGCATGCTCCAAATTTGAGCACAATTGGACAAGCGAAGGGCACCAAAACAGCCCGCCCAAGTTGGGGATTAAAGAATGGAAATTTTGAAAATAAAAATGGAAATTGGGCAAGAATTACTTACATAAACGATGGAAAATCAACCCAAGACAGATAAAACTTCACACCCACGAACATGCACAAGCTTAGGGGGCAGAATCTATCACAAAACCCAAGCTTTGGATGAGCATCAATGGAGGAATTAAGAGAAAAAACCAAAGAAGACAAGTTGGGGAAGATGACTTACCAAGAGGGGAAGAACTACGGATAATCGATGAACAAATAATTCTCCAAGGTTTAGAACTGAATTGCAGCAAAATGATGGAGAGAATTTTGAGTTTTTGAGTGAGAAAAGTGAGGAGAAGGGCTGGAAAAAACGAAATGATAGCAATAAATAGCTGCTATCCGCAGCTGATTTTTTCCTTTTTTTAGAAAACTCGACGGGGTATTCCGGGCACAATCGGAAACCGATATTCAAAAACCAATAGTGCTAATAGAGTGTAAACGACGTTTTGGACTCAAAGGAATTGACAAAAATTCCATATGAGGTCGTTTCGGAGAAATGTTTACCCAAGTCAACACTAACAAAAATGAACTCAAAGGCTCGAAATGAGTCTGACTCACCCGAAACCCAAACCAACCATCTTCCTAGCCCAAACTCAACATTCCAGAGCTGATGGAATCATCGGATTTTGAATCCAACACTCCGATCATCGAAAGCCACCCGAAGTTACACTTTCAACTCCAAATGGCCTAAAAACTGAAAAAATAACACAAAACCCACATCGAAAGTTCTCAGGCCTTAACTAAAGGTCCAATTAGACCAAACTCATCACTCCGGAGCAAACGGAACTATCAGAATTCAATTCTGAGCATGTTAGCTAAGAATATTGACCAAACTCAATGATATTCTAAGTTTAATCTATAAAATAGGCAAACGGCCAAAATGACCGAATGAACGACCGGGGCACCGAACTACCTGTCCCATCAAGCCATAAATGACTTGGGGCCGCTACAGGAAGGCTTTAATAGTATAATGAATGCGTAAAAGCGAATATGACCAGAAGGGTCATCACAATATACCAATTGGGTAACTCATACATCCATTCATATTTAAGCCAAAATCTCCAAATCCAAGCTCAATTTAGTACAAAAATGGTGAATTTTAAGTGTAAAAGATGAAGAGAAAGAGTACTCTTAATATCTTCCTTGGGACACTTCTCTATGCTAAAAATTCTATCAACTCTCTTTGGTACACAACCCAAAATGGGTTTTAGCAGCTTCCCAAAATGTCACTTGGCATTGGAAAAAAGTTCCCTTCCAGAGTGGTGCGATGCGATGTGCGACATAACATGCAATTGCACCACGTGTTGTGTACGTTGCATGTATATTTCTCATCTAACAATTGATGTCAGTTGCTTTGGTGGTGATGTGCAAAAGGAGGTTCAAAATGCACGCTTTATTGTGTGGCTCACATGTTGGTCATACCTCTCAGCATATTCTTCCTTATTTTCGATCACCTTCACACTTCAACTCTTTTTGAGCTCTTTGGGTCTAATTCCTTTATTTTCTACTTTTGACCAAGAGTACCTATATTTTCATCAATAAAGGTAATAAGTACCTCTAATTCTCATCAAAACATGACAATAATTTATGAATAAAGGCTCAATAAGTTGGTAGATGACCAACTTATCACAAACGCAATGGTCACATTGCAAACGTGATGAACAAATGGTGACACCACCAGCAGAAGTGCACCGGCATTATAACAAAGCTAAAATTTCACTAGATGGACCCTCAGAATTCATTTCGGATCCCGTGGACAAAAACCAAACATGCTACCCAACTGAAAATAACATTCCAAACTCAATGGAATCATCGAAATAATCAATAGAGGTTGTCTTGATAAAATGTTGACCAAAGTCAACACTTTGCTAGTTTTGCCTAAAAGTTACCCAAGTACCCAAAATGAGTCCAAAAGTCTCGGGACCCAGACCAAAGGTCCCACTAGCCCAAAGTCCACATTCTTGAGCTAATAGCAGTGAAAAAACTTTCATCCGAGCCCATTTATTCTGAAAGTTAACCAAAGTCAAACCTTTCATCCTTATGAGTTCCAAAATAGGGAAACTCTTCTAAAACTCAACCAAACACCTCAGCAAGCATGCAACCCATACCAACAACTCAATCTAGCTATTAAAAATCTATGAGAAGGGATAAAATGGTAAAAATACATGAATATAAGAAAATGACCACGAGGGTCATTACAACTCCTCTTTTTGGTGACCAAGTCCTTCATGAACTTTGCATAACCCAGCATTTGGAGCAAGGCTTTCACCAATGGAATATTTAGTAAAAGTTTCTTAAACATAGCAAGGAGCTTTCTAAATTATTCATCTTCTTTATTTTGCTTTATCTTTTGAGAAAACAAAGGCGGACATTTTGGTAAAGGCATAGGAACTTCAGAAGCCTTGTCCTTGTTTTTTATTCCTCAATAGCCACCACCACTTGTTGAATGAGGCATTAGACATAATTCTTAGCAATATCATCAACCTCAACCAGATCTTCATTCTTTGAAGTCTCATCGCTCTTTGAAGACTTCTCAACTCACTTTCTCTTGGCCCCAGATTAATCAACCGTACCTTTTTCACTCGGAGAATCATCAACATCTGCTACTTCATGACTGAGAATCCTACCACTCCTAGTCATAATCACCATATAATGAGCATTGCCATTTTTTGGATTAGGTATGGTATCACTTGGGAGAGTTCCCATTAGTCTAGGATTCATAGTGGCAGAAAATTGACTCATTTGGGCCTCAAGTTATTTGACAGAGACTGCGTGAAAACTCACAATTTGATTCAAAGTTAATACTTTTGTCCTCATCTCTCTAACCCCCATATCGATAAAATCAATCTTCTTCAATACTTTGGCAAGCATATCTTCCACCTTAGAACTAGCTGGGTCACTCTCAGACGCTTGATTAGAATTTTGATCACTCTTAAGAGGAATGTAAGAATTAGGACCTCCATTATTATATTGATCTCTGTCTCTATACTTCTAATTTCCATCTTACTCCCTATCTCTCCAAGCATTATCCCTCTCACAATCTCGTGAATTGCCATCACGATCCGTATCCAGGTTCCCACCCTGATTCCATTGGCTTTGCCTCCAATTACCTTGAGTAGGGGTTGGATAGCTAGGTCGAGATCCCATCACTTGGTTTGACACAAAATGGGCCTCTTATTAATATAATAAATCTCATACATTCTCCTCATGAGCTCGGATCCCTTGTTCACCAATTTCATTCACACTATGATTATTCAGGCCCATGACATGCTTTATAAGCAAGTCCATTTGAGTCATCAACTTTGCCATGGACTCATCCCTTTCTTCCTCCTTCTTACACAACGCACTAGTCATAGCTATAGGGGGGGGACCCGATATGACTTTTGATTAGTGGGTGTGCCAAGATCTATTTGTTTTTGTCATATGATCTAATAACCCACTAGAAACCATGAATATATGATCCATAAGAGACTTCTTGGCTAGATTGTTGGCAACTAGTTTGTTTATAAAGTCAACAAACTGATAAAAAGCTTGCAATAAAACTTGATCGGGCAGCCCATGAGTGGGGCATTGTTGAAGCTTCTTCTTAAAATGCAACGAAGCTTCATGTAATGACTTAGAAGGAACTTGGCAAAAATTAGTGATCTGATATCAAATTCTAAGCATTCGAGACGGTTGAAAGAACCTTTCAAGGAACGCTTTCGTAAGCTCATTCCATGAGGTAATATAATCTTCAGGCAATTCATCAAATCAAATAGTAGACTCTCATATGAGAGAAAATAGGAAAATCCTTTGTTAAAATGACTGTTGAGAGATATTGTGGATATTGAATAGTGAGCACACCTCCATAAAGTTCTTTATATTCCAATTTGGATCCTTGTGAGTGAGAAATCCAAATAGACCCTTCATTATTAGGAGGTGTGACATAGTACTAGTAACATGAAAGGTGTCATTGCCCACAATTGGCGGTAGGTGGATCGCGCTAGCCATACAAACTTGACCTAAATCGTCAAAAATTACATGCCTATCATGGCTAGCCTTGTCACTATCATTATCGCTCATATTTTTACCTACAAAAGCACAAGAATAACACAAACAAAAAGTGAATGGAAGAATGTAAGTAAGAGTGAATTGCTACAAAAATAGGTAAAGCTACAATCTTATTCCCTGGCAACAGCACCAAAATTGATGACCTCCAAATCTACCAATCAGTTAAGAGAGATCGTATATGGTTGTTGTAATACATTCTACCCAACAAGTGTTGAGGTTGATCCTATAGGTAATGTGATAATGAATTTGACCCAATTAATGTAAAGATCACTAGTTATTTTCATTCAAGGTAACCAAAAAAGAGGGGGGTGCGTGAAACATAAAACTTATCTAGTGTTTAAGTTATCACAATTTGAATTGAGGTTTTTATAAGTAAAAGAAGAACCTAGGGATGTGATATAATGAGTCTCGTTATAGTGATTAGGGTAGTTGATTTACTTCATAACCTATAATTGACATGGGTAAGATTGATTTTGATTATATAAATGAATTTCAATCACATCCACCGTGGTTTTTCTCAAACCCCAAGGTGCTTCAATTTTGACCAACCAAATATGCTTCAAGTAAATTGCTCTATTTCTAGCAACATTCATTAAAGTGGATAACCCAATTTCTTGCTATTTATTACTTCTCACAAATCTTATCCCCTTTCTCAAGAAGACTAGAATTGAATATAAACTAATGTATGCAACTATCAATTTCAATTAAAACTTGAAGAAATCAATAGACTCATACCCAATTATCAATTATAGAAGCAAATCTAAACTAACCAATCACTAATTTACACCCATCGTCACACACCCATAGATAGGAGTTTAGTTAAGTATAATTAAGGGGAAAAAAATACCATAAAGTTCTTCTTGTAAATCATCCATAATTGTAATTTCAATTTTCTAAAAACTTTACAATTTTTCTAACACTGGTGGAAATGTCAATAAAGATGATAAAGGAGAAGGTTCCAAAGAATCTAGTACCAAAAGCTGTAAAAAGGGAATAATAGATGATGTACAAATCCCTAGAAAAGCTATTTAAAGTCCCAAAAATCAACTAAAAAATTTGGACAAAATACCCCCGCAGCAAGCTTATATGGCCGCACACCCACAACACAAGATAGTGTGTGGTCCATACATGAAAATCATAAGATGGATCCACTTTAATGGTCTGCCAAGGCATGTGTGGAAGAATGTGCGACTACACACGGCCTTGTGCGCTCCGCATATCCTATTTCTTATATCCTTTGAGTTTGCTTTATGTGGCCTACCTTGTGTTCTCTGCATGGGATCTTATGGGGGTTCATAGGGTCTCATATGGCAAACACATCATAAGAACTCAACCTTCTCTTTCTTTAATCTTAGGTTTGGTATTTGTCCTTTTTTTCTTGGCCTCTTTTGGTCTAAATCCTTAATAATCATATCTTCTCCTGAATGCCT
This sequence comes from Jaltomata sinuosa, assembly GCA_003996215.1. Lineage (NCBI taxonomy): Eukaryota > Viridiplantae > Streptophyta > Magnoliopsida > Solanales > Solanaceae > Jaltomata > Jaltomata sinuosa. The sequence continues at coordinate 165,664 of QJPP01002755.1, read as the reverse complement.
GCACATACAAAGATTATAACATACAAATCACTTTAAAATCATGCAAATAAAGGCAATAATCAATTTTTAAGAACTCAATAAGTTGGTAAATTACCAACTTATCACTACCTCAGTTGTTATCAAATCATTAGGTTGATGTATCCCCGAGAGTCTATGAAGTCGTGTCTAGTAGAGTCCTACTTATTAGTGTGTAGCATGCCACACTTATAATTGGGAGGCTGCTTAGACATTTTTTTAGGAAAAATGACCTTTTTTCATATCTTATATCATGCGATAGGGCAATGGTTTAGGAAATTGATTCTAACTGGTGCTATATCTTAATAGAAAATTCTAGCCAAACGCAGGAGAAAAGCTAGTCAAAGAGTTGGTACTGCTCTAGCTATAGATTCCCCTATCGAAAGGGTCTAAACTGGGGCTCGTGGTGGGGCTTTTATTCAGTTATGCCCAATTCCTCTGCCACCTACTTTAGAGGTTCTTATGGAAAAACCTCCATCATCTACTTCACCATCAGGTTCTATTGATCGAGGTGTTCGGGAAGCTATCCAATTGTTTGCTTAGTTAGTGGTAGCTCAGACTCAGCGACAATATAAAACTCTACCTAGTACTATACCTTCAGTCAGGACATCAAGTTAGGGTTTGAAACATTCTTTTTATAGATCCTACAATCTTCATAGGCTCAAAGCGTGAGGAGGATCCCTAAAATTTCATTGACTAGACCTATCAGACAATTAGGGTGATGCATTCTTTGGAGACTGAGGTTGTTGAATTAGCTTCTTATTAGCTAAAGGATGTTGTTGCCGGGTGGTATGAGATGTGGGAAGAGTCTTGAGGCACCTGATGTGCCCCCAACAGCATGGGAGGAATTCATTGACGGTTTTCTAAATCACTTTCTGCCCATTGAGCTTATGGTGGCCAAGGCTGATGAGTTTTATGCACTCAGTCAGGATGGTATAAGTGTGATGAAGTACTATCACAAAATAATGAAAATTAAATTGTATATTCAATTTATGAGGAGTAAAAACCTTTTAAAAGAAAAAGACAAAGATTTTAATTTTATTTCTTCTTAAAGAGTAATTATCTCATTTGAAGGAACTAGAGATATGGTATTAAACAAAATACCTATTATTTTGATATGAGAGAATGATCCTAGAACTTATAGTGGAGGAAAAAAGAGAAGAAAGTTTAGAAATGGGTAGTAATCATATGAATCAAAATGAGCTCCAAAAAAAGGCATGATTTTTTTTATAGTGGGATATTTCCTGAGCGATTTGAGCTGAATATGAGCGGATCAATTGAACTTAATCATATGGTCATCATCTAACCTTGCTAATATTTTACATGAGCTATGATAGATAGATAAATATGTATTAACTAACTTATCATAACACAACTTGTTCAACTTGACTGAAAATTGATATTTCAAACTCTAAAACTGATCTTCTTAGAGCACAATCGAGTATGTTATACCATCCATTTATCTTTCTATTTCTGAAGGTCTATAGATACCTCTAGAGTATACTCTATCTTTACTTATTATTTTTCCCTTACATAAAAAAAATCATTTTACTTATCCATTTTAGCAAATCAAGAGAGATTTACTATTTTGTTTCAATATTATCTTTTCCATAAAGTAACTACATAATGTACTAGAAGTCAAACTTAGGATTTCTAAAAATAATTAAGAATATTACTTTAGTAAAATATACTCCTAATTTATAAATAGATTCTTAAGGAGTCTTCATAAAAATTAAATAGTTTCTTAAAGGGAGTGTTATGTCAACAAGGGAAAAGTGAAAAAGAACAAAGGGAGAACATATTATCGAGCCAGGAGCTACCAAAATTTAACAGTATATAAATAGTCTGATTGAAATAAAATATTCAGGATAAATATGAATATCCGACCACTAAACACTTACTTTTTGTTATTTATTTTTCAATGTTGATTTTCATGTATAAACCTGACCATTTCTGGTATGTCATTTAGGATGTTTGTATTGGGTAGAAAAGTATTAGAACACGTGGCAATGTGAGGATAAAATACACTTATCATCATCAAGAGAGTCATGGAGTAAAATGGTCAAAAAGATGTACTTACATCAGATACATGTTCGAAAGGAGTCTAGCCTCGATTGAGATCCAAAATTGACGATCTATAGTGTGAGGTAGATAGCAAGAAAAGGTCCTGAGCACAGAGAACTAATCCCTTGAAAGTATAGACCTTGGGAAATGTAAAAGGACTCATGTCTGAATGACATTGAAAAAATGACAAATAGGACAAATACATAGATATTGTCATATAAATAGCCTGAGCACGATAGAGGAATATTGGCTGGCCCACTAACGACCTCATCACGTGGTTCGCTCCCATTGGGCGCAGTACTTTACGGATTAATTAGAGATTTTATATTTGTTGATCCCTTATCTATGTAACCTACAAATAGTTTATTTCTTACACTTGTAAGGCATTCTTGTCATGCTCCAAACTCAGGGGGTGAAATTGGCACCTGATGCCAAAATGTAGGACAAAGCCGATTGCGCTGAACCATTTGCCAATGGCGCATAGAAGCCACACATAATCAAGAAATAAAACAAGTATATCTCAGTTTAAAAACCAACCTTAGATGGCAAGGACCCTGTCGACATCTCTAGAAAGGAAACAACTACTCCCAAAAGTTTATATAAAGCAATAAGCAGGTCCACATAAGTCCTATTTGGGCCATCGAGGCTGCCGTGATATTAAAAAAGCATAAATTCTATGTGGTCCATCAAGGTAACCATGATCTGTGTACATAAAATGAAAACATGTATCTATAATGTAAACTAGGCCAATGAGTCGCTAACCTGCCAACACAACAACAGGGCCCAACTGGCTAACAAGCTACAACTAATAAATTTACAAAGCCAAAATGGCCACCATCGTAGCTATGTAACAAAACAGACTAGTCTGCAAGACTTTATAAATACAATACTTGGTGCGACAAGGCCCCAACCTACCAAAAAATCTATAAACAACAAAAAGGCCAAACCTCTGAGATTCTGGCGACCCCTAAAAGGAAAGGAGTCAACCAACCCGCTAAAAGCTCAGCTATGCTACACAACAGGTCTATCTGGTTGTCGCTCAGGGCCTGTAGGAATAAATGCAGCACCCCATGCAATGAGTTTCCAGTACAAAATAATGTACCGAGCATGTAAGGCAAACAAAAAACTAAAACTAAAGTCTAAGGATAGAACAAAAGGGAGGAGTAAAACAAGAGTACAATAACTTACCTTAATGTAATAAGACACCATCTAAAGCACATAAAAAACATTAACTTGACCTGGACCCCATAAGACAGGCAGGTACAAACAACATATAATTGCCATAAGTCCTAACTGGCACAAACAGGTGCTAAATATCCATATTGCCCCCTTTACCTGGACCCCAATGATGATTTAATCTGAACTATCTAAATGTACATGTGACGTGAATGAATATAACTCTAAAGCTTTGTGCTACCATATAAGTGTTACCCCATAAGTACAACATGCTCGTCCTGTAGGTATGGTCTACCCGGCCCGTAGGTATAATCTGCCCAGCCTAAAGGAGCAGTAATGTAATATAACTGTTGCCCCGAAGGTACAACCTACCCATACCATAAGTACATTCTGCCCAGCCTAAAGGTACAATAATATAATGTAACTACTACCCCTTAGGTACAGCCTACCCGTCTCATAGGTACGATCTTCTCGGCCCAAAGGCACTGTAATAATAATCAAAATATAGGCTCCAGAAGCCTACAGTGTCAGTGTCTGCTGAGGCCAAAACAAGCTCATAGGCGGCACCAAGATGATAAAAACAACACAATAATATCATGTTATCACAGGTGACCTCAATACAATCATAACATGCTTTCTAGGTTGCTAAGTAAGGAATAGAGTGTTGCTGGTAGTCACTATATCATGTTGTGGTATTAAACTCAATAGAATAACATCATAAGTTTAATATCGATGTGATACAAGCTATAACAAGCTTGTACATTTAGGGTCATGCTAGAAAGAGATAAGGAAGCCTTAACATACATTTCAACTGAAGCTTTAAAGGTGTCTCTATAAAGCTCAACCAACCTATCGTAGTACAACAATTGCTAGAATCAGCAAGGCTGCAAGAATGAGGCATAGACAATTTATATAGTGTTAAGATTGTCACTATGACCAACATACTTTACATTAATAAATGACATCATAATCTCTACAAACCAATAGCTACTAACCACAACAAGAAGCTATCAACATCTCACAAGAGTGGAAAGCTCCTGAGGTAATATTAGAAGGCGTACTTCATGTTGTTTAATCTGACAACCATCAAGCATGACTCCAATAAGTAGCACAAAACCCCCCTGTTCCTCCAATACCTTAAAACCATCAATATACAATAGTAATAACCAAACTCAATAAGACAAAGGGGCTTCCCAGAACCACAGTATATAAAACACTGCCTTATGACTCAGAAATCTATAAAATAATACTAGAACATTGAATTACGAAGGAAGGTAATAGGAGGAAGATTACCTCAACAAAAAACATTGCAATACCAAGCTAAACACGCTGTTAGAAGAACCCATCATGAGTTGTATCAATATACGACAAGAAAATATGACAAAACGAGATGATTACAATAAGTTCCTCCTTGGAATTGGTTATAAAGCTCTAAATAAGAATACGTCAAGGATTTAGAACTCTTAACTTCCGATAAATGGATGCTAACAGTAGAAAATACAAATAGCACGATCTTCTTCCTTGAAGTAACAACTAACAGAGCCAAATTTGATGGGAAAACTATACCAAAATGAAGAGCTCGTGACTTAGAATAATTTCGATTAAACTTTTGAGTTGAAAGCATAAACATCCATGGAGAATCTCTAGGGTTTATATATGATTTTCTATGGTTTTTGTTCTGTTCTTATGAGTTCAAAATGAAGGAGAATCAGATTTATGTAGGCCAACCGACTTAGGGGGCTAGGGGGGCCTATATTGAGATGCCTACTTGTGCAGTATCACAAAAATGTGAATATCTCTCTATTCTAAAGTCATATGGATGAGCGATTTAGTGCATTTCAATTTGGTAGGTGGGAGGCATTATAAATATTTATGTATTAGGAGAAAATCATCGAGACATTTGACCTAAATTTTCTGAGAATTTATTAAAGGAACTTACAATTACTTTTGCTGACTTTTATTTTGCAACTTGCTTGACTTCAGAACTTTAAATACAACTATTGTGCAATTAAAATACCTCATATAACATCATTCCTCACATATTAAGCACTCCTAGTCTTATCCAAAGAGTATGAGTTAATCAATCATTAAAACGGTTAGGGTGTTACATCCTTCCCTCCTTATGGACATTCATCCTCGAATGATGATAATGTACACGGTATCATAGGAAATAAAAAAATAACTCATATAGTACGCAAGTCATATTCCTCAAGTACTCAAATGTGGGTCTACAATCTATCTGTTCTTAACCTCATCTAAAGAGCAAATAGGTGGGGATATCTGGACTTCATGTTCTATTCACATTCCCACAACATCTCCTTGATATTACGCTCCCTCCATAATACTTTCACTGAATATATATCATAATTCCGAAATCTCCAAATCTGGCGGCCTACTATGGTTATAGGGACTTCTTCATAAAATAATTCCTCTAAAATTTGTACATTTGTTATCGGTCCTATATGTGATGGGTCCCCAATGCACTTTTATAAAATAGAAACATGAAAGACTGGGTGCACTGCCTCTAGTAATGGCGGCAACTGTTGTTGGTAAGCAACTCTGCCTATCCGTCACACAATATTGTAAGGTCCAATATATCGAGGGCTAAGCTTACCCTTCCTGCCAAATCGCATAACGCTCTTCATTGGGAAAACCTTTAAAAAGAGTTAATTTTTAATATTGAACTTTAAGTCCCATTGCCTAACATCTCAATATGATTTCTGGTAGCTCTGAGCTATCAACAATTACTCTCTGATCAGCTTAACCTTATTCATGGCCTATTGTGCTACATTAGGTCCAAGTAACCATGACTCTCTAACCTCGAACTAACCAAGAGGGTATCGATATTTATGCCCACATAAAGCCTAGTACGGTGTAATATTGATGCCTTAATGGTAGATGTTATTATAAGAAAATTCAATAAGTGACAAGTGATCATCCCAGTTCCGCCCATAACATATCTTCGAGCATCTATTTCACACGTTTGGCTTGGCCATTGGTTTACGAATGAAAATTTGAACTATGATTAACCTGAGTCCTCAAACTCATCTGGAAAGATCTCATGTTGTAAACTGTGCCCCTCTATATGAAATAATCAATACTTGACACCATGAATTCTGACTATTTCTCTATTGTATAGTCTGGCATACTCTTCAGCTTAGAATGTGGCCCTGACATGCATGAAATGGTCTAATTTTATCAACCTCTCAATAATCACCCAAATAGAATTGAACTTATATCGTGAATAAGGCAAACCTATGACAAAATCCATATTTATAGCCTCACATTTCCACAATAGAATATCTATCTCCTAAGTCAGCCCACTGGGCTTATGATGCTCTACCTTTACCTGCTGACAATTTCAGCACTGTTCCATGAACCTTGCTATGTCCATGTTTATGCCTGAGCACTAATAAATCTCCTTAGTATTATGATATATTTTTGTGGATCCTAGGTGAATAGCATAAAGAGAATGGTGTGCCTCTTCCACAACCTGCTGTCGAAGCCCTGCAACATCCAAAACACATAATTTATCTTTAAAACTGAGGGATCCATCTCCGGTTATATCAAAGGATAAAGACTCCCACTGGTATGCCTTGCCCTTGAGCTACTCTAAGCTGGGATCCTCATGTTGTCGTGCCTTTACCTCCACAACTAGAGATGATATGGTTGTATCCTGAACTCTGACCCCAGTATCATCAAAGTGTAATAATATAACCCCCCAAACTAGCTATCTAATGGAGCTCTCAATCTATCTCCCACTTCTCAGCTCCTCAATACGATAAACTGCCGATAGACTTATGACTGAGGTTATCCTCTACTATATTGGCTTTCCCCAGATAATATAAGATATCCATATCATAGTCTTTTAACAATTCAAGTCATCGGTGTTGTGTTAGGTTCAACTCTTTATGTAAATATACTAGAGGCCAGTATGTCTGTATAAATACAATATGGATGCTATACATGTAATGCCTCAAAATCTTCAGTTCATGCATAACTGTAGACATTTCATTTGACAACAACTTTGGGAGAGTTGGCAGATGTATCAAAACCAAAAAAGAGAATTGAAAGATTTGCCAACACCTTCCATAATCACAACAATGAATAATTCTTAGTATTAATAATTATAAGAAAAATAAGAAGAAGAATAAGATGAAAATTTAGAAGAAGAGGAGAATCAAATCTTGGTTGTTCCTACTGGCATACGGCTGACTAATCGGTTGAATATCTTCTTGTTGTGACTGATCACAAGGTGATGCCAATATGTTAGCATCCAATTGAAGCCCAGGGTACATACGATTAAGTCATCCAAGGATGTAAACTGTAACTTCATGGCGGATGCTTCTTTTTGTTGTTCTAATTTTTCTAGCATCCAATCTTCTAAGTCATTCAATTTTTTGTTGCATCTCACTTGTAGCACTTGCAGAGGGTTCAAGATGCCCCTTCCTTTTGAAGGCAGTTTTTGTAACTCCTTTCTCATATAATCTCACAAATCTTGGATGTTCAGGTACCAGTAAAGTTGCAAAAGCATCAACAGATTGACTGTCATCTTCACCTTGTTCATGACTTTGAACTTTCTCCATTTCAGCCAACAAATCAAGTTTAAATGACGAGAACTCAATCAAATTAAACTGAGCCTATATAAGAAAAACTGAACAATGTCATCAATAAAGATTATTAATAAAATTTTATTGATCGTATTCTCATCAGTGTCCGTGTATGCTCAACCAGGTTTCCTTTTTCTTATAGCCACAAAGATTTCTTTAAGTGAAACTTCACCGGGAGTTTCCTTATCTTTTTCCTAATTACGTAAAAGTTAGTATCAAAAAACTTTTAATGACCGCAATATTATATTTAATGATAAATTAGGAAGAGAATAAACTAATTGATCACGTATCACAAAAAAACTTGTTTTACTAACAGTATGTGGATTCTTCAATTATTTTCAATTCTTGGTATTTGTTTCACTCATTTTCTGCAAATAAATGAGCCATCAAATCTACTTAAACAATAAATCAACAATAGTTAAGTTAGTCAATGCGAATATAAATAAACCGAGTGATCAGATTCATAATGATCACGCAAAACTGTCGTACTAGAGTTTTAGAATGGTGTGTTTCATTATATAATGATCTAGCATATCGATATACATAAAACAGAACAATCTTAAAGTGTGCATGATCTAACCTTGAACTCGTCAGAGTGCCAATATTTCAGAAGATTCTTGAAATCATATTTTAAAACATCATCAGGCTAGTTTTCCATTCAAAGATCTTCATTAGCAAAGGGATTAAAGTGATTCCTATACAAATGATTCTTGTTCTTCCTTCGTGTAGATTGAATTCCATCCAAAATCCACTCCTTTCCAGTATCAGGAATATTATATTTCTCCTACAATTTGTTCTTTGGATAAGAAATATAAAAAGTACAAAATGTTCTGTCACGATCCAATTTCTCGGTCATGATGGCACCTACGACCCTCCAGTAGGCGAACCAATTCTCATAGCCCAGAACGGTCAGTAATGGGCTACCTATCTAATAGTCTAAGCGGAAGCACAGATTCATAAGCACAAACAAGGGAACAAGGTAAGGAAAATAGATAACATGGGTAATGTAACATTGTGGAATCTAAATCGAACCCTAAACCTGGTATCATAGCGTATAAGAGCCCGATCTACATAAGGAGTACAAAGGATCCAAAAGTAATATATACAAAGCTGTCTCCGAGTAGTAATAGAGTACAAAATATATAGATAAACTAAAAGCTAAGCTTCGGTCGCTAAGAGCTCACCCTCAGTCTGGACAGTCCAAAACAACACCTCGCACGAGTCTTCGATGAGCTAACGGCGATGGCCCACACTAGGATCTGCATCAAAAGATATAGTGTGTGAGGTGAGCACCAAATGCAAAGCATAAGGTATCCAGTAGGTATCACAGGCCGACTGGGCACATATAAGATAAAAGGGTAATAAGAGATAGAATAGGAACAAGCAGTCACGGAAATCAATGAAAAGTACACAGGAACTAGCCCAGAGGGAAGACAACAAGAACAACATACAAGGCTAGCAAGTGGAGTATATACACAACAGGCACAAGTGAAAGTAAGAAAAGGCGCACCTGGGGCAATAACAACATATACATAACAATTTTTAGAAATGGATGGTATACCGGTAACCTCAAGTATAAGGAAAAGAGGAGAAGAGTAAAGGTAGACATGCTCAGAAAACAGGAAACAACAATCAAACTAAACATATTAATTTCAAGTCCAGAAGCTAACAACCTAGCAATATCCAACTCCACACTTATAACAGTAATGCAGAACAATTCCATAATAAAATAACAAGAGTCTACCTATAGTCCCCCGATCGCCCATACAACCGAGGAACATAAACAAGTGAAAACAAACCCTCCGGCATCCCATACTACTGGAGCGTACAATCAACAAACAACAAACAAGGGTGGTACCTCGCACAAATGAATGATAGGTTATGAAATTCCAAGATCGTGCAATCTCAGTGTATGTATGTTACCCCCTTCAGTGCCCCAAAGGTCGATTAAAGGCGGGATCTATGGAAGGACTTCTCTCGAGTACATCTGTTTTTCCGTAAACCCCTACCCCTGGTCACTCTTTTGCTCATAGCACTTGGTCAAGAACGACAGGGTCCATGGAGGTCTACTCGTAGACCATATACTACACTCTAACCTCAAAATACCATGCGGAGTACCACCAAATCCAATTAGTCACAAATGCTCGGAATGGGTGCCTGAATCCTATCTAGGTCTAAATCAACGAAACAAATGCAGTAAAAATCTCTCCAAGGGTGCCCCGGCGTCTTCGGGTCTAAAATAGTAGTAAACAGACTACTGCTCAACTTTACCGAGTCTAATAACCATCACCTACCAATAACGGAACCAATCTAGCACCTCGGTCCACCCCAAGAAGATCCATAAAAGAGATACCAAACCGTTCATAACATATTTTATCAAAAACAGGCCCCCGAGGCCATGCAAGGTTTGGAAATCATAACCAACGGGCCCAAAGACAAAATCGTAGAGAAATCAAGTAGAAAATCCTTTTTATGTACATGGGAATGATATGATCAAACACAAATATCTTCCCTGCCGCTCACAATCAACCTCACGGCCCTGCACAGGCTCCATAGCTACTCAGCAAGCATAACTAGCCTAGAAGGATATTTCTATTTCCCGGACTCGCGGACATTCCCAATAATCCCACCATCTAGGTTCCAGAGTCTACAAGGCCTCACAGGACCACAAGAGTAATAATATCAACTACTAAGAATACTACACACAACGGAGGAAAGAAATGAGATGAACCATGGAAAAGCGGTCAAGGTCTGTGGTACCAACCTAATAACCCAACACAAGGATGCCAACTAGTACAATTTTATTCGATATATGCTAATTATGGGGAGTGTAAGCCGTAACCTACCTATCTTCTGATGACAAGTTGCCCGAACAACAACGTCCAAGCCTGAATCACTCCGAGAGCTCCCGAATGACAATCAAACTATCATAAACATAAATAATACATTAAAACGAGTCTAACGATACCCATATTGCTACCATTATAGCCGGGTTGAAATTTGGGTCACCATCAGGCCCGCAAGGCCCATAACCTAAAATCGAAAGCGGAAACTCACATTATGAGAACTTACCAATGGAAAGAAACAATGGTGGTTTTAAGTCAATGAAGAGGACAACAATGGAAAGCAAGACGGGGATGAGAACTTACCAATTGATGAGGGAATTCATCGGATATCAAGGCACAATAATTTTTGGGGCAAGGAACTGATTTGGGAGTGATTTAGAGGAAGTTTGGAGCTTAAGAGTTGGTGGAGGATGGAGAAAACAAGGCTGGAGAGCATAATGGCAAACTTATATAGCTGTTGGCCTAACCCTTCGTGAACGCAGCCAGCCATCGCATTCACGATGAAAAATTTCTCGGCGGCTGGCACAAGTCTACACAAACATGGCTGGCCACCGTGAATGCGAAGGCCAAGCCGAGAGGGAAACTGGCCTATGCCTACGCGAACGCGGCTTGCCACCACAAACGCAAAGGCCTAGCTGATGCCATGACAGCACTAGCTGCCAACAGCAATGCCCAAAAAGAAAACTTACTCTGACAGACCCAGGGAACACACCCAGGGTCCCGCAAACACAAACGAGCAGAGCTATTTGATTATAAACGACATTCCAGGCAAAATTGGTAGTGGGTACTTGAGATTCCACTTAGATTGAGACTAGAAATAGCTTAATTCACCGAAAACACCCAGTCAAGGCTCTAAGCTAGAAATAGTGTGACCTCCCCAAGCATATGTTTATTGGTTATTGCCTAAGCAATGGTGTTTGAATAAAAACCATTGGATATATGATTGTTTGATCTAGAGATTAACAACCATGTCTAAAACCAATGCTGCCTATTTCATTTAGTAGGAATTTACGCAATTTACCAAGTACCTTTACCCGTATTCGAGTCCCATCGGAAGCATATCCCTAGTCTTCCTCTCTCTATTGTTTACACCTCGCACTTTTACTGATTACTTTGTTTGGAATTCGAAATGTAACAGATTCCCAATTCCCCCCTTTTTTACACTACTTGTAGTTTGAGCAATTTATTTTCATTGTGAATTCCTTTGTACAATCGCTTTGGCTAATCTATAATTCTATGTGGGATTGACCCCGACTCCCGTCAGGTAATATAAATTATGCTTTGCTTAACGATCGCTGATACCTCCATCTTGGAGAGTATGTTTGAGCATTATCACATAACACTAGCATTGCCATGTCAAGATCATGAGAACCTTAAGGGTCCTGGGCAGTGCTCATGTTAAGGGGTATGGGATGCATTAAGATATACAGAAGCATAGACTACAAGGTATTTATTTAAGAAAATGCATAAAAACCCTCCTAAACTTGGTTGCACAACTTACTTTAGCACTTTAACTTCACGGATAATTAAATACCCCCTTTAACAACTTTCAAATGAATTAAATACAACCCAAAATGCTGACGTGGAAAAAAATGCGTATACAAAAGCCTCTCATTATTATTATTTCACTTTTATGCTTCAATCAGGCCTATATTCGCATTTAAAAAAAAGCAGTCCCATAAATATTTGTTTTATATGATATAAAAATAAAAAGAAAAACCTTACCCACTTGTTTCATCTTCTTCACCACCCCCACCCTTTTTTTCTTCTTTAACTTCCAGCACCCACCCTCTCCTAGACTTCTCAGTCTTTGACACCCCCCCCCCTCTAGCCCTTTCCCCCATTCCTTCTACATCTCTAAACAATTAAAAATTCTAATAAATTTAGTGAAAGATTTAAGTTGCTTCAAATTTTTCAATTTCAAAAATACATTCATCGAAATTTCACTGGAAAATTTATTCCGGGCAAGAAAGGGATTAAATTTTTTGCAAGAATTTTACTGAAATTTGATTATGGTATTAATGAAATTTTTTCAATTTTGTTGTGTCCTTTGTTTTGCTTCTCCCCCATTGAACTCTTTTTTATTTCTTGAATTTCATTAATTGAATGGAGATGAAGAAAATATTTATGGAAGGTATTTTAAAAATGTAGATGTTTTCTTGGTTTCTTTTTCACGTGGCTTCGAAGAAGAATAAGGAAAAAATGGAGGTTGAAGAAGGGGGTGGGAGGGGGGAACCTGAAGAAGAAGAAGAAATGGGGGGGGGGGGGGGGGTTGGAGAAGATGAAAAAGGTGGGGGTCGGGGGTGAGGGGGATGGAAAGAAGTTGAAAGGGGTGGGAGGCAGGGGTATTTATTTTTTATATTTCTTATATTTTATTTTGTTTATTATAATAAACTAATTTTTGATGTAGCAGCGATGTGGTGCTAATTTGGCAATGATGTGGTGCGTGTGTAATGCACTTGCCATTGTGAGACTGGCACTATGTTTTTAAGGTGGTATTTAATTACTTGAAAGTTGTTAAGGGGGGTATTTAATTGCCCATGAAGTTTAAGTTCTAAAGTAAGTTGTGCAACCAAGTTTAGGAGGGTTTTTATGTATTTTCTCTATTTATTTAATATTATGATATTTGAATTCAATCACTATCAACATCAGATACTACCGTCAGAACAACACATAAAATGGCTTAAAGCAAATTTTGACAGATTTAGCAACATCTATATACATAGCACATATAACTATGTTAAACATTGTAAGGAGAAATCTCAAAACTTCTTTAGAATCTTGAATAAATATTACGCAAACAAGGAGCATATTCCATTCATAACTATTAAAGAAATAAAAGCACATACGGGGGCTAAGTAGCACACTTGTTTGCTTCTCAAAAATCTTATAAATAATGCAATGATAAAATACTTCAAAGAAATTAACAAATAAGAATTAAATACTTTGATAGAGACTAATCAGTTAAGAAGAAACAGTTTTGAAAAAAAACAGAAAGCAAATAACACTAAAAGGAGTGTCTTTTTCTCCCTGAGATGCTGAAAACTTCCGGTTGTTTTTTTAAAATAAGAGAATAGTAGTGAAAGAAAGCATGGAAATTACCAGTGATGAACTCCAAACGATCTTTTTAGTGAAGAGGGAGCAGTACTTTATATACTAGAGAAATATCATCAGTCAAGGAACTAAGAGGAGGTAAAAAAATCAATCACAGTGATTCTTTCCTTTAACGAATCAATCAAATTAATTAGGAGCAAATTATGTCAAGATTACCATAATTAACAAGTAGGAATCTATCACAAGATTAAAGGAATTTCTTTAAGTAAGAAAATCGAGCCTAAGTTTACCATAAATAGTGAAATAAGAGCTTCCACATATTTTTGAAATAAGAAAAGGATCAGTTAGCTAGAGTCAATCAACTATTGCTTACAAGTAAAAGTTTACCAAAACCAAACGAGTACTAAAACTGTCACATGATTAAGAATAAGGAAAGAGAATCAAGGCTTACCAAATATTAATGAATACTAGGCTGTCACAAGATTGAAGGGATTTCTGTAAGTAAGAAACGTATTAAAAAGAAAATAATTTAACCTACAAAGGCTATTATGAATCAGTTTTAAGAAGGAAAAGGAGGAAATCAATCAAAACTATCCAAACGCCAAGGCTATCACATATTCGTTAAAGTAAAGAAAATCAATGCTAGAGTTTTTCCATAATAATGTAGTACCAAAACTGTTCTAAATTGAAATGAAGAGAGAAGGGGAAATACATTGATCAAGATTATCATAATTAGCATACGAAGCTTTCACTAATCAGGCTAATGGAAAGGAAGAATCAAATAGGTAAAGTTATCATATAATTGCTTAACTCATTTGTATCACAAAGAAACATACACATTGAATAATTACAAGTTTTCCACATGTTCTAATTGAGGATTAATCAAGCATTCATTCAATTGAAAATACATAACATGAACACCACATTAGCCATAAATGGACATGCTATAGATTAATGGCTTAATAAGTAACACTCAATAAAGTTTACTCCAAAATCACCATTTAATTTGAACGAATTCAAAGTCTGGGGATCAAACTACAAATGAACCTCACAATTTGGGGTGACAGGTGATAATAACACACAAAAATCCATACCCGAGCTAGAGAATCTATCAGAAACCACAAAATATCAAGGTCCAGTGAAAGACAAAAATTGCTTTAGCTTCTGTAGTGCCATCACCTTCACTGGAATAGTGAAGCGAAGAAGAAGAGGAGAGGGTGTTTGTGGGGATTCGGTAGGTGGTGATTTGGTGGTTGAGGTGTTGTCCAGAGATAGAGGAGGCGGTGGAGTTTTGGGTAAGAAATGGAGAGTGGGGAGGGCTCATTCGTTGACAATAGTGGAAGAGGATGGTGGTTCACCGGGGGTGTTGGTGCAAGAAGATGAGAAGAGATAAGAGGAGGAAGAGATATGAGGGAGCGAAAGAGGGTCACCAATGGTGTATGGTGGAGCTTGTTGGTCAGAATTTTCCAAAGACAGATGGAGAGAGAGCATTGGGGGGGGGGAAAGGAAGGCGAAGCCTGGCAGCAGTAGAGTAAAGGATTGAGAGAAGAAGAGAGGAGGGGTGATGCTAGTTGCATTCGTCAATGATACTGGAAGAGGGTGGTAGTTTGTCGAAGCAGCGATGGCAGAGATAGAGTGGAGGAAGAGAGATGGAGGTTGAGGGTGGATGCTAGTTGCATTTGTCTATGATACTGGAAGAGGGTGGTAGTTTGCCGAAGCTGCGATGACAGAGATAGAGTGGAAGAAGAGAGATGGAGGTTGAGGGTGGTGGTTATGGAGGAGATGGAGAAGTGGAGAAAGAAGGGGTGGCTACTGTTGGTGGGTGGAGAATGAATTCCATTCTTAGGAATTTGGGGGGTTAGTATATAATTAAAATTGAAAGAGTCGGGAGAGTAAATTCAGACTATTTGGTCAAAATCATAGTCGACTGAGATTCAAATGAGAACTTGGGTCGGGTTAAAGGGTCACAAAATTGGGTCATCAGATTGGTCTTATGGGAAATTGAATTTGGGTTTTAAAATGTGGCTAATTTAGCTCAATTGAGGCTAAATAGGTAGAAAGTGGCTAGAATTTAAATAATTTTGAGAGAAAATTAAATTTGGGCTGCATTTAATTAATAAAATACTACATATATAATTTTAGTATATAAAATGACAAAATAATTATCAAAAAAGAAATGTTATTCTTAAAATTAATAATAAATTGCGTATATATATTGTATGTAAAATTAATAAAATATAATATTATGAGTTCATGATAAAATAATAATAATTACAAATAAATAATATATTTATAAATTATGTGTACAAATTTAGAAAGTACCAGGATAATGACAAAATACATGATTTATTTTGTAAATAAAAGTAATATAAAAAGGAAATTAAGATTTAAAATAATAATAATTAGTAAAATAACCGCCCGAGCGAGGTACAAAAAAGTTAAAATTGGGTGTCAATAACTGCCCCTTCTTTGCTTGGTAATAAAGGATGCATTGTCGAGCAAAGAACGTTGACATAGTATCCAATTTTATCCGATCGAGAGGATGATTCTTTGAAATCAAGAGAAACAACAAGGGGTTGTGAAAATGATGTGGTTGAGACTTCAGTTTTAGGTCGCCTACATATCTCTGGTTTAATGAGAATCAGATTGTGTGTAGTTCTAACTAGGGACGAATGTGATCACTAAAGTAAATAAGGATACGAGATTCACATAAGGATATCATGAATTGATAATATTAAATTATGAGTAAGACGAAATGTGAATATGATTTTGGTCAAGTTGCAAAATATAAGGATAAAGAATTATGTTTCGAGAATTAGAACGGGCGTTGCTATTAGTTGTTTCTTGTTTTTGGTTTTGGAGCCTCGATACATGCAACTCTTGACATAACTAGATAAAATGAATAGCTCATAATTATAGAGAAGCATTGATAAATGTGGCAAAAAGTAATAGTAATAAATAATGACGAGAGGAGATGAGAAAGTATATCTTTGTTTGATGTTGTGATTATAACCCAGTATTTTTGAGGAACCTCAAAAATTCTGCCCCAGTTTCAACCTTTACAGAAATGTATATACCTACGAAACTTAAACATGCTACATAAATTTATTAGTCCTAGAGATTATCATAAAATGGTCTAGAGCTTCGGACGAATCTGAATGTTCTATTTTAAAATGGATGAATCTGAATGTCCTATTTTAAGGCGGATGAACCTGAATATTTTATTTTAAGACAGACTAGCCTAAATATTCTATTTTAAAGCGGATAAATCTGAATGTCTAATTTTAAGGTGGACAAACCTGAATGTCCTATTTTAAGGCGGACAAGCCTAAATGTCCTATTTTAAGGTGGACAACCCTAAACGTCCAATTATAAGGTGAACGAACCTGAAATGCCCAATTTTAAGGCAAAAGAACCTTATATGTCCAATTTTAAGGTAGGCAGGGATAAATATAGCTCAATTCATATATAAATTCCATGCACAAATATAAATCTCAGGCATAGATATAAATCTCGGGCTCAAATATGTCATGACCTAATTTCTCAGGTTATGATGGTACCTACAACTCTCATGTAGGTGAACCAATCCCCGTAGCCCAGAATGGTTAGTAATGGGCTATTACCTAAGCCAACACGCACAATAAGCAGAAATAAGCGAAAGCAGAAGGAATAGAATAATGCGAAAGAACACAACCTGAATATATACATAAAGAAACTAAACCAACCCACAACCTAGTATCGATAGTATAGGAGCCTCTAATAGAATACAAAGCACTAGAGATAACAAATAGAATATACAACTATCTCCGAAATAACAAAAGAGAGCAACAGTGTCAAAAGATGAGATATGGTCAAGTACCGGTCGTCAAGAGCTCAACTTAGTATCGCAAATCCAAAAGTTGTATGAATATCCATGCGATCAACGATGAAAGCTCACACTAGAATCTGCACCAGAAAGATGCAGAAGTATAGTATGAGCACCAATTGCAAAGCAACGGGTACCCAGTAGGCATCATCGGCCAACTGAGCACATATAAGATATAAAAATAGTAAATAGCAGAATGAAAGAAGGTAGTCATAGAAGTAAATAGAGAATAGTACACAGAAGCTAGCACATATAGAATACAAGGATAAAACAACAAAACTAAGCTAGCCACAAGGGATATATATCATAGAACAAAGATAAAGGAAAGGAAAACGTACCTAGTGTACTTGCAATAACAATATATAAAAAGAGAGGGTTTAAGAAAAAGGGCGGTATACCCGTAACCTCAAATAGAAAAGGAAGGAAGGAAAAGCAAGTAAGACATACACATGCTAGAAGAAATACAACTAACGTATTCATGATAAAACACAACTTCAAGACAAGAACAGTCAGGAAACAACCTTGCAAATACAACACTAGGATAGGACAAGCTACACCATAGAAGATCAAAAGTCCACTAACTAACACCACGATAAGATAGAATCCCCTAACCCACAACTTCTCAGCCGGCCATATAACCAGGGCCACAACAAGATAGAGTCCACTAATCCACCGATAATCAGAATCCTCTAACAAGTACTACACTAAGATAGCATAAAAAAATCTACCTACAGTCCCTATAGGTGCCCATACACCCGAGAAACACATACAAGTGAAAGAAAAAAACTCCAACATCCCACACTACCAGAGCATACACTAAGCAAACAACAAACAAGGATGGATCCGAACATAATATGCATAATGTGATGTGATATGATGGAACCAATTTGATAGTAACCTTATATGTACCTCCTTCGATGCCTATAGAACCAGTAGGTAGGATCCATGGAAGGAAGTCACCCATAATACCTCAACTCTATCATATACCCCTCCTCTAGCACACGCAATATGTAGCCCCTAGTCTAGATCAACAGGGTCTATGGAAGTCCTCGACCACATACTAAAATCGCAAAATCTCAAAGTATAATTGCCAAGAGTATATCCAGGTCTAAACCAGTGATTAGAATCTCGAAATAATTACCCAGTGTGTATCCGGGTCTAAATCAGTGAATGAAATTTCAAAAACCCCAACAAGGGTGCCCGAGCATAACCGAGTCTAAATCCAAAGAAAAACAAGTCTAGCACTCAGCTCGATCGAGTCTAGTATTATCTCGAATCAGTAGTAAAACATGTCTAGCACTATGGCTTTGCCGAGTCTAGTATAAGTGTGAAAATTGGTTACAAAATCATCATTTTAACGAATGTAAATTTTGTCAGTGTTGTTAGCTTCAGAATATTGACTTTGGCTAGAGGGACCTTTAGTTCAGATCCCGAGGTTTCTGTACTCATTATAGGCTGTCGGGTTGATTTTGGCTAAAAGTTGGTTTTTGGGCATGGGGCCCACTTCTCATCAAAACGATCTCCGTTGGGGATTTCATCAATTCTGTTGAGTTCAGAATGCCATTTTTGGTAGGATAGCTATAATGACCCTTCTGGTCATTTTTTGCATTTACGCCTTCTTTGTACTGCTAGAGCTTTCCTATAGCAGCCCCAAGTCATTTATGACTTACTGGGACCGTTAGTTTGGTGCCCTGGTCATTCATTTGGTCGTTTTTGCTGTTTGCCTATTTTAGAGCCTTAACTTAGAATATCATTGACTTTAGTCAATATTCTTGGTAAACATGCTCAAATCCAAATTCCGACAGTTCCCTTAGCTCCAGATTATGGATTTTGGTCTTGATGGACCCTGGGTCAGGTTCGGGAGCTTTCAATTTAGTTTTGTCTGGGTTTTTGTGTTTTAGCCAAGTTAAACTTGAAAGTTTGACTTTCGTCATCATTCGGAGAAGACGACCTCGGATGGAAATTTTGTCCATGCTATTGGCTCTGAAATGTCGACTTTGGGCTAGGGGAACCTTAGGTTTGGGTCCCGAAGCTTCCAGACTTATTTTGGGGTATTTAGTTCTGAGTTAGTTTTGGGCATGGGGCCTACTTTTCCTTAAAATGATCTCCATTGATAAATTTGTTGATTCCATTGAGTCCGGAATATCGTTTTACTCAAATAGCTATATTGGTTTGTGAGTATCGGGTTCTGATTGTGCCCGAAATGCCCCATAGAAGTTTAGACAATTGCAGATTTTTTTGTTGCGGGCCAGCTTTAAATAGTTGTTGGCAGCTTTATTTTCAGCTATTGCTCTCATCTTCCCAACTCATTTTCTCCACCATTTTTACACCAAATTCCTTCAATTACCCATAAGTTGGAGGAATAACTGTTATTAATCCGGTTGTGTTTCTTGGCCTCATGAATAGGTAAAATCTCTTGTTAACTTCCGTTAATTTCCACAAATTCCATTCTTTAATTTCTTGTTTTTCGTAATTTTCAACTTATTTCTTTCACTTCTTTCAACTCCAATTTTATTTTTCTCAACTCTAATTACTCAAGAATAGTGTGGGCTTGTGGGAATTCTCCAAATTATCATTAATCTCACTCCTTTATCATTGGTAAGCCTCTTCTTCTTTAAGCCTTGTTCTTCTCTTCAAGCTCAAAAACCTCCATGGTTGAGGCTCTTACAAGCTTGATTTTTCCTTAGTTAAAGCTGCATTGGAGAGCTTGATTGTTTGTGGTAGCTGTAGTTCTGGTCCGTGGTCGATTCTTGCTTCCAAATTGGTACGTTTCCGCCCTTGAAAATTGCAATTCTCCACTTTTGTTCTCATAAATTTGTAGTACTTCGAGGCTGTTTTGAGCCCCGAAATGAACTCCGTTTGTGCTCAAATTTTGAGCATGGGTTTCTAAATTCACCACGGACATAATTGTGAATTTTATTTTCTGTTTCACTGCGCGGGCCTCGAGGGTCATTTTTCAACCCAATTTTTAGCCCGATTTTCCGTTTAGCAATATTGGTGTCGTTCTTCTCATCTTGACACCTAGATTATATTCTTGATAGCGCGGTAGCTTTCCGAGGCTGTCCGGAAGGAGAAGGCACACGAGTGATGATTCATGTTTGCAGTTTGGCCCTGAGGTAGGTTACGGTTTAAACTCCTTAGACTTCGCATATATAGAATAAAATTATACTAATAGGCATCCTTGGGTTGGGTTTACTAGTTGGTACCACAGACCTTGACCGCTTTATTCATGTCCCATTTCTTTTCTTTCTCCGATGGTTGTAGTATTTTTTATAGATGATATTATCAACCTTGTGGTCCTGTGTGGCCTTGTTTAACTCTGGAACATAGATAGTATGTTATATGGGAATTTCCGTGAGTCCTGAGTATCGCTATTATTATTGTAGAGTTGGGTATATGTGCTATAGAATGATTGGAACCTATGCAGGGCTGATAGGTTGATTGTGGGTTGGGGGCCACTGTTGTGACTGTGTATACCATTCATCATCCATATAGAGGGAATTTCTTCATGATTTTACTATGATTTTGGCTTCGGGCCTACTATTGCTGAATTTCTAAACCTTCTATGGCTTATGGGGCCCGTTTTCAATAAAAATGATTGAAAAAGGGTTTGGTACCGTCTTAATGGATCTTCTTGGGGTAAGGGGGAATTAAATGATGTTTTATCACCATTTCCATTTATGCTAGACTCGGTGGGGCCATGCGCTAGGGCTATTTGACTTACTGATTTAGACCTGGATACTCTTCGGGCAGCTTTACTTAGGGATTTTTGAGATTGCGGGGCATCTAGTATGTTGGTCGGGGGCGTCCATGGACCTTTCCTTCTAGACCAAGGGCTACATCTGCGAGTGCTGGAGGGGAGATATACAGTGTATTAGAGGTATACGGGTGTGACCTTTCATGGATCCTACTTTATATACTTGTTGTTGAGAGGATCCCGGGTACGTGTTTCTTTCTTTCGCATGTGATGTGTATTCTTTTAGCTAGCCATATGTATTATTCCTGCTTGTGTTCCTTTTCTGCTAGCTTCTGTGTACTTATTCATTGCCTTCTCTGACTAGTTGTTGTCTATTCTTCTTATTACTGTTCTTTTATCTTATATGTGCCTAGTCGGCCTATGATACTTACTGGGTACCGGTTGCTTTGAAATTAGTGCTCATACTACACTTTGCATCTTCTGGTGCAGATCCTAGTGTGTGCCATCACCATTAGCTCATTGGAGACTCATGCGAGGAGCTATTTTTGAGATATTTTAGACTGAGGGTGAGCTCTTGGCGACCGGAGCTTAGCTTTTAGTTATCTTTTATATCATGTTCTCTATTACTACTCGGAGACATTTGTGTATATATTGTTTTGGATCCTTTGTACTCCTTATATGTAAATCCGGCTCTATACTTTGATACTAGGTTTTAGGATTTGGTTTAGCTTCCGCAGATGTATATGTATTCCTGTATCTACTTTCTTCATCTTATTTCCCTTGCTTTCGCTTATTTATATCGTTCCTCTGCTAAAGTGTTAGATGGTAGCCCATTACTTACCGTTCCAAGCTACGTATATTAGTTCGCCTACTGAAGGGTTATAGGTGCCATCATGACTGAGAAATTGGTTCGTGACAATAGCATATCTAGTTTGTTTTCTCAAGGCTCAAAATGAATCCCGAGGGTGCGGTCCGAGAGTTTGGAGTTGAGTTTGGTAGCTGATGTTGATGGTTCTGGTATAGGCATGGCTGCAGTGCCTTTGCCACACCTATGCAGCTGCCTCTGCGCTCAAATACTGTACCTATGATGCAGGGTGATGTCAGCATGGCATCGCCCCTGTGCTGCCTCCCCTGCCCCTTTGGTGCTGCTCCTGCAGCTTGCATGCCACACCTGCTGAGTTGGAGGGTCCTGTTGACCTCCTTCCGGCCTACAGTCTGGCTGCTGCATTGATACCGCACCTGCATCAATATGACCGCAGGTGCATCGATCGTTGGCAGTTCTTAAATGAAGTTCTTCTTCATTTCCTTCATTCTAACAAATTATTTCCTATATTGGTGAACTCGCCCAAGTAGAAGAAGCACCAATTCTGGGAATTTTCAAATTGATTCAGGTAAAACTCGTTTCCTCGTCGTTCTATCTTGTATCTAGTCATGTATTTCGCATTTCATTCTTGAATTAGAATCCTAACTTGCATGATCCTCCTTCCTTTTTACTGGCATATTTTTGAACCATTTTGGGTCTGAATTCTCTTCCAATTCTGTCTTAACTTGGGGGCATGCACCCTTCTCCTCGTTGGGAGTATGTTTATGAATTTTATTTTTCATTTTGTTAAGCGGGCCTCGAGAGTCATTTTTGGACCCAATTTCCTGCCTAAAATTTTGTATAGCAATATGGGTCTCATTCTTCTTATCATGACACGCAGTTTATGTTTTTGATAGCGTGGCAGCGTTACAAGGCTATCTAGAAGGGGAAGGCACATAATTGATAGTTTGTGCTTGCAGTTTAGCCCCAAGGTAGGTTACAGTTTATTTATTTTAGACCTGGTTTAGTTAGATTCTATATCTTATAAGCTGCATGAACGTTAGGGTAGGTTATAGGTTAGAATTAGGCTTAAACCCTATTTTTGCTTATTTTGGCCATTTCTGGGACTGTAGAATAGTACTACCATCCTTATCCTTAGTTTAGGGGATCGTAGATTTGTTGTGGCTAGCCTAGAATCGTTAGAATAATTTTAGGAGGTTTTAGAGGTATAGCAGGTGCCTTGTTTTATTTTCGCATTATAGTTCCTTTTTTCCATCGTTATTTACCATTAATTCTGTAACTATGGGCCCAAAGTCATAGCTTTAGAATGGACAGAGTTCCACGTGAGTACCTTGTTTGGAGGGCTCCTTAGCCCTATTTTTGGTGTATATTTCTATATTTACTTGGGTACTGTACTGCTTGCATTCATTTCTGTGTTCATGCACTTGACACATAAAGAGATTTTCTAAGAAAGAATGGTTGATTTTTGAGATAAAAAGGAGGTTTTCACTATTATTATGCATTTCAAAGTTTTAAAAAGGATTTGTACTACTTTACTATGGATTTTGGATTTAAAAGCTAATACTCTCCCTTTTTTTGCTTATTTAAATTTTGTGGAGGGCTCTTTTACTTATTGTTCGTCCGATGCTGGGATTTTAGACTCATATTTACTTATTGTATGTCCGATATTGGGATTCTAGACTCATATCTACATACTGCATATCCGATGCTAGGATTCCAGACTCATATTTATTTTTTGCATGGTTGATACTTGGATTCTTGATTCATGTTACATTAGCTACATACTGCACGCTTCCATCTCTTGTTGCACCGCAATTGTATGTTGATTGATTGTGCTTTGAGTGCCTGATTTCCTTACTATTATTATCTTCACCATTTGTTGGATGACG
Source organism: Jaltomata sinuosa (assembly GCA_003996215.1). Taxonomy (NCBI): domain Eukaryota; kingdom Viridiplantae; phylum Streptophyta; class Magnoliopsida; order Solanales; family Solanaceae; genus Jaltomata; species Jaltomata sinuosa. Next base: position 141,625 of record QJPP01002755.1, on the reverse strand, counting down.
ACTCCTTTTGATTAATAACTACATTTAGGTGGATCCATGTAGTTAGCTTACTTTCATGTATCTTATAATATATATTATCTTTCTGAGGTCGATCGACCTATGATGCCTACTGAGTACCCCATTATTTTGGTACTCATTCTACACTCTGCATCTTTTTCTGATGCAACACCTAGTACGAGCCAGCCTCAGTTATCATCCTCTCATTCGTGGAAAGTTGTTGTTTGGATCGTGGTGAGCTCCCAACGTTTGGAGACCTTTACTGGTTTCCATCTACCCTTCTGTCTATATTTTGTATTTTGACTAGACAATACTTGTTGTATAGCCTTATTCCATACTTTAGATGCTCTTGTACCGGTGACACCAGGTCCGGAGTTGGTTCTTGTATATGTTCGCCTTCCTAGTTCACTTTAGGGCCATTTTTGTATATTTTGTTCTGTTGGTATATATCTATGATGTTGGTCCCTATTCTTTTATGTTCTCTCTTCCACTTTTCTTATTTAACTGCTTAGTAATAGTATCGCTTTCTCTTGGGTTGGCTTGCCTACTGGGGAGTTTGGAAGGCGCCATCACGGTCCGATTTCGGGTCGTGACAGTAAGTGAGAAGAGAGAAATTTAAATAGTAAAGTAATTTTTTTTTGATTAAGACAACTAACTAATTACATACAATAAATTATTCAAATCAATTTAAATAAGTGAAAACTACTTCTTTTTACAATAGGAAAATACCACGCCTTGAAATAAAAAAATTAGCTACCCTAAACGAGTAAAAGAACAAAGATAAACATGTAAATAGAATTAGTTTATTATAGTAAATGAGCTTAAGCTTTTAAAATAACTCATAAGAAAATTTGAGCTACTTAAAATATTTGTTGCTTTATAGGGATGATGCCACGATATTATTAATCGCCCTCCTCCACCATAGCATCAATTTGATTTGAGGTCGGTTTTAAAGTTTAAAATAATAATAATATATTTTTAAAGACAACTGAAAGATTTGAATTTTTTTGAATATAAACACATAAATATATTTACATATAATACACATAATCCTTTTTGAAACTTTGGTAGGTGATACTCCCGGAGACGTGTTGATTTAATTTAAAAATAAAATTAGACCTCGTAATTCCTTTTACCTTCATGCTAACTATAGGTTAGGAGATGATATTTATGTAGTTTAAAATAAAAATGCCACGTTCTGTCCAAATTGGAAAAAATAAGGTTGAACAGTGACTTTGATAAAGAAATGAAAAGCAACCTTAAACAAAGGTGAATATTGTTAAAATTGAATGAAAATAAGTAAAAGGAAATGAGTGAGAAACTGAGGACTTAACATTTGAAAAAGAAACACTTAGTACATAATTTTCTCCACCCCCAAGAAGCCCCATAATTTCATTACATCAATAATTTCTACATAATAATTATTACAGACTCAATAAATGAATAGAAGACACCAGAAAAAAATCAAGTGCTAATGAACTGGAACGGACAGTCCCTATAAATCCCAAATCCTGGGCAAGTCTTCACTGTTCCCAATCAAATCAATCTTGGTAAGGAACCTACCAAACACACTAATATATACACCAAATTGCACAAAACACACACAGTAATCAAAAAATACCTACAACAGTTCATAACACTAGCACTTGACACATCAAGATCACGAGAACCTCAAGGGTCCTAGGCAGTGCTCGTGTCAAGGAGTATGAGATGCATTAAGATATACAGAAGCATAGACTACAAGGTATTTATTTAATATTATGATATTTTAATTTGATCACTATCAACATCAGATACTACTGGTAGAACAACACATAAAATGGCTTAAAGAAAATTTTGACAAACCTAGCTACATCTAGAGATATAGCACAGGTAAATTGTGTTAAACATTGTAAGGAGAAATCTCGAAATTGCTTTAGAATCTTGAATAAATATCACGCAAACAAACAACATATTTTATTCATAACAGATAGAGAAATAAAAGCACATAGAGGGCTAAGTAGTGCACCTATTTTCTTCCTAACAATCATATAATTAATACAAGGATAAAATACATCAAAGAAATTAACACATAAGAATTGAAACACTTCAATAGAGACTAACCGGTTGAGAAGAAATAGTCTTGAAGAAACACAGAAAGCAAACAACAGTAAAAGGAGTGTCTTTTTCTCCCTGAGACACCGAAAACTTCCAGTTATTTTTTTAAAATAAGAGAAGAGTAGTTAAAGAAAAGCATGGGAGTTTCCAGTGATGAACTCCAAATGATCTTTTTTTAGAAGAGGGAGCAGTGCTTTATATACTAGAGATATATCATCAGTCAAGGAAGTAAGAGGAGGTAAAAAATCAATCACAATGATCCTTTCCTTAAATGAATTAATCAAATTAATTAGGAGAAAATTATGTCAAGATTACCATAATTAACAAGTAGGAATCTATCACAAGATTAAAGGAATTTCATTAAGTAAGAAAATTGATCATAAGTTTACCATAAATAGTGAAATAAGAGCTGCCACATATTTTTGAAATAATAAAAGGATCAGTTAGCTAGAGTCAATCAACTATTGTTTACAAGTCAAAGTTTACCAAAACCAAACGAGTACTAAAACTGTCACATGCTTCAGAATAAGGAAAGAGAATCAAGGCTTACCAAATATTAATGAATACTAGGTTGTCACAAGATTGAAGGGATTTATTTAAGTAAGAAACGTATTAAAAATAAAAAAAATTGACCTGCAAAGGCTATTACGAATCAATTTTAAGAAGGAAAAGGAGGCAATCAATCAAGACTATCTAAACATCAAGGCTATCACATATTCGTTGAAATAAAAAAAATCAATGCTAGAGTTTTTCCATAATAAAGTAGTACCAAAGTTGTTCTAAATTGAACTGAAGATAGAAGGGAAAATACATTGATCAAGATTACAATAATTAGCATATGAAGCTGTTACTAATCTGGCTTAAGAAGGGGAAGAATCAAATAGGCAAACCTATCATATAATTTCTTAACTCATTTGTAGTACAAAGATCAAACATTAAATAATTGAAAGTTGTCCACACGTTCTAACTAAGGATTAATCAAGTACTCATGTAATTGAAAATACATGACACGAACACCACATTAGCTACAATTGGACATGCTACAGATTAATGTCTTAACAAGTAACACTCAATCAAATTTACTCTAAATTTATCACGATCCAAAACCGGGCTATGATGGCGCCTACATAACCCCCCCCCCCCCGGTAGGCAAGACAAACCCAACGATGCAGAAGACAATAGAGCATTTAAAGTAAGGAAAAGTGGAAGACATAAATGAAAAGACAGGGCCAATAGCATATATACATACCATCGTACAAAATATACATAAGAAGGCCCTAAAGTGACTAACGAGACTAAACAAACTCGAGAACCAACCCGGAACTGGGGTTACTAGTACAAGAGCGACTAAAGTAAGGAATAGCTATACAACAGACTCTTTCTACCCAAAATACAAGATATAAACAAAATATACAAGATGGAAAGCATGTAAAGTATCAAAAAGCACTGAGAGCTCACCGCGATCCGAACTGCAATAGGCCTCGAACGACAGGAAGGTCAGTGAAGGTGGCTCCTACTAGGTGCTGCATCAGAAAAAGATGTAGAGTGTAGTATGAGTATCAAGACAACGGGTACTCAGTAGGCATCATAGGCCGATCGAGCACAGAAAGATAATATATATATATCATAAGATACAAGAAAGCAGTTAAAATACAGGGATCCACCTAAATCTAGTTATAAAGCCGAAAATCGAAACAACCAAAGCAATAAAAAGGGTAAAGTAATAACAAGATCAACCCAAATCAACCAACAATCCAAACACACCCAAGGCCAATGCAATACGATAAAACAATGATGTAATCTATGAATGTGTACAAGTCAAACCCGGTATATAGTACACGGGTGCCCGAGATAGAACATTGAGCTTATCAGTAGATGCATAAAAGTAAAACCCGAGATAACACATCGGTCTCCCAAAATTTAACCTCGTACTCATTAATATATGCATAAAAAGTAAAACTCGAGATAACACATCGGGCACCCGTAATTTAACCTTGGACTCATCAACGTATGCATAAAAAGTAAAACCTGAGATAACATATCGGGCGCTCGGAATTTAACCTCTGACTCTTCAACGTATGCATAAAAAGTAGAATTTTTCCCTTTTCCTCCCCAAAACTCTGTAACAATTCCAAAGCGATCCTTTTAAAAGCCCAAAGATCATGAAAACCCAATAATTGTCAAGGGTAGGACCAAAAAGCCTTAAAATCACTCTTTTCTGTACCGATAAGCAAGACAATTCAATATGAGCATATAAATTTTCATATTCAGAGAAAAAGTGCCCAACAAGGCAAAACAAGGTAAAGAACTCTCCAAACCAAGAGAACTGACCTGGAATTCCGTCCAAATTCAAGCTATGGCCTCGGGCCCACAGTAACACATGATGATAGAATAAAGCGAGAAGACACCAAAAATAAAGCGAAAAGCACCGAGAATCTCTACTCTGGTCTAAATCCTCCTAACAACATACTAAGGATTCTATACTAGCCATAAATATACTACAAGCTCCTAGGCTAAGGATACGCATGAAAATTTTATACTATAATTCGAAATGGCCAATTTAAAGCGATAAACAGGATTCAAGCCTAAATCTATCTAATATCCTACCTAACATTCCAGTATCATACAAATATATAAAATCTAACTAAACTCAATCTAGAAGGTGAATCGTAACCTACCTCGAGGCCGAACAGCAAACACGAACCATCACTCGTGTGCCTTCCCCTTTTGAACAGCCTCGAAAAGCTACCATGCTATCAAGAACATAATCTAGGTATCAAGACGAGAAGAACGACACTCATATTGTTATACGGAAAATTGGGTCGAAAAATGACCCTCGGGGTCCGCATAGCAAAATAGGAAATAAAATTTATAATTATATCCGCAGTGAATTTAGGAACCCATGTTCAAAATTTGAGCGCAAACAGAGTTTGTTTTGGGGCTTAAAACAACCCCGAAGTACTACTAATTCATGAGAACAAAACTGGAGAATGGCAATTTTCCATAAAGTAAGCCAAACCCAGCAATGCAAAAGACAATAGAGTAATTAAAGCAAGGAAAAGTGGAAGACATAAATGAAAAGACAGGGCCAATAGCATATATACATATCATCGTACAAAATATACATAAGAAGGCCCTTGTAACACCCCGAAAACCTATTCAGCTGTCTAAGTTAAAATCGCAGAAAAATTTCAAGTTCCCAGAGACGACGAGTCAGTTGACGGTACGTGGTTTAGAACCACAGTTCATCCTGTGCACTCATCGTCTTAGTTTCAGAAACCCTAGAAATGAGTCCCAGATAAGATGAGTGAAAGCACGGTCCGTCCTTCTGAATGACAGACCGTCATCCCACCCTAGACTGAGACTCATCGTTCAGAGTTCAGAAACCTCCCCTTTAGGTCCCAGAAATAATGGGTTATAGGACGGCCCATCCTTCTGGATGACGGGTTGTCGTTTCACCTATAGTCCCTGAGATCCATAAGCTTCCCGACTCCTCTAGTCAAACTACGGATCCCTTTGAAAGTCATTCCTCTTGAATGATGAACCGTCGACCAACCCGTGGTCCCTGAGACCGACCATTTCCCAGCTTTTTCTTATTTAAGTCCCAGGGGTATTTTGGTCATTTCCTGCCTTTTTTAACTACTAAGTGAAGTCATTTTGACTATTTCTAGTAGAGTTTTCACCCATATTATCCTAAGTCTCTCTTAAGTTCCTCATTCTTCACCCAAAAGGGAAAGGTTCCTCTCAAGCTTCAATTCTCCAAGCTCCAAGTCAAGCCTCCTAAGTCTTTTCCATTAAAGTGGGTTATCTTCTTCTAAGGTATGTGGGTCTTAAACAATGGGTTCCTCTCACCCTTGTACCCAAAATCCCCAATACTTATGTTGAATTATGAAATTATGAAATTAGCGTTTTGATCTAAAGTTGGGGAAATTTTATAAAATCAGTTTCTATGTTTAAATTCATGATTTCCTACTGATTATTCATGATTTGATTATGATTCTCTTATTGATTTTAAAATTCCAAGCATGAGAGTTGAATTCTAGCATGAAACTATGAATTTGCATGTTTTCAAGAGAAAGTTGGCATGATTAGATATCATGGACTTTATGTATTTATGAAATTGCATGCCAAATTCTTCAAGTATGAATTTAGAAAGAAAAGCATCTTTTGAATTATGGCTATGCTAAGCTTTATGAACTATGATATGAAAGTTGCATGATACCTGATGTGTTTTCATGCTTTATGAATGAGATTTGGCATGAGTGTATGCCCGTATAAAATTATGAGCTATATGTGCATGTTTTGAGAGTAGTATTTAGCACCGAGTTGGATGGGGTGAGAGTACCCTTAGTCCCAAAAACTACGTTGCCAGTGTAGGTTATGATATGATATGATATGTGCCTTCAAGGCTTATGAGAGTGGATTCACATATTTATGTATGGTGTCCTTGCCTTAGCGGGGCATAGGACAGCTTTGCCAACTAGTATTATATAGTTGGGTATGGTGACTTGTTCCTTGGCAAGGTTCAAAGTCAGCTTTTCTAACTAGGGTTATATAGTTAGATTCCATGTAGCTCACATGGTCTCATGTCGGTTATAAGAAACTCTCTTATGTAGGTTTTTAAAGTTTTCCAAGCTTTATGAACTCTCTTATGAGCTCCTATTTTGAAGTTGGCTCTTGCCTCATGATTTAGCTTTTCATTATGACATTTTCTCATGATACCCTATTACGTATAGATTATGTCCAAGTACGTTTTAAAGAATGATTTCAGTTGTTAAAGTATACTTAGCATGTCTTCTTCATGTTCATGCATTGCCCGCATACTTAGTACATTCCATAGTACTAACGCATATTGCGCTACATTCTTTGATGATGCAGATTCAGGTGTCCCTTCACAGATACGTGGCTAGAATTCCTGGTCACTCTCAGTCAGCTTTGGTGAGTCCTCATGGTTCGAGGAATAGACTTTACTCTAGCTCTTATTTTCCCTTTTCTTTTTAGATTGTCGAGTTAGTTGGGGTATTGTCCCATCAACTCATTATGCTAGTTTTAGAGGCGTTTCAGACATAGATGTTCTCGGATGATCTTTGGGTTGTATTCCCTATTTAGTACTCTATCTATGATTATACTTCATGTTTTGGATTTCCTTCTGATGCTTCCGCTATGGTTTCCTTATGTTGCTTGAGAATGCTATGACCAAGGGTTAGCTTGGAATCCTCATGGTCCCGAGTCTCGTGTTACGTCTAGGGAGTAACCTCGGGGCGTGACAGTCCTAAAGTTACCAACGAGACAAAACAGACTCGAGAACCAACCCAGACCTAGTGTCACTAGTACAAGAGCGGCTAAAGTAAGGAAAACCTATACAACAGACTCGGTCTATCTAAAATATAAGATATAGACAGAATATACAAGATAGAAAGCATGTAAAGTCTCCAAAAGCGTCGGGAGCTCACCGCAATCTGAACTACAATAGGCCTCGAACGACAGGAAGGTCAGTGAAGGTGGCTTGTACTAGGTGCTGTATCAGAAAGAGATACAGAGTGTAGTACGAGTACCAAGACAATGGGTACTTCGTAGGCATCATAGGCCGATTGAGCGTAGAAAGATAATATATATCATAAGACATAGAAAAGCTGTTAAAATACAAGGATCCACCTAAATCGAGTTATAAAGCTGAAAATCGAAACAACCAAAACAATAAAAAGGGTAAAGTAATAATAAGATCAACCCAAATCAACCAACAATCGAAACACACCCAAGGCCAATGCAATGTGATGTAACAATGATGTAATGTATGAATGTGTACAAGTCAAACCCGGTATCTAGTACACGGGCGCCCGGGATGGAATATCGAGCTTATCAGTAGATGCATAAAAATGAAACCCGAGATAACACATCGGGCACCCAAAATTTAACCTCAGACTCATCTACATATGCATAAAAAGTAAAACCCGAGATAACACATCGGGCACCCAAAATTTAACCCCGGATTCATTAACGTATGCATAAAAAGTAAAACCTGAGATAACACATCGTGCGCCCAGAATTTAACCTCAGACTCATCAACGTATGCATAAAAAGTAGATTTTTTCCTTTTTCCTCCCCAAAACTCCTTAACAATTCCAAAGCGATCATTTTAAAAGCCCAAAGATCATGAAAACCCAATAATTGTCAAGTGTAGGACCCAAAAGCCTTAATATCACTCTTTTCCGTACCGATAAGCATGACAATGCAATATGAGCATATAAATTTCCATATTCAAAGAAAATGCACCCAACAAGGCAAAACAAGGCAAAGCACCCTCCAAACCAAGAGAACTGACCTAGAACTCCATCCAAATCCAAGCTATGGCCTGGGCCCACAGTTACATATAATGATAGATAAAGTGAGAAGATATCGAAAATAAAGCAAAAAGCACCGAGAAGCTCTACTCTACCTCTAAAGCCTCCTAACAACATACTAAGGTTTTTATACAAGCCATAAAGATACTACAAGCTCCTACGCAAAGGATAAGAAGAAAATTCTATACTATAATTCAAAATGGCCAATTTAAAGCGATAAACAGGATTCAAGCCTAAATCTATCTAATAAATACCCTACCTAACGTTCCAGTATCATACAAATATATAAAATCTGACTAAACTCAATCTAGAAGGTAAACCGTAACCTTCCTCGGGACCGAACCGCAAACATGAACCATCACCCGTGTTCCTTCTCCTTTCGAATAGCCTAAAAAATCTATCACGCTATCAAGAACATAATCTGGGTATCAAGACAAGAAGATGACACCTATATTGCTATACAGAAGATCGGGTCGAAAAATGACCCTCAGAGCCCGCATAGCGAAACAGGAAATAAAATTCACAATTATGTTCGCGGTGAATTTAGGAACTCATGCTCAAAATTTGAGCGCAAACGAAGTTTATTTTTGGGCTCAAAACAGCCCCGAAGTACTACTAATTCATGAGAACAAAAGTGGAGAATTGCGATTTTCAAGGGTGGAAACGTACCAATTTGGAAGCAAGAATCGACCACAGACTGGAACTACAGCTACCATGGACAAACAAGCTCACAAATGCAGTTTTAACCCATGAAAAAACAAGCTTGTAAGAGCCTCAACAATCGAGGTTTTCAAGGTAAAAGAGAAGAACAAGGCTTGAAGAAGAAGAGGCTTACCAACGATAAAGGAGCGAGATTAACGATAATTTGGAGAATTCCCATGAGCCCACACTGTTCTTGAGTAATTAGAGTTGAGAAAAATGAAGTTGGAAATGAAAGAAGTGAAAGAAATAAGCTGAAAATCATGAAAAATAAGAATTTAAAGGGGCTGGCCGCAGGCTAGCGCCGTGTGCCCGGCCTGCAACAAAAACCAGGAGTTTTCTAAACTTCTCTGGGGCTTTCCGGGCATGATCGGAATCCAATTATCACAAACCAATAGACCTATTCGAGTGAAAATGACATTTCAGACTCAATGAATATAATGAATTTACTAACGGAAGTCATTTTAAGTAAAAGTGGGCCCCACACCCAAAACTAACTCGAAACTCAATACTCCAAAACATGTCCGTAAGCTCGGGGACCTGAACCAAAGGTTTCCCTAGCCCGATGTCATCATTATGGAGTTAATAGCACGACAGAATTTCCATCCGAGACTGTCTTCTCTGAATATTGACCAAAGTCAACCCTACCAGCCAAATTGGCTTGAAAACACAGAAAGCAACACAAAACTAAATTGACAGTATTCAGACCCAGACCAATAGTCCTACTAGACCAAAATCCCCGTTTCGGAGCCAACAGAACTATCAAAATTCAATTTTGAGCATGTTTACCAAGAAAGTTGACCGAAGTCAAAAATATTCTAAGTTCAAGTTCTAAAACAAGAAAGTGGTCATAACGACCTGGCGAATGGCCCAGGCACCGATCTGTCAGTCCTGACAAGTCATAAATGACCTGTAGTCGCTGCGAAAAAGCTCAAAATATGGAAAAAGCATGAAAAATAGGAAAATGATCGGGAGGGTCATTACAAAAATCACCATCTAATTTGAACGAATTTAAAGACCTGATCAAACTACAAATGAGCCTCACAATTTTGGGTGAGAGGTGATAATAATACACAAAAATCCATACCTGAGCCAGAGAATTTCTCATAAACCTCAAAACATCAAGGTCTGGTGAAAGATGAAAATTGCTTCTTCTTCTCTAGTGTTGTCACCTTCGCTGGAATAGTGAAGCAAAGAAGAAGAAGAAGAGAGGTTGTTTATGGGTATTTAGTTGGTGGTGATTTGGTGGTTGAGGTGCTGGCCAGAGATGGAGGAGGCGGTGGGGTTTTGGGTATGAAGTGGAGAGGAGTAGAAGAGAGTGGAAAGGACATATTTGTCGGTGATGTTGGAGGAGGGTGGTGATTTCCCAAGGGTGTTGACGTGAATAGAGGAGAAGAAATGAGAGAAGGATGAGAGATAAGGCAGAGAAAGAGGGTCATTGCTGGTGTGTGGTAGAGCTTGTTGGTTAGAATTAACCGAAGACTAAGGGGGAGAGAGCGTTTGGGGAGGAAAGGGAGGCAGAGCCTGGTGGCTATAGAGTAAAGGATTAAGAGAAAAGGAGAAGAGGTGGCGCTGGTTTCATTCGCCAGTGATACTGGAAGAGGGTGGTGGTTCACCAGAGCTGCAGTAGCAGAGATGGAGAGGAGAAAGAGAGATAGAGGGTGAGGGTAGTGGGTGATGAAGGAGATGAAGAAAGGAGAAAGGAGGGGTGGTTGATATTGGTGGGTGGAGAATGAATTCCATTCTTAGGGATTTGGGGGGTTAGTATATAATTAAAATGGAAAGAGTTGGGAGAATAAATTCAGACTATTTCATCAAAAACATAGATGACTGAGATTCAGATCAGAACTTGGGTCGGGTTAAAGGGTCACAAAATTGGGTCATCAGATTGGGTTAAAGGAAAATTGAATTTGGGATTTTAAATGTGGCTAATTTAGCTCAATTGAGGTTACAATTGACATTAAATAGGTAGAAAGTGACTAGAATTTAAATAATTTTGAGAGGAAATTGTATTTGGGCTTCTATTTAATTAATAAAATATTACATATATAATTTAGTAGATAAAATAACAACAATAATTATCAAAAAAGAAATGTTATTCTTAAAATTATAAATATTTTAAGTATCTATATTGTATGTAAAATTAATGACATACAATATTATGAAATTCACGATCAAATAATAATAATTAGAAATAAATTATATATTTATAAATTATTTCTATGAATTTAGAAAGTAACGGGATAACGACAAAACACATGATTTGTTTAGTAAATAAAAGTAATATGCAAAGGAAATCAAGATTTAAAATAATAATAATTGGTAAAATAACAGCCCGAGCGAGGTACAAAGAGGTCAAAATTGGGTGTCAACATCTATATATGAATCATCCACCTCCTTGTCCTCTACTGGTGTGGCCTCAATAATAGGGACCATCCTCACCTGAATTGCATTGATATCAGTACAAGCTTTGGCAAGCTCTGCAAAGACAACCTGGAGGTCTGGTGCGCTCAGATTTCACAGCCTCTCATTTACTCTCATCTCTATCCCGTCCAAACGGGAATGAACACTATCAATCAATCTATTTATAGGCTCGATAGAGGTGACAATCTCTTTTCTGACCAATGTCTTGATTGTTGTGGAGAACCGCTTAATTTGCTCATCAGCATTTGCAGCCATTTTAGCTACCTTGCTGAAGGTCTGGCTAGAGAAAATGAAGGCGGTGGCTAGCATTGGCGGATGAGCAGCTACAGCCACCTACACTGCTGGAGGAGTAGTAGAAGTACCTGCCTTAGTTTCTAGGGAGCTCAAGGCTATAGCAATTGTATACTCAAAGGACCTGAGGACTCAACTGGGATATGATCACCTAGAAGATCAGCAAACACGGTTCTTTTGGAGGTAGAGGATTAGGCTTTACCCTTAGCAATTGGCTTAATGATACTAGCATGGATAGCATAGTTGACACGAGCATGGATGGTATAGATGACACGTACGATGTTCATGAAAAGGAAAGCATACAATGTGAGGGTGGTCCATTAAAGTGAGGTGGAAGGAGGAATTCAAGAATTCCCAAAAGAAGGCAACCAAACAAGGCCCTTACTTCATTAAGGGCAAAATTGTAATAGCTAGTGTCTTCTTATTCCCTAGTATAAGTAGTAGCTTTTCTTCATTTTGGAAGACTAGTTTTTGCATATTGAAGATTGATACTCTAAACTTGTAGTTGCTAGTGTAAGGCTTAGTGTAATTCCCTTAAGGAATTAGTGAGTGATTAGGGTGACTCTCTTGATTGTTAGTTTAACTTCTTTACTTAATTAATCGAAGGTCTCCCAATTGTGGATTTCATTTAGGTTTCCTTGATTAGTTGAGTTGAATTAGTATCTAGTTGTTGGAATCAATTGGGAGGTGAGGGTTTTAACCCCTTGTTGCCCATAATTTCAATTCCTAGTTATTAATTCTCATATCTTTTCCTTCGTTTCTTCTTGTTTGTTGTATTTCCGTTATCAACCCGCATCTCAGATCAGTGTAAGGTCCTGGAAGCCTGTGGCATGTAGTGTATTGTCAATTCCCACATAGGCGAGTACTCCAACTAGTTGGCACAACTTTGTGATCAGGAAAGGAAATGGTACGGAGGTCAAAGTCCTCAAGGTTCGTCCCTAAATCTAGTTTGCTATGATACATACAATAATGATGTCAAATTGATACATGATGCTTGCGACCAAAATTGCTCGGTCCGGAGTGAGAGTATTATTGTCCACTATCAAAACTAGGAGATATCGAACAACCGACCACCAAAACTTTATTGCCATGTTTAATGATGCTTTTGTGATGGAAAGCTTCTTTAATGTTAACCATACTAGATCACGATCAGTAAGCACCAAAGCAAGCTACTCCAGCTGATTACTTTGTATCCTCTGTTGCTCAATCTGTGGTCCAGGTCTGGATGACTGACCCGTGCAAGGTACTCTGGGCCATAGAGGAAGCACTGAATGGTGCACTTAGGATATTTACTTGCATTCCCCGTACTTGCATTGTATCCAATGGTGGAAGCTTCTTTGGCAATTTTCCTTTTTCACATAAGGTGATAAGGGTGGTCGCATATGCAGGATAGAACTCACGGACAATTATGGGGTTATACTCTTCTTTGGGCTGACTCATCCATTCAAACCCATAGTGATCATACAGATCCCAGAGCTCAACCATCTTATTCAACCCTGTGGACTAGATCTCTACTTCCTAAAAAATGCACCGCCTTATGTGACCTTTGTCATTCTCAGCTACTCCCTCATAAAACATCCATCGTGACCCCTCAACTACCCACCTTATGTTATCAGAAACCTCATGATTTTTCCTTTTGAAGGTGGGCAAAATTGGGGTAGGCTCTGCTTCCTCTACTACTTCAGCTGCTGAACTTTTTGAACTCGACCCACTAGCGCTGACAGTTGCTATAGCAGAGACAATTTCAGCTCTACTTTTAAACTCACTCCTTTGTTCAGATTTAGAGTCTCTAGACTCACTCGCACTAGATGATGATCTAGTAGCCCCCTATCCCTCTTCAGATTGGAGAGAGGCTGATGATTATCATCGTCTAGTATATTGTCTCGTAGTGTGAGTGGTCAGTTGAGCTTATTTTTCCATGTCTGACATAGGATAATCCCTAAGTCAGGTAAGCATTTCCTTGGAGTCATCTTTTTTTAAGGTTGGTTTTCCTCCACCCTTCTTTGGCAACATCTTAGGTGCCATGTTACCTGTGGGGCACAGTGGTTAGTATATAGCCCGAGAAATGAAAAGCAAAAGAAAAATAAAATATTTAACATTATTGAAACAGTGGTGCAGGGCACAGTTCATGGGTGGGTTAACGGCCCGTGGAACTAATCCATGGTCCATGAACCCATCTATGGTTTTAGTTTCAGCCAAATAGTGTAGTGCTCACATGTATCTATGGGTCACTTCATAGGCCATAGTTCAAAACTATTGACCGTCCTATGACTCAAGGATTTTCACCTGAGGGAACATTCTAGGAAAACTTCCACGGGTGAGGTGATGGTCTGTAGACTCATACTACGGTCCATTGACCCAATCGTGGAATCTTAACAACATGCATTTTTTTAGTTCAACACACATACGATCATTGGAATTGTACATTTACAATCCTCCCATACCAAAATCAAACCAAGGGTACCCAAACTTTACCTAAGTGCTCAAAAAGCATTTATTTGGGAGATGGCAAGCAAAATAATCGCTGACCTTGTTTCCGAGGAAAAATTATTGCCGTAATGCCCTCCAACTCACTAGACTCAATGAAAGATCACTTCCTCACACAATTATGGCAATTTTAAACTTCTAATCATATCATTCCCATAAACTCAGCATTGATCTTACACTCACAGTTGCACAATTTAAACTCTACGATTCCTTAATTAAAAAATCAAAATACAGTTGATCATGAAACCATAGACACAATCCATAGAAAAATAACTTAAATCTTTGGGAGTGAGTAGAAATTACTCTTGTGTCAAAGAACTTTTTGAGGATTGCCTGAAGAGAGTGTGTGCATTGGGATAGTGTTGTGACACTCTTGCGCGTGAGAAATAGCCAGGGGGTGATCGATGGTGTGAGGAATTTTGAAAATGTTGGGAGTGATTGAGGGATTTAACTTGTGAAAAATTGACTGGTTTTGATTCTTTTCCTTTTTAAGAGTAGTGGGTAATTTCTAGGGTTATCGGGTGGACAAATAAAGAGAAATTGGGTTAGGGTGGGTCGATCAAAAATGTTTGCAATTAAAACCCTTGACCTGGTTCTGTATGTTACATGGGATCCACGAGTGAAAACTAAGGTCTATCATTTGAAATGACGGGCCATTGATCCACCCATGGATCAGTGTTTCTTGCAATTTGTTACCAGGCATCTAAGGGTGGCTTTACGGTCTATCTTTTTAAAGTACAAACCATCCTGTCACACCTAGAACATTGTTTAAGACCTAATATGATCGTGGATTGGGAATTACGAGTTGGTCTATAGGTCATTGAACAGGTTCACGGCCCGTAAACCAAACCGTGGTTCCCAGAGATACATAAGTCTGAAATTCATGCACATTTTAAATAGCATAGTAAAAGAATTTAAATTGAACTGAGCTGGACTGGGAGCCAAGTACAAAACTATTGAGTCTAAATCTGTGGGAGAGTCTATTAGACATAAACCACATGAACTAAATATGGAGTCCAATGTACATTCCCCACCGAGAGAATCCAATATACCTTGCCAGGGTATAGAGGCATGACTAGCATGATCACTAGTTATGAGGGGCTAAATAAACCTACAGTGGCATGTAGTTCTAGGAAATTAGGGTATGCTAAACCCTAGTCTAACTCGATACTAAGTACTACTCTCAAAACTTATTTTTGATAGCTCTTTTAAAGTTGGAGCTCTGGAATACTGCGTCAGAACTTAACTAGTATTAAAACCTTTATTATCTGAAAAGTTGTAGGCTAAAAACTAACTAATTTTATGCTTTAAAACTGAGTGCTAGTATACTAGGCTAAATTTTGAAGAAAACTAGTTCATATTAAAATATTGCAATTTCAGGCTAAAGTCTTGATTTCTCAAATCATGGTAAAAATCTATGCAAGTTATCAAAATTATGTTGTAATTCACTTTAAACAGGATAAAATCATGTAGAAATAATTAGGCCTAAATGTTGTAAGAGACTGCATAATAGGGAAAGAACCCTAGTTTCTAGAATCATGAAAAAATTAAGTAGAAGACTGAGGTTTTGGGCATAAGGGAGAACTGAACCCTTACTGAATACCAACATACCTGAAGGAAGAAGAAATATTGAACCAAGAATGGAGTGTGAAGCTTTGGAGAAGAAAGCCATAGCCCGGAGCCTGAGAGAGAATCACTTTCTTTTCTTTCTTGAAGTCTTAGTCTTAAGAATGAGGAGAGAATTAACTAAGTCTAACAAAAACCCCTCAAAATATACCTAAAATGAGTTAGTATAGGATTTAAAAGAGTGATAAAAGACCAGAATACACCAGACTTAAAAATAAGAAGTTGTAGAAAATCTCGCTTGATGGGCTTGTTTGATGGCCCATCGGACCGCCATAACCTGTGGTGAAGGCTGTCGGCTAGGGGGATGGGTCAATCGACCCTCTGGATGATTCCCATGGTCGAGTCTGATGGATCGTGGGACTTCCCACCGTTGTGGCCTTGGCTATTAGGCTGGTGGAGGCTAGGTGGTCCTCTGGACCATTCCCATGGCTGACCTGACAGCCCATCAGCCAACTTGTCTGAGCAGAGGAGGCTAGGAAAGCTGCCATGACTGGTTTGGAAGCCTATCAAGCCTCTCACTACCCATGTTAATGCCCGTGGGGCCCGAAACCTGTAGAAAACTAGCTGGATTCTAAGTCTAAATGTTGGTTCAAATGTTAAGGTATTACAATATCTCCCTTTTGGGATCATTTGTCCTCGAATAAAGACTAAATACGCTGAGTTTGGATGGAAAGAGTTGTTGTCCCTACCAATTGATTTCTAAGAGCTGAAGCACTGACACAACAACTGAGTTTCTACTAAGATATGACTGAAATGAAGTCGTTAATCATGAATGCATACTGAGAGCATGAGAATAACAGGAGGAATAAAACTGAAGGAATATACTAAGGAGGAAACTATTACCTCAAGATGAAACTGACTCGGAAGGCAAGAGGTGAGGGTATATGGTCATCATAGCTGCTTCTGCTTCCCAAGTAGCCCCCTCAACTAACTTGTTCCTCCAAAGTACTTTCATCAAAGCAACTTCCTTATTTCTCAACCTCTAAACCTAACGGTCAGGAATCTCAATTGGGACCTCTTCGTAAGAGAGACTATCATTCACACCCATACTCTCTAATGGCACAAATAAAGCCGGATCACCAATGCACTTCTTCAAAAAGGATACATGAAAGACTGAGTGCACCGATGCTAACTCTGCTGGAAACTCTAACTGATAAGCCACCTTACCAACTCTCCTCAAAATCCTATAGGGACCTACATAGCAGGGACTAAGCTTCCCCTTTTTACCAAATCGCATAACTCCCTTCATAGGTGAAACTTTTAGAAACACCCAATTATCCACTTTGAATTCTAAGTCTCTTCTCCTTACATCTTCATAGGATTTCTAATGACTCTGAGTTGACTTTAATCTCTCCCTGATGAGCTGAACCTTCTCCATAGTTTCATGGACTGAATCTGGACCTATCAATGCTTCTTCACCTACCTCAAACTGACCTCTAGGTGATCTACTCCTTCACTCATAAAATGCCTTATATGGGGCTATTTGAATGCTAGAATGAAAGTTGTTATTATAGGCAAACTCTACAAGAGGTAAGTGATCATCCCAATTTCCTTTAAAGTTGATCACATAAGCCCTCAACAATCCTCTAAGGTCTAGATGGTATGCTTTGCATGTCCATCTATCTACGGGTGAAATGTTGTGCTAAGATTCACCTGAGTACCAAGAACCTTCTGAATGAGTTCCAGAACTGAGATTTAAACTGAGTACCCTTATCTAAAATGATGGATAAGCAAACTCCATGTATTCTGACTATCTCACAAATGTAAATTCTGGCATAATCCTTTGCTGAATCAGTATTGTTGACAGCCACAAAGTGGGATGATTTAGTCATCCTGTGTACTACCACCTAAATTGAATTGTGTTGTCTGCGAGTATGCAGTAAACCTGTAATAAAGTACATATTGATACCTTTCCACTTCCAAGTAGGAATGTCAATATCCTGAGTCATACCTCCTGATCTCTAATATCCTACCTTTACATGCTGGAAGTTTTGACACTGAGCCACAAAATCTATAATGTCCCTCTTCATGCTATTCCACTAATAGACTTTTCGTAGGTCACGGTACATCTTTGTGGAACTGGAATGGATAGAGTTTATAGAGATATGAGCCTCTGTCAAAATCCACTACCTCAACTCATCCATATTATGAACACATAGCCGACCTTGGTAATGCAGCACACCATCTCCCTCTTGGGAGAAAACCTCTACTCTACTAATGAACTTCTCCCTTCCACTGATGCAAGATGGGATCACTGTCTTTCTTCTCCTTTACCTCAACTACCAAAGAATATTGTTACCTATTTTAAACTATAACACCACCATCTTCCGAGTCTTTAAAGTAAGCAAGCCTATGAATATCCTTCGCCATTTCCTTGTTTTCTTCCTCAACCTGTGACACACTACCCATACACAATATACGAAGCGCGCCAACCACTATATTGGCCTTACCTGGATGGTAAAGCATACTCATATCATAGTCTTTGAGAAGCTCAAGCCACCTTCTCTGAAAAAGACTTAATTCATTCTGAGTGAACACATACTGGAGTCTCTTATGGTTAGTAAACATATCCATATAGACACCATACAAGTAGTGTCTCCAAATATTCAAGGCAAAAACAACTGTTGGTAACTCAAGATCATGAGTCGGATAGTTCTTCTCATAAATCTGATGATGTTCAAAAGCACTCTCCCGAAGGAGGTGGTAACAATCATCAACAATAAATAACCCAATGGATGTTGGGGTCGTATCCATGAAGAATGGGACAATGAATCACCAATAAATTATCGAATCACAATTACTAGAGTGAGTAAGTGTTAAAGCAAACAAAAGTAAAAATTGGGGGAAAAGGTTTGGGAATTAAAAATCATAATCTCAACATGAGAACAATGTGAACATGATTTGATGATCAGGAGAAGGAAGACTAGGGGTATGCTTCTGATGGGGTTCTACAATGGGCTAGGAAAATGATTAATCATGAAAACTTTCGATTAAAGTTATGGGTATCTTGGTTCGAGCTATACTTGGTAGTCTTTCAACCTTCCAAATATTTGTACCATGGTCCTTGCTCAAGCACCATAGCTTTACCTTAAACCAATCAATTAATACTTGGGTGAATCACAATATTTCTAGATTTGATTCTTAGATGGGAATTTCCTTCAATCAAGCTATTTCTAGCATTAATCTATGATGGAAATCCCAAATCCCTGTTATTGTATTCTTACCCAATTTATGAACTCCTCTTTCAAGCAAGTACACAAATAGTAAACTCAATCAATATTTGTAATCATCAAATTTATAATTAAATCATGAAGAATTCAATAGACTAATACTAAATAATCAATTATAAGCATAATTAATCAATACTCATACCCAAATTCAAACACCCATTATGCACATACCTGATAAGTTGGTAATCTACCAACTTACTGAGCCTTTATTCATGAATTATTGTCATATTTTGATGAAATTTAGAGGTACTTATTGCCTTTACAGACATGAATACAGGTACTCTTTATCCAGAGTAGAAAATCAAAAGAATTGAACCCAAAAATCCAAAATTAAGTTAAGTGTGAAGATGATCAGAAAAAAAAAGAATCTGATGAGAAGTGCGAGCCGCATGCCAGCCGTACAATGCAGCATGCAAACTGCACCCCTTTTGCACCTCACCGCACAAATGGAAGGCCTCACTGGTTGGGAAAAAAAGCTCATGTGAGCCACACATTGAAGGGTGCAATCACACATCATGGAACACATTGATCGCACCAGCCCGGTGAGGCATTTTTGTCCAAAGCCATGTGACATATTGGGAAGCTTTTAAAACCCATTTTTGGGGTGTGTACCTGGGAGAAAATTCAGTTTTAACTTTACCCAAGGAAGATATTGAGCGTACACTTTTCTCTCTTCTTCTTCCCCAATAGAAAACACCATTTGTAAAGATTTGGATCTTGGATTTGGAGCTTAGCTATTAATATGAATGGAAATTTGAGTAACCTATTTGGTATATCCTCTTGTTTCATTAATATGAGAAGCTAAATCCTTTTCTCAGGGTATGTGCATGATGGGTGTTTGAATTTAGGTATGAGTATTGATAAATTATGCTTATAATTGATTATTTAGTATGAGTCTATTGAATTCGTCAAGGTTTAATCATAAAATTGATGGTTGCAAATATTGATTGAGTTTACTAATTTTTTTCTTGCTTGAAAGAGGAGTTCATAAATTGGGTAAGAACTCAATAGTTGGGATTTGGTATTTTCATCATAGATTAAGGCTAGCAATAGCTTGATCGAAGGAAATTTCCATCTAAGAATCTAACCTAGAAATAGTGTGATTTACCCAAGTGTTAATTGGTTTTTTATGGTAAATCTATGGTTCTTGAGCAAAGGCCATGGTATATATATTTGGACTGTCAAAAGACTACCAAATATAGCTAGAACCAAGCTATCTATATCTATAATCAAAACTTTGCATGATTAATCAACTCCTTAACCCATTGTAGAACCCCATCGGAAG
Organism: Jaltomata sinuosa; assembly: GCA_003996215.1. Classification (NCBI taxonomy): domain Eukaryota; kingdom Viridiplantae; phylum Streptophyta; class Magnoliopsida; order Solanales; family Solanaceae; genus Jaltomata; species Jaltomata sinuosa. The sequence continues at coordinate 121,148 of QJPP01002755.1, read as the reverse complement.
CATACCCCTAGTCTTCCTTCTCTTGTTAAACAAATTGTGTTACGATTGTTCTCGTGTTGAGATTACAATTTGATAATTCCCAATCCTTTCCCCTCAACTTTTACTTTTAAATTGCTTGAACATTTACTCACTTTAGTGATTGTTATTCAATAATTTATTGGTGAATCATTACTTCATTCTCTGTGGATACGACCCCGATATCTATTGGGTTTATTTATTATTTTGTAAAACGATCATAACCATCTCCTATGGGAGAGTGCTTTTGAACATCATAAAAAATTGCACCGTTGTTGCGAATATTGTTTGACGTGTTGGTTAAGGTAGAGAAGTTTATGTTGTTGGCTGATTTTGTGGTCTTACATTGCGATATTGATCTTGAGGTATCCATCATATTAGGGAGACCACTTTTGGCCATCGTAAGGGCTCTTGTTGATGTGGATCTAGGAGAGCTCAAGTTTCATTTGGGGAGCGAAGAGGTAACATTCAACATATGCCAACCTACCAAACCACCGAACGAATATCGAGTTGTGTATGTGATCACTACTGAGGTTGAGTTGTTCGAAGACCCAAGTGGAGTTGAGATGAAGAAAGTTCTCATATCAATGATGTTTCCAACTTGGAAAAAAGAAAATTTGATGAAGATTTTGAAAAAGGAATCCATGGCCACGGATGGGGATGTGCCAATCGGATTGGCATGCTACAAGGAAATGATTGAAAGTTGAGGTACTATCATCGAGCCGCGTTGTAAAATCAAGCACTTCTTGGGAGGCAACCCAAGTATTTTTATTTTATTTCTTTTACCTTTTTTTGTTTTTGGTGTATTTTAGGAGTGCATGGAGATGGAAAAATGACTAAGTAGAAGACAAATATCATAAGGCATGTGCGATAGGCCATGCAATTTGCACACTCCATTATGCGGCTGCATGTGGCACCGCAACACAACCAGAAAACTGGGAGGAAAGATAATTTGCTAAAGTGATGTGCGATTAGAGGTGCGAATCACACCTCTTGATGTGTGCATCGCATGTCGGTCGCACATCAAACCAGAAGACTGGCAAATTTTTGGCTCAAAATCATCACGTGCGAAGTGACGTGTGAGACACACAGTGTCATATGCAAATCGTGGCACACTCAGGTAAGTTTTTAAATTTTTTTATTGACCTACCCATTAACCAATCTGACCCGGATTTTGACTTGTGACCTTTCTTCTTCTTTTTCTCCTATAAATCGTCACCCCCACCTTATTTTATCCCATAACACTCCCAATTCCTCTATTACTCTATCCCAAAATCCTCCAAATCCGCCAAACTTCCCCAAAAATCTTCTTCCCTCTCACCCATACTCCATCAACGCAAATTTCTCCACCGCTGCACCGCATTCTTTTTGTTCAAAAGTTGGGTTACCATTGTTGGGCACTAAAATCTTGAAGTTTTTCTTTTTAATCCCTCATCTTTACTTGTGGTAAGTTTTCCAATGTTAAATCTATGATTTTAAGAAGATTGGGAACACTTATTGTGAAGCATGCTAGTTTAATTCTCCATGTTGATTTAGGGTGAGATCTGATTTTTGGGACCCTAATTTTAGGGCATATTATCGATTTTGCTTGAGGAAAACTTGGTAGAACTTTATTTTAGGTTGATGCATGTAACTTGTGTTAATTTTTAGCCGTGATTTTCACGTTTTTTGGTGAAGTCTGAGTAACCCACTTGAGTTGATGCATGATTTGGCCCAATGATAAATTGGATGGCATTATTCCTAAGGGTAAATCATCATCTTTGCAAGGTTTTGGTTGAATAATGTTGTGTAGGCTGAAATTGCATATGTACCACTGCGCCCTTGTGTTGTTTCAATTGCATATAATTGTTCAGTGAGCGCTTAAGTTGAAGGAGTGAATTCATGTAAGATTAAATATGCCTAATTGCTTTGAATGAAGGTTTGATGTTCTCGATGATAGATGGGTAACATCCTTCTTAAGGGAGATCATTAAACTAATCTTTAGGTATTAAATGTGTTAGAAGTTTTCCGGGGAAGTCTGAGTACCTGGATGACGTGGTTTTTGGTCAATTCATGCTTAGGACCTATTAAAAATTGGTGTTTGTAGCTTTGTTTGCAAGTTCATTCCACAGGTTTTTCTTTGTGAGTCATATACATAATACACATGAAAATGAGGAATTTAAAAATCTCCACTGTTTCCTTATGTTTTTCGCATTCAATGTGCAAATCTCCACCTGTGAAATGCACAAGACATTGCATGCCTGTTCCAAGTTTCCAGTTCACTGCTTTGAAGGGAGAAGGCATGTGCGACATGCAAAATTGTTGAGCCGAATCGCACACGCCTTCGCACCTTGATGCAGATTTCACTCAGGATTTTGCTGGCATGTACGAAGCCACATGCGACGCACACAATCCCATGTGTGATCCACATGTGACTCGCACATGCCAGCAGTCACCTGTTGTGTTTTTCTTCTCCTTTGCATTCAATTTCTTTTTAGTTCGTTAACTTCTTGTAGAATTTTCTTCTTTTAATAATTTCAAAAATACAAAAAGATTTTGTCTATTTTTTTTAGTACTTACAATCTCCTTGTGCAGACAATATTTTCTGGCAGGGAAAATTTTGGGCGCAGTACAAGAAGGCCCCTAGCTCCTCCTACCTCCACTTCAATATTCAAGGGCAAGAAGAAAGCCCCCATTGCTGCCCCAGTGCCTCCTTCTGTGCAGGTTTCGAAAGAGGACAGGATTCGTTTCAAGGTAGAGGGCATGAAAGCCATCTATGATAGAGACAGGAAGAGGAACTTTATCCCAGAGTGCAGTTACAACCTAGAAGCAGTTGGGGATGATCTTCCTAACATCCACAAACAAATCACTACCCACCAATGGCTCCTATTCCAAGAGGTACCCGGAGGTTATCACGCCGAGATGGTTCATAATTTTTTTTCCTCTTACCTGGCCAAGTAGGACTAGATGGGGTACACGGAAAATATGGATGATTACCCTTGCTTGGACTCAATGACAGTATGGGGTAAGGAAATTCGCATCACACTAGCTGTTATCAATGCTATCTACTAGGGTAAGCAAATTGAGCCTGTACCAAAATATTGGCCTAAGGTGCTCCCTAAGGAAAAACCAGTTGACTGGGCTGCTACTATTATTGCTCCTGGGACTCCTATCTGGGTTATTATGGGGGCACTATTCCATGCCAAAGTTTGCATTTTGAGGTAGGCCTATGGTATGACTTTGTCCATTCCTGATTCTTTCCTTCTAAGAATGATCAGAAGGTTACCTAGGATAGCGCCATTCTTGTATCCTCTATCATATCGGGGGATCATGTTAACTTTAGGGAGATTACAGCGGTGGTGATCAAAATAATAGCACGTTGGGGTGGTGATTCATTCCCCTTCCCTGTGCACATTAGTAAGTTGTATGCTAGGACTGGAATATCGTACTATTCCTTTGATGCTTGTACTCCTGCCATTGGTGTGATTGACCTTGGAAAGAAGACATATGTGGATGCCCCTAGGATGAAGAGGTACAAAATACATCCCTTTGCTGAGGTACAGATCAAGGACAACACTATTGAGCCTACTGCTTCATCTCCTTCCGGATTAGCCTCGGCTGCACCTACTCTCGTAGAGTCAAGAAATCCTACAGCTACTGATCCTCCTGGACCTTCACAATCATCATCAACCTTGACCCTGACAGGCTTTCAAAAGTTGTTGACATGACCTACTCCAATAATAGGCAGTTCACTACCTAGGCTGAGAAGCTGCTCGATATGATTCAGAAGGTGGTAAAGAAGGCTATGAAGGAGGTAGTGAGCAGTGTGGACAACCTATGCAAGAGGGTGGATTTTTGTGAGTGTGTTGTGGTGGATATTTGGAAAGATTCTAACAGAGCTAGGGGAAAGGAACCAATGGGTGATACTAACTTGAGTGTTTTCGAGGCTACCTTGGCTGCACCGCATCTTACTACTAAACTCATGGATGAGTTGTTCACTACGTATGATAGCAATGATGAGGAGCTGACAGATACTCATGAACCAGCATTTCAGCAGGCACTCTATGAGTCACAGCATATTGCATACTCTTGCAAAGGCAGAGCAGGCACCAGTTCAGAGCCGACAGAGCATGAGGAGGATGAGAAGGAGTAAGGGAGTTTTTGCACTTTTCCCTTACTTGTTTGAGCTTAAGCATAGAGGGGAATGCTTTATTCTTGTGGGGGAGGTGGTACATTATTGATTATTATTGTTGGTTGCTCGTGTTGGGCCTTTAGATTTTGTTTTTATTGCCCTTGTCAGGCCTTGATATTTTTCTTTCCTGTTAGTGGCCCTTATCGTGTATAGTTTGGATGATTGTGATATTGCCCTTGCCAGGAATTTTATATTCTTAGTGCTTAAATTGTGCCCTTGTTAGGTATATTTTATGTGTTGCTTGAGTTGCAATATCACCGGGATGGTCTTACATGATCTATTATTTCACTACCCATGCCTTACAAATGCATTTGGTGCCTACGCCGAGGCTTGTTTTTCAAATGATTCATGAGCGCTTTAATTTTGGTCACCTTGTCAATAGTAGCATAGTTGAATAAACACCAAGGGTTTTCATCATACCACGGTTCTTTCCCAAGCAGCAAATTATTTTCTTTTGTGGTCTTTTATTTATTTTTATGTTAAACTGGGTTGGTGTTTCTCTATGATAGATTAAGAGGTGACTTTTTTAAGGGAAAATGTCAAGTTTTAGTATTAAATTGAGTCCGTGTGTTTTTTTCTCAAATTGGGCCCACTAAAAATTTTCTTGGCAAAAGATTTTGCAAATTGAAGGAAATAGGGGAAAATGATTTTTGCTAAAGCATTCTCTTGTCATGACTTGCACATTACCCATTTGGCTTGATCAATTCAAAAATAAGTGTGTAAAAGAACTCGGAATAGCTTGTCAAAAGTCATTTGTCCCAATTGATTGTGAGACAAATTGTGAAATTCTTGTGTTGTGATGCCTTGTGTGGTAAGGTTATACTTCATTCTTGTGTATATGTGTTGACTAAAACTTTCCCCGAATGTGATTCAAGGAGAAATCCTAGATGTCACCGAGATTAGAAGATGACCTTTGGCCCTTTTTGAATAAGTCATTTCACCCAAATTGACTTCCCTTTACATTGATCCTAGTAAGCCCCTTTGAGCTTGTGACCTCTCTTTGGCACCTTGTTAGATACCTTGACCCTTTTTGGACCCTTGATTTTTACACCCATCCTCCCTAATGGCTAGAAAGTAAAATATAGGCTAAAAGCCTAAGTTTGGGAGGTGCGATGAATTAAAATGATAACATAGGAAAAAGTCTTAAGTTTGGGGGTGTTTCAATGCAAGGTATCACCTTATGCTTGAAATGAAAATTGCTTCAAAATGTCCAATAAAATGAGCAAATTGAAAAGAAAGGAAGAAATAGACGCTACTAAGTGAAGGTAATAAAATGATGTTGAGTGATCAAGTTAAAAGGAAATTTGGGTTGTGAGAGGGAGAAATAAGGTGAAGTTAATGTTTGAAAATGTGAGCAGTATTTTGAATGATCACAAGGAGAGTTAGGGAGGTTTACTCACTTGATCCAAAGTCAATCCTCACCTTAACCCTAGCCAACATCATTTCCTGCAAGTCTTTAGTGATTCTGAGTTTGGTAACTCTACATTAGTGGCGAATTACATGAAGGACAAGCCTATGGTTTAATGCATGTGCACTTGAAATTCTTTGAAAGAGTGAGAGTATCTTTGATTCTCTTATAATCCCTCTTTAATATGAATTGCATGATTGTGAGTGGGATTCTCTCTTGTGGTAAATTGGCATCGCACACTTGAAATGAATGAGGAAGTCTCTATTTTAGTTGAGAGGAATAAATGAGATAAGTTGTTTGGAAAATCTCAAGGCAAACCTTGAAGGTCCATACCAATGATTTGAGAAGCTAGATAATCTTATTTTGAATGAAAAATCCCGTGCTTTTGAATGAGAAATGAAATCCTTTTGATAAACATTTTGAAATGAGTACTAGTCTTGAGAATATGGTGATACCAATCGAGATAAGCATTTTAGTTGAGTCTTTTTGTTTTGAGTCTTTTTTTGTTATTTTCTTAGGTTTTAGAGTTTAGATTAATCTTGTGTACACCTTTTGCGTTTTAGAACCTAATTCTGTTCAAGTTTGGGGGTTTGATAAGTTGGTAGATTACCAACTTATTCAGCCTTTATTCATGAATTATTTCCATGTTTTGATGAGAATTAGAGGTACTTATTGCCTTTATTGACATGAATGCAGGTACTCTTGATCCAAAGTAGAAAAGCAAAGGAATTGAACCCAAAGAGCCCAAAAGAATTTAAAGTGTAAAGATGATCAGAACAGAAGAAGAATCTGATGAGAGTTGCAAACCGCATAATGCGCCATGCGAACCGCACCCCTTTTGGACCTTACTGCACAGGCGACAGACCTCACTGGTTGGAAAAGAAAGCTCATGTGAGCCGCACATTGAAGGGTGTGATCGCACGTTGTAGCGCACGTCGATCGCACCATCCCTAAGGGGCATTTTTGTCCAAATCCATTTGACATATTGGGAAGCTTCTAAAACCCATATTTGGGGTGTGTACCTCGGAGAGAATTCATTTTTTACTTTCCCCAAGGAAGATATTGAGAGTACACTCTTCTCTCTTCTTCTTCTCCGATTGAAAACACCATTTGTAAAAAATTTGAGCTCGGATTTGGAGCTTAGCTTCTAATATACATGGTAATTTGAATAACCCATTTTGTATATCCTCTTCTTTCCTTAATATGAGTAGCTAAATCCTTTTCTAGGGGTATGTTCATGATGGGTGTTTGAATTTTGGTATGAGTATTGATAAATTATGCTTATAATTGATTATTTAGTATGGGTCTATTGAATTTTACAAGGTTTAATCATAAAATTGATGGCTGCAAACATTGATTGAGTTTACTAATTTTTGTTCTTGCTTGAAAAGGTATTTCATAAATTGGGTAGGTATTCAATAGTGGAGATTTGGTATTTCCACCATATATTAAGGCTAGAAATAGCTTGATCAAAGGAAATTCCCATCTAAGAATCTAAGCTAGAAATAGTATGATTTACCCAAGTGTTAATTGGTTGTTTTAAAGTAAAGCTATGGTGCTTGAGCAAAGGCCATGGTACATATATTTGAAGGGTCAAAAGACTACGAAATATAGCTAGAACCAAGATATCCATACCTATAATCAAAAGTTTATATGATTAATCAACTCCCTAACCCATTGTAGAACCCCATCGGAAGCATACCCCTAGTCTTCCTTCTCTTTTTAAAAAAATTGTGTTATGATTGTTCTCGTGTTGAGATTACAATTTGATTATTCCCTATCCTTTTTCCCTCAAATTTTACTTTTAAATTGCTTGAATATTTTACTCGCTTTAGTGATTTTTATTCGATAATTTATTGGCAAATCATTAATCCATTCTCCGTCGAGACAACCCAATATCCATTGTGTTTATTTATTATTTTGTATGATGATCTTTACCACCTCCTATGTGAGAGTACTTTTGAACATCATCAATACCCCTAGAATAGAATTTAGCTGCTCATATTAATGGGACAAGAGAATATACCAAATGGGTTTCCTAAATTCCTTTCATATTATAAGCTAAGTTCAAATTCCTTACAAATGGTGCTTTTCAATGAGGAAGAAGAAAAGATAAAGTGTACTCTCAATACTCTTCCTTGGGAAAAGAAAAAACTTAGATGTATCTCAGGTACACACCCTAAAAAGGATTTAGAACCTTCCCAATTATATCACATGTACTTGGACAAAAATATCATTCGAGGCTTGTGCGATTGACGTGTAATGGCATATGTGATTGCACCTTGCAGTTTGCAGCTTGCATGTTCCTTCATCTCCAAGCAGTGCAGTCTAGCCTCTTGTGCGATGTGAGGTACGAGAGGGGGTTCTATCATATGTTAGATTGTGTGGCGCGCATGTTGGTTGCTACTCAGGTAGTTGCTAATCTTCCTTTTGCGATGGTATCTACGAATCGAAGGTGCCTTTGTGTGGCTCACATGTCAGTCGCACCTCTTGATAGTTTCTTCCCCTTTTTTGATCACCTTCAGACTTTAACTTCTTTTTAAGCTCTTTGGGTTCAATTCCTTTGCTTTCTTCACTCGACCAAGAATACCTACATTTATGGCAATAAAGGCAATAAGTACCTCTAATTCTCATCAAAACATGACAATAATTCGTGAATAAAGGCTCAATAAGTTGGTAGACTACCAACTTATCAAACCCCCAAACTTGAACTATTGCTTGTCCTCAAGCAAGATACTCACAAGGTAAGGAATGAAATAGGTTCTGAAAACACAAGGGTTGTACCCAATATTATTTTGACTCTAAATCCTACGAAAATAACAACAAAAGACTCAAAGCAAAAAGACTCAAGCACAATGCTCATCTCAAATGGTATCACCATACTTTCAAGGAAAGTGCTCATTTCAAAACTTCACCAAAAAGGATCTTATTTCTCATTCAAAAGCAAGGGGTTTGTTATTCAAAAAAGACAATCAAGCTTCTCAAGTCATTGGCATGGACCTTCAAGGTTTGCCTCGAAATTTTCCATATAACTTGTCTCATTCATTCCTCTCAATTGAAATTGAGACTCTATTTTTCAATTAAAGTGCATGATGCCACTCTCCACAAGAGAGAATCCCATTCACACTCATGCAATTCAAATTAGAGGGATCATAATAGAACACGAAGACTCTCACTCTCTCAAAGAAGTTCAAGTGCACACGTATCAAACCATAGGCTTGCCCTTCATGTAATTCACCACTAATGTAGAGTTACCAAGCTCAGAATTACTAAGGACTTGTGGGCTACGATGTTGGCTAGGGTTAAGGTGAGGATTGCATTTGGCTCAAGTGACTAAACCTCCCTAATGCTCCTTGTGTTCATTCAAAACACCTCTCACATTTTTGGACTTTTTACTTCAACTTATTTCTCCCTCTTATAAACCAAGTTTCCCTTCAACTTAATCATTCAAAATTATTTTATTACCTTCACTTGGTAGCACCAATTTGTTCCTTTCTTTACATTTTGCTCATTTCATTAGACATTTTGAAGCAATTTTCATCTTGGGCATAAGGTGCTACCTTGCATTGAAGTGCATCCCTTTTCTTCTCAACCTTTTGTACATACACCCCCAAACTTAGGCCTTTGCCTACGTTATCATTTCAATTCCCCCCCCCCAAACTTAGGCTTTTAGTCTACATTTCACTTTCTAGCCATTAGGGAGGATGGGTGCAATAATAGAGGGTCCAAAAAAGTTTAAGGTGTCTAACAAGGTGCAAAAGAAAGGTCACAAGCTTAAAGGGGCTTACTAGGGTCCATGTCAAGGGAAGTCAATTTGGGTAAAATGGTTATTCAAAAAGGGCCTAAAGTCATCTTCCAAGCTTGGTGACATCTAATATTTTGCCTTGAATCATATTTGGGGCAAGTTCTAGACAACACATATACACAACAACGAAGTATAACCTTACCACACAAGGCATCACAACACAAGAATTTCATAATTCATCTCAAAATCAATTGGAATGACTTTTGACAAACTATTCCAAGTTATTTTACACACTCATTTGTGAATTGATTAAGTCAAATAGGGAATGTTCCAGTCATGACAAGAGAATGCTTTAGCAAAAATCATTTTCCCCTATTTTCTTTAATTTGAAAAACGTCTTGCCAATTTTTTTTTTTGCTGGGCACATTTCGAGACAAGCAACTCACGAACTCAATTTAACACTAAAACTTGACATTTTCCCTTAAAAAAGTTGCCTCTTAATATATCATAGGAAAATACCAACCTGGTATAACACATAAATAAACAAAATAAATAAGCAAAAGAAAATAATTGCTCCTTGGAAAAAAACTGTGGTATGAAGAAAACCCTTGGAGTTTATTCGACTATGCTATTATTAACAAGGATAAAGTGAGAAAGAAATGCAAGACAATATTTAACTAATTAAAACACATTCCACAAGGAGGACTCAGCACCCCCAAACTTAAATGGAACATTTTCCTCAATGAAATAAGTGTTAGGTGAGGTGTACTCCCTAGAGTGACGTGCGATGCGCAAAGTGGCAAGGGTAAAATTCCTGGACCATTGCATGGTGAAGATGAAAATGATGGAGAAATTGCCATTAATCTACCTTCTCACATGCAAAGTGGCATGCAACACGCAGAATGTCAAGGGAGAATTACCCGGACCGCCACATATTGCGCTGAAAGGTGGGTGGAATGCTAGTGATATGATTGTAGGTGTGACATGGAGTACATTTCACATAACGAAAGGTGCAATTTGCACATCAAGTTACATGTTTGGTTCCAAAACCTCATCGAGATGTCAGTGATCTACATTTCTACATGTGAAGTACGATGCAACACGCATAATGTGGCATGTGATTTGCATGACCCAACGCATATGGACTCGAAAGTTGGAGGTGAAACTTCTTTTATGGGTGATGAGCATGTGAGATACACTTCTCCAAGTGCGTTTCACATATTTCCTTCAGTAGAAGTAGTTTGATGCCTTCCAAAAATTCCAACCCTCTTAACTTATCTCCTACCTACAACTTCAACAAAAACAACAACAAAATAACCAAAAGAGAAAAATACCAAACTGAAAGTGGATGCTTGGGTTGCCTCACAAGAAGTGCTTGGTTTAACATCACAGCTTGAGCATGACATCTTCTGGAATACGCAAATATTATTTGACTCGTTGCCTATATTGACTTTAAATGTTGAGCCATTTTCAGCTTCCAATTTAATTGCTCCATTTGCAAAAACTTGAGATACCTTGAAGGGGCCAGACCATTTTAACTTTAGTTTACCCGAAAAAAACCAGAGTCTAGAGTTGAACAAAACCACCCAATCATCGGGAGAGAATTCTCTCTTTAGAATTTGTTAATCATGGTAATGCTTTATTCGGGCTTTGTAGAGTGAGGCATTCTCATAGGCTCGCATCCAAAATTCATCTATCTCATTGAGATCTTACACCCTAGCATGAGAAGACTTTTCCCAATTAGGGTTAAGCCTTTTTAAAGCCCACATGGCTTTATGTTCCAACTCCATAGGAAGATGACAAGCTTTTGCGATAACCATTTGGTACGAAGACATATTGATAGGATTTTTTATGCAGTCATGTAGGCCAACAATGCATCATCCAATTTCCATGCCCAATATGTTCTATTGGCATTCACCACTTTTGTGAGAATTGAGTTGATCTCCCTATTAGATACTTCAACCTGACCACTTGTTTGTGGGTTGTAAGGGGTGGCGACCTTATGGTTCACTCTGTATTTCTCAAGTAGAGGACTAAAAAATCGATTGCAAAAGCGGGATCCTCCATCACTAATAATGGCATGAGGGGTGCAAAAATGAGAGAAGATATGCTTCTTGAGAAACGCCGTGACACTCTTCCTCTCATTGTTCGGTAAAGCCACTGCTTTTACCCATTGGATAGATAGTCCATAGCTATGAGTATGTAAGTGTTCCCAAAAGAGCTTACAAATGGCCCTATGAAGTCTATGCCCCACACATCAAATAATTCAACTTCTATGATCGGTGTAAATTGAAGCTCATGACGATGAGATACTCCCCTCTCACATTGGCATTGGTCACATTATTTCACTAGATCATGCACATCTTGGTATAGAGTTGGCTAATAAAATCTGATTTGTAGCACTTTTAAGGTTGTTCACATGCCACCATGATGACCCCCAACCGCTGAAGAATAGCAAGCTTCCAAAATAGGCATCATCTCTACTTCGTGAATGCACCTTTGAATCATACCATAAGAACAAACACAAAAGAGATAGGGTTCATGCCAATACAACTTCTGAACATCATGTAAAAAACAATTTCTACTAGAAAGTTAGACCTTTTGACATTAGATCACTTGCTAAAAAGTTAGCAAAATCAGTGAACCAAGGTATCAGGTCATAAGATGCGGCAAGATATGTTTGCCAGGGAATGCATCATTTATTTTAAGTTCCCCCACATGCCATCCTTCCTCTTCTATCCTAGACAGATAGTCTGCCACTTGGTTTTCACACTCTCTTCAGTCCTTCACCTCAAAGTCAAACTCTTAGAGTAACAAGACCCATTGTATAATCCTTGTCTTGGAATCCTTCTTAGCCATCAAATACTAATTGCAGCATGATTCGTGTGCACAACTACTTTGGTCCCTAATAGGTATGCCTGATATTTTTCAAAAGAAAACACTACTGTAAGCAATTCTTGTCCAGTCAATTCTTGTTCAGTCACAATGTAGTTTGTTTGGGCTGCATTCAAGGTTTTTCTAGCATAATAGATCGGATGAAAAAGTTTATCCCTTCATTGACCAAGCACCTCCCCCAAGGCTATCCCCCTAGCGTCGCACATTAGCTCAAATGGTTTAGACTAGTTGGTTGTTATGATGATGGGGGTTGAGGTTAGCTTTTCCTTCAACTCTAGAAATTCCTTCATACAACTATCATCAAAATTGAACTTAGCATCTTTCTCAAGTAATTTGCACAAAGGATGGGTCACTTTTGAAAAATCTTTGATAAATCTCCAATAGAATCTGGTATGACCCAAGAAGCTTCGTACCTCTTTTAATATTTTCGGAGGAGGTAGCTTGGAAATGGCCTCATTTTTTTCTTGGTCAACTTTGATTCCTTTTTTGGATATTTTGTTCCCTAACACAATCCCTTCTTTCACCATAAAGTGACATTTTTCCCAATTTAGAACCAGGTTAGTTTCTTCACACCTTTTGAGCACATACTCCTAATAGGGTAGGCAATCTTCAAAAGCATCTCCAACAATGAAGAAATCATCCATGAAGAATTCCATGGTGTCTTCCACCATATCTGAAAAATATTGATATCATGCACCTTTGAAAAGTGGCCAAAGCGTCGCATAGTCTAAATGGCATTCTTGAATGCAAAGGTCCCATAGGGACAAATGAATGTCATTTTCTCTTGGTCTTCAGGGGCAATTGAAATTTGGTTACAGCCTGAATACCCATCAAGAAAGCAATAGTAACCACACATTTCCAAGCGATCGAGCATCTGATCCATAAATGCAAGAGGGAAATGGTCTTTTTCTGTCCATGTATTCAACTTCCTATAATCCATGCATACTTTCCACCCAGTCACCAGCCTGAGAGCTATCAATTTGTTCCTTTTTTAGGTATGACCATGATCCCACCTTTCTTGGATACACATTGCACTGGACCAACCCATGTACTATCAGATATTGGGAAGACAAATCCTACATCTAACCACTTGATGATTTCTTTCTTAACCACCTCTTTTATAGGAGGATTTAACCTTCTCTGATGCTCGATTGAAAGTGTGGAATCTTCTTGAAGGTTGATCTTATGTGTGCATATCCCCATAGGTATGCCAATTATGTTGACAATGGTCCAACCAAGAGCTCGAATATGCTTCTTCAAAACATTGAGTAAAGATCGTACATGATCTTCATCCAATTTGTTGGATATGATTAATGGTAAGGTCTCATTAGTACCTAAATATGCATACTTCAAGTGCGAAGGCAAGGGTTTGAGCTCCAACACTGGGGGTTCAACAAAGGAAGATTTGGATGGGGAAGTCTGTCAGTTCTTTAAATCAAGATCAAGTTTCTTCAGAGGGTAGGAATAAGATCCCATTCCTACCAAAGCACTAAATGTTTCCTCATACTCCTCTATTCCTTTGAAATTATGGTTCAACAAAACCTCTTCTAATTCTTCATTCATGAACCTTTCTTCTGAATGTAGCTCGACACTCTCCTCAATTTTATTGATGGCAAATACCATTTGGAGGTCATTGGGCTGTTTCATGGATATACAAACATCAAAAGTTATCTCTTCGTCATTCATTGAGAATTTAAGTTCCCCTAATTTCACCTTATTGAATATGTGCCCCATCTTTAAATAAGGCTGGCCCAACAAAATTGATATTTCAAAACCACTTGTGCAATCAAGTATCACAAAATCTATCAAATATACAAGCTAGTCCACTTTTACTAGCATGTCATAGAAAATTCCAATGGGAAATTTCATTGAACGGTCTTCCATAAGTAATTTCATCATTGTAGTGCTGTAATAACTCTTTCGGTCATTTTTGCATTTTTACTTTCTTTGTACTGTTAGAGCCTTTCAGTAGCGACCCCAAGTCATTTATGCCTTGCTAGGACTGGTGATTTAGTTCCTGAGCCATTCATTAGGTTGTTATGACTATTTTCTTGTTTTAGAGCTTTAACTTAGAAAATTATTGGCTTAAGTCAACATTCTTAGAAAACATGCTTAGAATCAAGTTCTGACAATTTTGTTAGCTCCGCAATATGGATTTTGGTCTAGTTGTATCCTTGGTCAGGGTCTAGGAGCTTACGGTATAGTTTTATCTCCCTTTTTGTGATTTAAGGCTAATTGGGTTTGGAAGTTTGACTTACATCAACATTTGTAGAAGACAGTCTCGAATAGAAATTTTGTCAGCATTGTTAGCTCCGAAATGTCGACTTTGGGTTAGAGAGACTGTTAGTTCAGGTCTGAAGGCTTATTGACTCGTTTTGGGTCATAGGGTTCTATTTTGGAAAAGTCAGCTAAAGGTTGGCTTTGGGCGTAGGGCCTACTTTTCATTAAATCGACCTTCGTTAGGAATTTTGTTGAGTCCAGAATGTCATTTTTAGTTGAGTAGCATAGTTTGTTTGCATTTGCGGAACCCCAGATGACTCCCGAGTCCATCCGATAAAATTTTAACCTTGGTAAATTGTTGGTTTTCAGTTTTTGGTTTGGCTAAAATTTGTGCATTATGATCTCGAAGAAGACCATCGTGATCTCGATGGTCTGGCTTTTTGGTCATCACGATCGTGAGGGTTTTTATCATGATAGTGATGAAGGGACCTTTGTTCTTCATGATTTTGTGGCTGACCATAGAGATCGTGATGAGTTATCCAACTTGGTCAATGCGATCTCGGGGGATTTTCTCGCGATCATGATGAAGAAATCCCTGGCAGTATATATTATCTCTCCTTTGTTTCTTCTTCATTTGATCTGTATTTCCACCATTATTTTAGAGCTTTAAGATCAAAATCCACAATGGGTTCTTCTTTAAGCATAGGGGTGATTATTCCCTTGCCCGTGATCGATTCTCCATCATAAATTTGTAAGTACTAAACCTTTAATTTTGTTAATTCTTCCTTTTAATTCCCTTTGTTCATGAGAGTTTAGGGTTGTTCTGGGGGGCTTCCTTTACCCGTTTTTTGCTCAATTTTTGATAGTTTATTTTCTATTTAGGACTTCTCTGAGTAGTTCTGTCACAACCTGAGGCTACCCCCTAGACATAACACGAGACCCGAGACCACAAGGATCCTAAGTTAACCCTTGGTCATAGCATTCTCAAGCATAACAAAGATAAGCCGAAGCAATCTAAGATAGAAACTCAGAATATCATAAACAGAAGTCAATTATGAAGTACAACTCAGAAATCATCTCATAAGGTCTATGTCTGAAAAGCCTCTAATACTATCATAGAGAGTTGTTGGGACAACACCCCCAACTAACTTGAACATCTGAAAATAAAAAAGACATAAAATTGAGGTGGAGCCTAGCCCTCGGACTATGAGGACTCACCAATAGCTAAGTAGGAGTGGTCGGATCTCTAGCCATGGATCTGAGTAGGAACACCTGAGTTTGCATCATAAAAGGATGCAGCGCAATATGCGTTAGTACTATGGAATGTACTAAGTATGTGAGTAAAGCATGAACATGGTGAAAACATGCTAAGTATACTTGAATAACTGAAATCATGCTTTTAAAGGATAACTGAATGCAATGACTCTAAAATATCATAAGCCGAAGCATAAACATAAGTAATAAGTCTGAAATCTGATTTAGAGTCAAATGCAACTTTAATCATAAACTGTTTATGTGGGAGGTTCTATAACCGACATAGACCATGTGAGCTACATGGAATCCGATGTATACTCCCCATCGAGAGGACCCAATGTACCTTGCCAGGGGTACAAAGGCATGATTGTAACGTGATCACTTGAATCTGATGGCCAGCACGGGACTTAGCCTACGGGGGCAACGTAGTTCTGGGACTCATGGGTACTCTCACCCGTCTAACTCAGTGCTAATACTACTCCCAAAAACATGCATATAGCTCATATAATACCAATGACATATGTGATGCCAAAGCTGTTCAGAACCAATGACATATCTGATGTCAAAGCTACGTAAAAACCAATGACATATCTAATGCCAAATCTATGTAAAACCAATGACATATCTAATGCCAAAGCTATGTAAAACCAATGACATATCTAATGCCAAAGCTATTTTGAAAAGCAAAAGACATATCTGATGCTATGCAATTCAAGTCATAATCTGAAGGCTTAGCTTAGCCATAGTTCAAAACATGCTTTTCATACTAAATTCATACTTGAAGAATCATACATGCAATTTCATAATTTCATAAGTGCCATGATAGCTAATCATGCTAATTTCCTCTTGAAAACGTATAAATTCATGGGTTCATGCTAGAAATCCACTTTCATGCTTGGGCTTTCAAAATCAATGAAAGAATCATAATCAAATCATGAATAATCAATAAGAAACCATGAATTTAAAATATAGAAACTGATTTTATAAACTTTTCCCAATTTTGGATCAAAACACTAGTTTTATAACTTCATAATTCAAATTCATGAGTTGGGGATTTTGGGAACAAGGTTGGAAAAAACCCATTGCTAAAGACCCACATACCTTGGATGAAGATTACCCACTTCAATGGAAAAGATTTGGAGACTTGACTTGGAGCTTGGAGACTTGAGCTTGAAGAGGGATTTTCCTTTTTGGGAGGAGAATAAGGAACTTAGGATGAACTAAGGGTAATATGGCTGAAAACCCTTCTAAAAGTAGTCAAAACGACTTCACTTAATACATAATAGGGTGGGAAATGACCAAAATGCCCCTAGGAATTAATTAGAAGAAAGCTGGAAATTTGGTCAACTTCAGGGATCACGAGTGGAGTCTACAACTCCTAGACCATCCCACGACTCGTGGATCCCTAATCGTGGAAGCTACCAGAAATTTCAACCTGCAGGAGGCGTTCTACGACTCGACAGGACGACTCGTGGAAGCTTCCACGAGTCATAGAACTTAGTCGTGGAACTCAGGGGATTGACTGACCTCTGATCAAGCTTCCACAAGTCCACAGCACAACCCGTAGAAACTTCTACGAGTCGTGGAAGTGACTCATGGTGGTCAGTACTGAAGCTGATCTGCTGGACTGGGATCACGAGTCACTCCCACGACTCGTGGAACCTTCCACAACTCGTGGACTTGACCAGTGGTCCTTGGAACCTTGGATTTCTCTGAAGTTTTTCTCTTGGATAGCTGGATATGTGCATGGGGTGTTATAATATCCCCCCCTTGGGATCATTCGTCCTTGAATGAAGGCTAGACAAGGTAAACTGAGGGGAAAACAGCCCAACCAAACATCAAACATAGAAATCAAGGGGTAATCACAAAACCAAACTTTTCAACTTGAAAACATGATAGACTAACTTCGTAAAACATGTATGCATGCTAGGATCATGAGAGAAACCAGTGGAATAGAATCGGAGTGATATACTAAGAAGGAAACTAGTACCTCAAGCTGGAACTGAGTCAGAAGGAAAGAGATGAGGATCGTTGGCCTTCATGGGCTCTTCCGCTCTCCCAAGTAGCACATTCAATAAGCTGATTCCTCCAAAGGACTTTTACCGAAGTGACCTCTTTGTTTTGCAACATTCGAACCTGACAATCAAGGATCTCCACGGGAACCTCCTTATAGGTGAAACTATCACCCAAATGGAATCATGTTGCCTTCGAGTACGAGGCAAACCCGTAATATTGATTGCTTCCCATTTTCAAGTGGGAAGGTCAATATCCTGAAGCATACAACCTGGTCTTTGATGTTCCACCTTTACCTGTTGACAGTTGGGACACTTAGACACAAACCCGGCTATGTCCTTCTTCATATCATTCAACCAAAAGACTTCACATAGGTCACGGTACATCTTAGTGGCACCCAGATGAATGGAGTATCTAGAACTGTGAGCCTCGGACAAAATCTCTTGTCTCAACCCATCAACATCTGGCACACATAAGCGACCCTGATAACAAAGCACACCATATCCCCCTTGGGAGAAAACCTTAACCCTTTGCTGACGAACTGCACCCTTAAGCTGAAGTAGAACGGCATCTTGGTCTTGCTTGGCTTTCACCTCAGCCACTAAGGATGATTCGGCACCATTAGTCACAATCACACCACCTTCTGTTGAGTCCATAAGGAGAACTCCCAATCGAGCAAGCCTATGAACTTCTTTAACCAATCCCTTCTTTCCATATTCAATAGAAGCCACACTCCCCATGGACAACCTACTCAAAGAATCCGCCACCACGTTGGCCTTACCCGAATGGTAAAGCAAACTCATATCATAATCCTTAAGGAGTTCAAGCCATCTCCTTTGTCGCAAATTCAATTCCTTTTGAGTGAACACATATTGAAGACTCCAATGATCGATGAAAACATCCATATGCACAGCATACAAGTAGTGTCTCCAAATCTTCAAAGCAAGAACCATGACCACTAACTCAAGATCATGAGTAGGGTAGTTCTTCTCATGTACCTTAACCTATCTCGAGGCATAAACAATCACTTTGCCCCATTGCATCAAAACACAACCCAAACCAATTCTGGAGGCATCACAATACACAACAAAATCATCAAGGCCCTCGGGTAGGGCCAACACTGGAGTTGTAGTCAATCGAGTCCTCAATTCCTGAAAACTTTTCTCATAAGATTCAGACCACTGGAACTTAACCTTTTTCTGAGTCAATCGGGTCAATGGAGAAGCAAGGAAAGAAAACCTTTCCACAAATCTCCTATAGTAACCACCCAAACCCAAGAAACTTCTAATATCGGATGGAGAAGTGGGTCTAGGCCAATTCTTTACCGCTTCAATCTTTTGAGAATCAACCTGAATACCATCACTAGTCACAATGTGAACCAGAAAAGCAACAAACAGCATCCAAAAATCGCGCTTGTTAAACTTAGCAAATAACTGTCTATCCTTGAGAGCTTGCAACACAACCCTCAAGTGATCCGCATGCTCCCCCTCACTTCGAGAGTAGATAAGGATATCATCAATGAAAACAATCACAAACATATCCAAATACTATTTGAACACACGGTTCATCAAATCCATAAAAGTTGCAGCAGCATTTGTTAGAGAAAAAGACATAACAATAAACTCATAACCATATCGAGTTCTGAGGGCTGTCTTCAGTATATCACATTCCCAAACCCAAAACAGATGATAACCGGATCTAAGGTTGAATTTGGAGAAGAAACTAGCACTCTGAAGCTGATCGAACAAGTCATCAATCCTAGGAATGGGATACTTATTTTTGATTGTGACCTTGTTCAACTGACGGTAATCAATACACATTCTAAGAGATCCATACTTCTTCCGAAGAAACAAAACTGGGACACCCTAAGGTGAAATACTAGGCCTAATTAAACCCTTATCATGCAAGTCTTTCAACTAATGTTTCAACTCTTTAAGTTCTGCGGGGGCCATTCTATAGGGAGGAATAGAGATAGGATTCGTATCCGAAAGAAGATCTATCCCAAAGTCAATTTCCCGCTCAGGAGGGACTCCGGGAAAATTATCAGGGAACACTTCTAGAAATTCGTTCACAACAGGAACAGACTGAATAGTTGGGGTCTCGGACTCCGTGTCCATAACCCAAACTATATGATAGACATAACCCTTAGAAATCATCTTCCTAGCCTTAAGATAAGATATGAAATGACCCTTCGAAGAAGAGGGACTACCTTGCCATTCTAGGACAGGTTCATGAGGAAACTTGAAACTAACCACACGAGTGCGGCAATCAACTGAGGCATAACATGCATACAACCAATCCATACCAAGAATAACATCAACGTCAGTCATCTCCAACTCTACTAAATCCGTTAAAGTGACTCTATGAAGGATTGAGATAGGGCAATTTCAGTAGATGTTTTTGGCTAGGACTGACTCACCAACAGAAGTAGAAACATGAAAGGGTTCTAAAAGCATTTCGGGACCAGTCTCGAACTTACAAGCAACATAAGGGGTTACAAAATATAAAGACGCACCAGAGTCCAGCAAAGTATACACATCATGAGAAAAGACTTTCAATATACTGGTAACCACGTCGGAAGAACTCTCCTGATCCTGTCGGGAGGATATATCATAGAGACGGTTTTGGCGCTGACCACCAGAACTAGAAGTTGCGCCCTGAGGGGCTGGTCTACCTCCTGAAGTTGTTGGGGTAGACTGAGTCCTACCTCCCTGTCCCTTCCTAGCTGAAGGACAATCCTTAATACGATGCCCAGGCTGACCACAACCAAAGAAACCCTCTCTACCGGCTAAACACTCACCGGGATAATTCTTCCCACACCTGGTACAAGGAGGGAAAGAAGACCCCTTTGCACCACCACCCTTATAATACGAGCCTGCACCTCTACCAGACTGATCATGGCAGGGTCTGGAGGCCTGAGAAAGAGCACTAGCAGAAGAGTGAACAGGGCCTGAAGACTTCTTCTAGAAAGATGAGTGATGTCCACCACCGAACCTCTGATGGCTAAAACCCGATCCCTCGGATCTACCTCTCTTGTTCTCCCTAGCCATCTCCCTAAGCTTATTGCCCTCAATCTGATGGGCATAAGTCATGAGTCGAGAGATGTTCATGTCACTCAACAATAAAGAAGACCTACACTCCTTCTTCACCATATTAGAAACACCATAGATGAATTTTCTTATTTGATCATGCAGGTCCTCTACCATGGAGGGAGCATGCCTAGACAACTGGGTAAACTTCAAACTATAATCTTGCACCGATATCGAACCTTGTCTCAAGTTCACAAATTCCTCCACTTTCGCTTGCCTCAACTCACGGGGAAAGAACCTATCAAGAAAGGCTCTCTCAAAACACTCCCAAGTCGTGGAGATTGCATCCCTCACCCTAACCTCCTTCCATTGCGTGAACCAAATATGAGCCACATCCTTGAGTTGATAGGATGCAAGATCCACACAATCAACACCCGCTACTTGCATAACCTCAAAGATCTTCTTCACTTCATCAACAAAGTTGAGCGGATCCTCTCCCACTTTCGAACCCCAAAACTCTGGTGGGTCCATACGGATAAAGTCATGAACTCAGGCCGCTACCCCACCTTGAGGATGAGCAGGAGCAGGAGCTTGTTGATTTGCTAAAGTCTGAGCTAGAAAATGGATAGCATTCCTATAATCATCATTCATGACATCAGGAACCGGAACTTGAGGAGCAGCATTCCGAGTGGCTCAGGGAGGCATAGCACGTCGAGGAGGCATAATCTAAAACGCATAAGATAAGGATTAGAGGAATATTAGACTTAAGCTCTATCCCATAATGTGATCATGAAAGAAGTGAAGTTTCTTTTCTAAGACACCTCATAGCTTCCCTTTCATTTGTATGGCGCGCTTCACACACATGAAAGAGACTCTACTCGATGTGGCTTTTAGACATCCTAGGACTCTTGAACCTGAGGCTCAGATACCAAGTTTTTCACGACCTGAGGCTACCCCCTAGATGTAACACAGGACCCGGGACCACAAAGATCTCAATTTAACCCTTGGTCATAGCATTCTCAAGCATAACAAAGATAAGCGGAAGAAATCTAAGATAGAAACTCAAAATATCATAAATAGAAGTCAATTACGAAGTACAACTCAGAAATTATCTCATAAGGTCTATGTCTGAAAAGCCTCTAATACTATCATAGAGAGTTGTTGAGACAACACCCCCAACTAACTCGAACATCTGAAAATAAAGAAGATATAAAACTGAAGTGGAGCCTAGCCCTCGGACTATGAGGACTCACCAATAGCTAAGTAGGAGTGGACGGATCTCTAGCCATGGATCTGAGTAGGAACACCTGAGTTTGCATTTCAAAAGGATGCAGCACAATATGCATTAGTACTATGGAATATACTAAGTATGTGAGCAATGCATGAACATGGTGAAAACATGCTAAGTATACTTGAATAACTGAAATCATGTTTTTAAAGGATAACTGAATGCAATGACTCTAAATTATCATTAGCCAAAGCATAAACATAAGTAATAAGTATGAAATTTGATTTAGAGTCAAATGCAACTTTAATCATAAACTGTTTTTGTGAGAGGTTCTATAACCAACATAGACCATGTGAGCTAAATGAATCTGATATATACGCCCCATCGAGAGGACCCAATGTACCTTGCCAGGGGTACAAAGGTATGACTATAACGTGATCACCTGAATCTGATGCCCAGCATGGGACTTAGCCTACGGGGGCAACGTAGTTCTGGGACTCATGGGCACTCTCACCCGTCCAACTCGGTGCTAATACTACTCCCAAAAATATACATATAGCTCATATAATACCAATGACATATATGATGCCAAAGATGTTCAAAACCAATGACATATCTGATACCAAAGCTACGTAAAAACCAATGACATATCTAATGCCAAAGGTATGTAAAACCAATGACATATCTAATGCCAAAGCTATGTAAAACCAATGACATATCTTATACCAAACCTATGTAAAACCAATGACATATCTAATGCCAAAGCTATGTAAAACCAATGACATATCTAATGCCAAAGCTATTTTGAAAAGCAAAAGACATATCTGATGCTATGCAATTCAAGTCATAATCTGAAGTTTTAGCTTAGACATAGTTCAAAACATGCTTTTCATACTAAATTCATACTTGAAGAATCATACATGCAATTTCATAATTTCATAAGTGCCATGATAGCTAATCATGCTAATTTCCTCTTGAAAACGTGTAAATTCATGGGTTCATGCTGGAAATCCACTTTCATGCTTGGGCTTTCAAAATCAATGAAAGAATCATAATCAAATCCTGAATAATCAATAAGAAACCATGAATTTAAAATATAGAAACTGATTTTATAAACTTTCCCCAATTTTGGTTCAAAACCCTAGTTTCATAACTTCATAATTCAAAATTATGAGTTGCGAATTTTGGGCACAAGGGTGAAAGAAACCCATTGCTAAAGACCCACATACCTTGGATGAAGATTACCCATTTCAATGGAAAAGATTTGAAGACTTGACTTGGAGCTTGCAGACTTGAGCTTGAAGAGGGATTTTCCTTTTTGGGAGGAGAATGAGGAACTTAGGATGAACTAAGGGTAATATGGGTGAAAATCCTTCTAAAAGTAGTCAAAATGACTTCACTTAATACATAATAGGGTGGGAAATGACCAAAATGCCCCAAGGAATTAATTAGAAGAAAGATGGAAATTTGGTCAACTTCAGGGATCACGAGTGGAGTCTACGACTCGTAGACCATCCAACGACTCATGGATCCCTAATCGTGGAAGCTGCCAGAAATTTCAACCTGCAGGAGGCCTTCTACGACTCGACAGGATGACTCATGGAAGCTTCCATGAGTCATAGAACTTAGTCATGGAACTCAGGGGATTGACTGACCTCTGATCAAGCTTCCACGAGTCCACAGCACGACCCGTAGAAACTTCTATGGGTTGTGGAAGTGACTCGTGGTGGTCAATACTAAAGCTGATCTACAGGACTGGGATCACGAGTCACTCCCACGACTCGTGGAACCTTCCACGACTCGTGGACATGACCCGTGGTCCCTGGAACCTTGGATTTATCTAAAGTGTTTCTCTTGGATAGCTGGATACGTGCACGGGGTGTTACAAGTTCGAGCTTGGATGATGTCTTCACAGCATCTATTCATTGGATGCCAAGTAGGTTACATCTTACCTACTTTAGACTTTGTGTATATAGAATATAATTGTACTATTTAGCATCTTTGGGTTGGGTTTAGTAGGTTGGCACCCCAGACCTTGTCTGCTTTCTTCATGTCCATCTTATTTCCTACGTTTGATTTAGTATTTGAACTAGTTTTGTAATATTACCCTTGCGTCCCTATGTGGCATTTGTAAATGCCTTTGTACCATAGATGGTGGTACAATTATTTCACGACCCAATTTCTCGGTCATGATGGCACCTACAACCCCCGGTAGGTGAACCAACCCCCGTAGCCCAGAACAGTTAGTAATGGGCTACGATCTAGCAAATAAGGGAACAAGACGAATAAAATAGATAACATGGATATAAATATATACATATGCGGAAGTTAAACCAAACCCCAAGACCTGGTATCATAGTACAGAGCCAAACTACATACATGGAGTACAAATAAACCAAAACTATATATACAGATGTCTCTGAATGGTAATAGAGTACATGAAGCAAAAGATAAACTAAAGCTAAGCTCCGATCGCCAAGAGCTCACCCTCAGCCTGAAGTAGTCTCCAACGGATCTCCAAGCACGAATCACAACGGTCTAGCGGCGATGGCCCACGCTAGGATCTGCACCCAAAGATGCAGGGGTAGGGGTGAGCACCAAATGCGAAGCATAAGGTACCCAGTAGGTATCATAGGTCGACTGGGCACATATAAGATAAAAGCGCAGTAATAGACAGAATAGAAGCAAGTAGTCACAAAAGTCAACGAAAGGTACACAGGAACTAGCCCAGAGGGAAAACAACAGAACCACATGTGAGGCTAGTAAGCAGAATATACACACCATAGGCACAGGTGAAAGTACGAAATAACGCACCTGGGGTCCTTGCAACAACAGTGTATACAAAATAAGTTTACGAAATGGACGGTATACCGGTAACCTCAAGTGTAAGAAGAAGAGAGAAAGAGTAATCATAGGCATTCTCAGAGGCAAGAATCAAACTCACTAATCATACCAATCTCATACTTATCCATAATAGATAACAATTATGTAAGTAAAAAGCAAAAGTCTACCTACAGTCCCTCGGCCGCCCATACAACCGAGGAACACAAACAAGTGAAAACAAACCCTCCGGCATCCCATACTACCGGAGCGTACAATCAGCAAACAGCAAACAAGGGTGGAACCTCGAGCCATGAATGATATGATGCATGAAGATCTCAAGTGCCATAGTATCTCTGTATGTACCTCCTCCGGCGCCGATCCGGCCCAGCAGGTAGGTTCCATGGAAGGACTCTGCCCATATACCTCTACTCCCCCGTATACCCCTCTTCCGGCACACGCAGCCCGTAGCCCCTGGCCCGGATAGCAAGGTCCATGGAGGTCCCAGACCCCATACTAAAACTCAGTATCAGAACATGTATCAAGATAGAGACCCAGTCTCGATATCAAGATAGAGACCCAGTCTCGAATATGCATGCCCAGACCCTGTCCAGGACTAAAAATAGTAGGAAAATATCTCAAAAACCCCCTCCAAGGGTGCCCGGGCGTAGCCGGGTCTAAACAATAAAAAGTCATCTCAGGTGCTCGGTCCAACCGAGGCTAAAAATCATCTCAAGTAACAAGAAAACTCAACTAGCACCCCGGCCCTGCCGAGTCTAGCGATAATCATAAAACTGATGATTTTAAACATAATTTTACTTTCTTGCCCAAAAATCTCCACAAGTGAAATCAACCATTTCCAAATCATTTCCATCAAAAACGGGCCCCCCGGGCCATGCAAGGTTTAGAAAACAGTGCCAGTAGGCCCGAAGCCAAAACCACAGTAAAACATGGATAAAACCTCTTTATATGCATGGAAATGGTATGATCACACACAATAGCTGCCCCGCAGCTCACAATCAACCTATCAACCCTGCACAGGCCCACAGCTACTCAGCAAGCATAACCAGCCTAGAAGGATAATTCTATGCCCGGGACTCGCGGACATTCCCAAAATCCCACCTTCTATGTTCCAGAGTCAACAAGGCCTCACAGGACCACAAGGGTAAATAAATAAAATATATCGACAAATACTACAAACAACGGAGGAATAAAATTAGGCGGACATGAATAAAGCGGTCGAGGTCTGTGGTACCAACCTAGTAAACCAACCCAAGGATGCCCATTAATACAATTTTATTTTATATATACGGAGTCTAGGGAAAATAAACCGTAACCTACCTGTCGTCCGACGACAAGCTGCTGGAACAACGATGTCCAAGCTCGAACCACTCCGAGAAAATCCAAAACTAAATCGGAATCAGAATCGGATTTGAGACGGAATAACTTCACGTAGATAATTGATTAATTAACACAAAGTTTTCCCCTCACAATACTCCTCACGTAACAAATATGATATACAGTAGTATGCAATCATGTTCAATTCTTAGTTTATATAATGTAGAGCAAATGCAAGTTAGGCAGCCACTATTTAATGCAATCACAACATGATGCCACCTTTATCACTTGGCTGGCCACTCCCTCCACCTACACGTGGAGTGGAGGTGGCACTCACAAGGTGCCAAAATAATATTCCTATCCCGTTATTTATATACTCGGGTATTGCGTAAGTTCGTGATAAAATAAATATAATATTTTAAATATACCATAATTAATAGAAAATCATTTCCAATAAAACCTACTAGATTATAATAATAAATTTCAACATAACTAATTTTACTATCTCCGTTAAAATATTACGGAGTATAAAAACCTTATAAAATAAATACTTATACACTTATATCGTATCAAATATATTTTTCATAAACCTTTAAAATATTTTAGAAAGGAAATAATAATATAATTTTTACCAAAGTTCAACTTTTAAATAAATATTTCAAATACACGCACGATGCTAATAAAGTTCTTAAGTTTAGGCTTGTAATTCGCCTACACACGATTTTGATACTCAAGAATTCTCTCGGGATCCTCCCTTATTTTTTATAACTGTTTCGGAACTGAAATGGCATTTTAAAACGTGACGTCGAGGCTTAAATCGCATTTAACCCGACCCGGTTCGCGGCCCGGTTCGCAACCCGTTTTCTGCCAGACAGTCCGCGGTAAAACAGTCATAACTCTTTACTCCAAGATCAGTTGGACGTGAGGTTTTGTGCGTTGGAAACTAGACTCGTAGACCTTCGATTTGGTATTTTGGGGGACTTCTAACTCTTTATATATTGGGAGAAAAGCTCCGAGACATTTGACCCAAAGTTCAGGAAATTTGTTAACGAACTTACTATAACTTTTGTCGATTTGCTTGACTTCAAACTTAAACGTGGAAATGACCGGAAGGGTCATTAAAAATTAGGGAACGTTTGTGAGTCCCAGACATTTCATGATTATGAGATGGTTATCTATGTGATAGAGTGGATTAAGCTTGTGCAGGGCCAATACGTTGATTGTGAGCTTTTGTGATATTTTAGACGATCCTTATCATAAATTATATATCATAGGAATGTTAAGGCATTACTTGATAAAAGATACCAACGGGAGGGTATTCATAGGTTTTACTTGACACACTCGCGTGATGCTATTTTGTGCACAGGATTGTGACCCGATCATTATAGTGAGCTCGAATCTCGTGGTGTACCCACCCTTGTGGCACCATTTGCATTTGGAGTCATCTAGAACATCATGCACTAGTTCCCTTGACTCGAGATAATACATGGCACATATGGCCTGCGGGTAGACCCGTATAGTGAGCCCTCAAAGGGCGTACCCCATATCAAACCACGATTGTAGTTATATGTATAAAACCATAGCAATAAATACTTGAGCAACATATGCCTTATACATGACCTGGATCACCTTCGGTAGGCCATCAAATGATCATTTGTATTAAATACAGTGTAAGTATGTCACCTAGGCAAGCGATAGGGGCTATATTATAATGAATGCTTCTTTAAATGTTATATGAAGAACTAATAAAACTGGTGCATAGGTTACAATTTCATATCGTACATCTATTACTTGTATGCTATTAATTCTTTCATTTTGACATTTGATTCATATGAGCTTTCATACTTGTCTACTATTTATTCTGTCTTCTTTACATACCAGTACATGTTGTATATGTACTGACGTCCTTACATTCGGGGCACTGTATTTTCTTATAAATACAGGGTCAGGTTCACAGGGGAGCAGACACCCGCATTAGGTTCTCTTGCATTTTCAACTGATATTTTGGTGAGATTCATCTCCATCTGGAGCCAGATTATGTATAGATCTCTAGTTGGGCACATCGGGGCCTCTCCCGACTAGTTATTAGTAGTATAGCATCTTGTACTCTTTAGAGGCTTCCTAGACATTATCTAGTGTCACATTGTACAGTTTTTTGTTCAAATGACTCTATGGTATATATATATATATATATATGCATCATATGTTAGTTTTTTGCCTATTTATTGGTTTGTGACTTCGTATATGTCATAGATTACTCGTAACAGGTGGTTATACGATTCTTATCCGCCCCTCCGATTTGGGCCGTGACACTAATCGCTATCATTATCGCTCATATTGTCACCTACAAAAGCATAAGCATCACACAAACAAAATGTAAATTGAAGAATGCAAGTAAGAGTGAATTGCAACACAAGTAGGGAAAATCAACAATCTTATTCCCAAGCAATGACACCAAAATTGATGACGTCCAAACGTACTTCTCACTTAATAGAAAGTGTACACGGTTATTGCAATATATTTTACTGAACAAGAGTCCAGGTTGATCCCATAGGGAATATGATTTTGAATTTGACTAAATTAGTGTAAAAATCACTAGTTATTTGCATTTAAAGTAACCAAAAAAGAGGGGGGGTGCGTGAAACATAAAATTTAGCAAGTGTTTAAGTTATCATAATTTGACCTGAGTTTCAATAAATAAAATAGGAACCTAGGGATGTGATCCGATGAGTCTAGTTATAATGATTAGGGTATTTGATTTATTTCATAACATATAATTGACATGGGTAAGATTGGTTTTTATTATGTTTATGATATTTCAATCCACAAACACATCCACCTTGGGTTTTCTCAAACCCCAAGGAGCTTCAATTTTGACCAACCAAATAAGCAACAAGTAAATTGATCTATCTCTAGCAAGAATCATTAAATAGGACAACCCAAGTCCTTGCTATTGATTACTTCTCACAAGTCTTACCCTCTTTCTGAAGCGACAAAAAGTGAAATATCAAATAATGTTTTCAACCATCAATTTCAATTAAAACATGAAGAAATCAATAGACCCATACCCAATTATCAATTATAGAAGCAAATCTAAACAACCCAATCACTAATTTAGACCCATCATCACACACCCTTAGATTGGGGTTTAGTTAAGTATAATTAAGGGAAAAGAAAATATACCATAAAGTTCTTCTTGTAAATCAACCATAATTCTAATTTCAATTCCAAAAGCTTTGCAATTTGTCCAACAATGGTGGAAATCTCAATAAAGATGATGAAGGAGAAGGTTCAAAAGTATCTAGTACCAAAAGTTGTAAAAAGGAATAATAGATGATGTACAAATCCGTAAAAATGCTATTTAAAGTCCCCAAAATCGGCTGTGAAATTTGGACAAAATACCCTCGCGAAAATCTTATCGGTCGTAGACCCACAACACAAGATGGTGTACCATCCATATATAAAAAGCACAAGATGGCTCCAGTTCAGTGATTTGCCTAGATGGCTCCACTTTAGTGATCTGCCAAGGCATGTGTGGAGGTGTGTGCTGCTGCACACGACCTTATGCACTCTGCACATACTATTTCTTGTATCCTTTGAGTTAACTTTATATGGCCTACCTTGTGCGCTCTGCGTAGGACCTTGCATTTCTGCACATGGTCTCATAGGGCAAATACATTGTCAGAACTCAACCTTTTCTTTCTTTAATCTTCAGTTTGGTATTTGTCCTCATTTTCATGGTCTCTTTTGGTCTAAAATCCTAATCATCATATGTTCTCTTGAATTCCTACAGATACAAAGATTATAACATAAAAATCACTTTAAAATCATACAAATAAAGGTAATAATTAGTGCTTAAGAACTCAAATTGGTGAATTACCAACTTATCATATCCTCACCATGGTTTAAGCATGGCATACTTGGTATCAAAGTATTAAGTTGATGTATCCCCGAGAGTCTCTAAAGTCGTATCTAGTAGAGTCCCTCTTATGGGTGTGTCGCATGCTACACTTATAATTGGGAGGATGCTTGGACATTATTTTTTAGGGAAATGACCTTTTCTCATATCTTAAATCATGTGATAGAGAGATGGTTTAGGAAATTAATTCTAACTCATGCTATATCTTAACAGAAAATTCCAGCCAAATGCAAGACAGAAGCTAGCAAATGAGTTAGTACTGCTCATGGTGGGGCTTTTAGTCAGGTACCCCTAGTTCTTCTGCCACCTACTTCAGAGGTTCTGATGGAAACCCATTTATCATCTACTCCATCATCAGGTTTTATTGATCAAGGTGTTCGGGAACCTATCCAATTGCTTACTCAGTTTAGTTGTAGCTCAGACTCAATAACAACATAGAACTCCACCTAGTACTGGACCTTCAAAGAGTATATCAAGTTCCAGGGTTTGAAACTTTCTTCGTATGCGTCCTCCAGTCTTCACAGGCTCAAATCCCGAGGAGGATCCCTGAAATTTCATTAATTAGAGTTATCAGACAATTATGGTGATTCATTCTTTTGAGACTGAGGCTGTTGAATTAGCTTCTTATTAGTTATAGGATGTTGTTTGCCGGGTGGTATGAGATGTGGTAAGAGTCTCGAGGCACTGATGCACCGCTAGCTGTGTGGGAGGAATTCATGGAGGGATTTTTAAATCACTTTCTGCCCATTGAGCTTATGGAGGCAAAGATGATGAGTTTGCAACACTCAATCAGGACTGTATGAGTGTAAGGAAGTATTATCACAAAATAATGAAAATTGAATTTTATATTAAATTTAGGAGGAGTAAAAAACTTACAAAATAAAAATAAAGATGTTTGAGTTTTATTTCTTCTTAAGAAGTAATTATCTCATTTGAAGGAAGTAGAGGTATGGTATTCAACAAAATACCTATTATTCTTATATGAGAGAATG
Organism: Jaltomata sinuosa; assembly: GCA_003996215.1. Lineage (NCBI taxonomy): Eukaryota > Viridiplantae > Streptophyta > Magnoliopsida > Solanales > Solanaceae > Jaltomata > Jaltomata sinuosa. Next base: position 90,101 of record QJPP01002755.1, on the reverse strand, counting down.
ATCCTCCAACTTATAGTAGAGGAAAAAAGAGAAGAAACTTTAGAAATTTGCATTCATCATAAGAATCAAAATGAGCTCCAAAAAAGTCATAAAAAATTTGATAGTAGGATATTCCCTAAGCGATTTGAGATGAATATGAGCGGGTCAATTGAGCTTAAAATAATGGCCATCGTCTAACCTTGCTAAATTTTACATGAGCTATGATGGATTGATCAAGATGGATTAACTAACTGATCATAATCCAACTTGTTCAACTTGATTGAAAATTGATATTCGAAACTCTAAAACTAATAAGCTCAAAGCACAATCGAGTATGTTATGCCATCCATGTTATCTTTCTATTTCTGAAGGTCTATAGATACGTCTAGAGTATATACTCCATCATTTCCTTTTTATTTTTCCCTTACATTAAAAAAAATATTTTGCTTATCTATTTTAGCAAATCAAGGGAGATTTATTATTTTCTTTCAATATTATCTTTGTCATAAAGTAACTACATAAACTACTAGAAATCAAACTTAGATTTTCAAAACATAATTAATAATATTAATTTAGTACAATAGACTCTGAATAAATAAATAGTTTCTTAAGAGGTATTCATAAAAAAATAAATAGTTTCTTAAAGGGAGTGTTATATCAACAAGGTACAAGTGAAAAAGTGTCACGACCCGATTTCTCAGATCATGATGGCACCTAAAACCTCCTGTAGGCGAACCACTCTTCGTAGCCCAAAACGGTTAGTAATAGGCTACTAGCAAACTAAGAACGCGGAAGGAGCAACATAAAGGCATAAGCAAGATATAAGAAGCATAAAGGAGGGGATAACAAAAAATATATATACAGAAACTAAAAAATCCCACGACCTGGTAATACAGTATAAGAGCCACCACTAAATATACAAAGTACACGATGGTACAAAATACGAATATATAGTTGTCTCTGAATAGTAAAAGAGTATATGGTATGAAAGAAGAGATAGAAGTCAATCCCCGATCGCCAGGAGATCACCCTAAGTCTCGGATGTCCGGAGGCACAACAAGAGTGTGCTCGCGATCAACGCCGATAGCTCACACTAGGATTTGCACCAGAAGATACAAAAAGTAGTATGAGCACTAATTGCAAAGCAATGGGTACCCAGTAGGTATCATCGGCCGACTGAGCACATATACGATATAAAAGCAGTATATAGAAGATATGAAAGAAAGTAGTCACAGAAGAAATAGAGAAAGCACACAAAAACTAGCACAAATAGGAGACAAGGAGAATACAAACTCATCAAGCTAGCCACTGAAGAAATATATATCACAGAACACAGGTGGAAGGTTAGAGAATGCACCTGGGTCGTTGAAACAACAATACATATAGAGACTTAAGAAATATGGCGGTAAACTGGTAACCTCAAGTAAAAGAAAAGGAAGGAAAGCAACTAAATATAATCATGTTGGAAACACAACTCATAAGATAAGGATAGTCGAACAATAACACATGAGTAGCTATAATATGAAAATGTACTATGATAAGAGCGAATAAATAATTCTACCTACAGTCCAAATGGGCGCCCATACACCCGAGGAACACATACAAGTGAAAACAAACCCTCTGGCATCCCATACTACTAGAGCATACACTCAACAAACAATAAACAGGGGTGGAACCGAACACAGAATGCATGATATGGTATGATATGCTCAGAAGTGTCAGTGGTACCATATGCACCTCCTCCAGTGCCTGTAGGCCCAGTAGGTAGGATCTATGAAAGGCTTCCCCTATATACCTCTACTACTCCATATACCCCTCCTCCGGCACTCTTAGCCCGTAGCCCCTAGTCTGGATCGGCAAGGTCTATGGAGGTCTCCACGACCACATATAACTCTCAATATGTCAATATAAATGCCCAGACTCGAACCGGGACAAAAATCAGTGGAAAAAGTCAAGTCTAGTGCTCCAGCCAAGCCGAGCCTAGTATAGTATCTAAATTAGTAGTAAATCATATCTAGCACTCCGGCCTAGCCGAGTCTAGAATAAGTGTGAAAAATTATTTCAAAACCTCTTTTACTCCAAGAAGATCCATAAAATAGTTTAAATCCATTTATAATCATTTATAAGGAAAACGGGCCCTCGGGGCCATGCAATGTTAGAAAAACTGGTCATAACTTGACCTGCAGCCTTAGTAGTAGTAAATCAAATGCAGAAAACCCTTTTGCATGATAATGATGATATGATCGCAACAGTCAATAGCCCAATGACTCACAATTAACCTACCGTCCCTGCACAGTCTTAACCCGCTCTACAATACAGATAACCAGATCCATATTTTGCAAATCAATATTCAGGACTCATGGACATTCTCAAACATCCCACCATCTATGGTCTAGGGGCATAAACGAAGGCCACACAGGGCCACATAGGTAATACTACACAATGAAATCAAATACTAAAGCGAACGTACGAAAGGAAAAGACAGAAAGAAAGCAGACAAGGTCTGGGATGCCAACCTAGATAGTACAATTATAGCCTATATATGCAGTCTAAGATAATGAAGTCGTAACCTACCTGGCGTCCGATGAAAAGCTATTGGGAAGCCAAAGCCCGAGCCCGAACTGCTCCGAGAAGCTTCAAACAACTAAACACACTATCAAGATCGTAATCTACACGTTAAAACAAGGCTATGGATACCTATATTGCTAAAGTTTAACCGAGTTAAAATTTGGGTCAAAAGCGGGCCTGTAGGCCCCACAACCCAAAACTAGAAACGAAAAATACTACAATGACCCCAACGCTACCAAGAAATCATGCCCCAAAATTGGGCACAATTCGGGCAAGGAAAGGGCCTAAAATATCCTAGAGAAGAAGAGGGAGATAACATGCGAAAAACATAACATAATTAGGAATGAAAATGGAGAATTACATACCACGGAGGGAGGGAATAAGGTCCACAATGTGAAACATGCGCCTCAACAAACAACCAGAACCAACAATCAGCTACAACAAGGGAGACAACCCCAAGCTAAGTTAAAAAGGCTTTAATGGAGTTTTGCCAAGGCTAAGAAGAAGAAATTTGGGGAAGAGGACTTACCAACGAAGAGGGAAACAAGAATGTCCGTCAATTGATGAATTCCCAAAGCTAGGAACTGATTTAGAGTAACCTTCAGGAGAGGGGAACTATTTTAGAGTGAGAGGAAATGAGAGAAAGTGGCTGAAAATTTGAGGAAGAGGCTTTTTATATTGTAGGTTGCAGACCAGCGCTATCGAGGTGGCCTGGCACAATCATGCTAATGGGGCAGGAGGAGCACTGGCGCGATCGTTCTCCCCTGGCATGATCAGGATGAAGGAGGAACAGGGTACCTGCACAATCGCGGTGCCCCGATGCAATGGAGCTAAAGAGGGAAAGCGCCAAGGATGCGATGGCAGTGCTCTAGTGCGATCGCGCTTAGCACTGCTCTGCTGTAGAAATACCAGCAATATGAAATAATCCCACGGGAGTTTCCAGGCATAGTCAAAACCTGATATTCACAAACTGAACACACAACTAGAGTGGAAATGACATTCCAAACTCAATGGAATTGACGGAACATCTATATGAGGTCATATCAAAGGATTGTTGACCCAAGACAACACTTGCGATTTCCAATCAAACACCCAAAATAAGCAAGGCTCACTCGGGACCCAAACCAACCATCTATCTAACCCAAAGTTGACATTCTGGAGCTGATAGAACCATCTGATTTTGAATTTGATGCTGTGATCATTGAAAGTTGACCAAAGTCAAACTTCTAACTCTTAATAGCCTGAAATCTCAAAAAGTGAGATAGAATCATATCGGATGTTCTCAGGCCTTGACTAAAGGTCCAACTAGACCAAAATTCACATTCCGAAGCTAAAAGAACTGTCGAAATTCGATTCTGAGCACTTTTGCTAAGAATGTTGACTGGAGTCAATGATTTCCTAAGTTTAAGCTCTAAAATAGGGAAATGACCATAAAGACCAAACGAATGGCCCAGGCACCAAACCACCACTCCTAGCAAGTCATAAATGACTTGGGGCCGCTACATGGAAGCTCTAACAGTACAAAGAAAGCAAAAATAAGGGAATGACTAGAAGGGTCATTACATCATCCACTACTAAAAAGGACTTTCGTCCATGAAAGTCAAGAAGAAGGGAGTACCTGAAGGCTCAAACAACTGTGGATACTAAGCCTGCATCTCTCTCTTGGTCTCCCAGGTAGCCTCCTCGACCGAATAATGCCTCCACTGAACCTTAACTACAAGAATCTCTCTAGACCTCAATCTCCTGACTTCTTTGGCAAAAATAGCTACTGACTCCTCAACAAAAGCTAAATTCTCATCCAACTGCACTGAATCCCACTGTAACACATGTGAATTTTCCAGAACATAATGCCTCAACATCTACATATAGAAGACTGGGTGCATAGCTAAAAACATCGGAGGCAAGGCTAACTGGTAGGAAACACTACCAACCCTCTGAAGAATATTGAATGGCCTAATATACCTGGGGATAAGCTTACCCCGGCTACCAAATCTCATCACTCCCTTCGTTAGCGATACACGGAGAAATACCAGGTCACTAATGTTGAACTCTAAGGCACGAAGTCTACGATCTACATAGCTCTTCTGCCTACTCTGGGCTGCCCGAAGTCTATCCTAAATCACCCAAACTTGGTCTAAGGAATCACAAAGCAAATCTATACTCTGCGGCTTGGACTCCAAACCATTGAACTAACCCATTGGCGATCTGCAATGCCTACCATACAATCCTCAAAAGGTGCAATGCTAATACTCGAATGATAACTATTATTATAAGAAAACTCCGCCAAAGGCACATACTAATCCCATGAACCTCCAAAGTCAAGAATACTGGCCCATAACATGTCCTCTAGGACTTGGATGGTCCTATCGGACTAGCCGTCTGTTTGAGGGTGGAATGTAGTGCTAAGCTAAACCTCTGTACCCATCTCTCACTGAATAGTCCTCTAGAACTAAGAGGTAAACTGAGTGCCACAGTTTGAAATTATAGAAGCTAGGACCCCGTGTAAACAAACAACCTCACGAAGATGAATCTAAGCCAACCTCTCAGCACTATAGCAAGAATTAACTGGAAAAAAGTGTGCAGACTTAGTCAGCCTATCAACAATCACCCAAATAGAATCAAATCCATGAGAAGTGTGGCAACCAAGCTATGAAGTCCATAGTGATTCCATCCCACTTCCACTCAAGAATGGGAAGTATCTGCATCAATCCACCAGGTCTCATGAGCTCGAACTTAACCTGATGATAGTTCAAGCACCGAGATACAAACTCTGCTATGTCCCACTTTATACTACTCCACCAGTAAAGCTGCCTCAAATCTCTATACATCCTAGTTGTGCCCAGATGGATGCAATATCTAGAACAATGTGCCTTGTAGAGAATCAACTGAATTAAATCCCTAACTCTCAAAACGTAAAGGCGACTATCAAATCTAAGGACACCATCAGAATCTAAAGTAGTCCTGCTGGCCTCTCCCCGAACAACCTGATCTCGAATATCACACAACCGCTAATCCTCAAACTAATGCTGCTAAATCTTGTCAACTAATGTAGAACGGACCTTAATACTAGCAAAAACTCTAGTAGGATCCGATAAATTGAGTCTAACCAAATGGTTAGCCAAGGACTGGATGTCCAAGGCCAACGGTCGCTCTGAAACTTAAAGAGAAGCTAGACTGCTCATGCTCACTGTCTTGCGGATCAAGGCATCCGCTACCATGTTTTCCTTGCCCGGATGGTACAGAATAGTGAAGTCATAGTCCTTTAGTAACTCAATCTATCTCTGCTTGCTAGAGTTCAGCTCTTGCTGACTTGTGATGTAGTGAAGACTACGGTGATCAGTGAAGATCTCACAGTGAACCCCATATAAGTAATGCCTCCAAATCTTGAGCGTGAAGACTACCACCGCCAACTCCAAGTCATGAGTGGGGTAGTTACACTTGTGAAACTTCAGCTACCTCGATGCATAAGCTATCATACGACCCTGCTACATCAATAACCGAGCAAGTCCAACCACTGAAGCATCGCAATACACTAAGAAGCCCTGACCCTCAACTGGCAAGATCAACAACAATGTTGAAGTCAATAAGGCCTTAAGTCTCTGAAAACTGTCCTCGTACTGATCCAACCACTAAAATGGGACATCCTTCTTAGTCAGTCTAGTCAAAGGTGCTGCTATGGAGGAAAACCCCTCAATGAATTGTTTGTAATACCCTGCCAACCTAATAAAGCTACAACCCTCGATAGGAGTAGTAGGTCTCATCCAATCACGAACGACTGAAATCTTCCTTGGATCTACTCTAAAACACCAAGTGTCCTAGGAATGCTACTGACTCAAGCCAAAACTCGCACTTTGAGAACTTGGCATAAAGCTGATGATCTCTCAAAGTATGGATTATAATCCTCAAGTGTTGCTCATGATCATCCTCACTCCGCGAGTATATCAATATGTCATCAACGAAGACTATCACAAATGAATCTAAGTACGATCTGAGCACCCTATGCATCAACTCTATTAAGGTTGTCGGGGCATTAGTCAACCCAAAGGACATTACCAGGAACTTATAGTTGCCATATCATTTCCTAATGCTGTCTTAGGGATGTCCTCCACCCTAATCCTCAACTGGTGGTAGCCTGACCTCAAATCTATCTTAGAAAACACGGCAGAACCCTGAAGCTGATCAAACAATTTATCTATACGCGATATTGGATACCTATTTTTCATAGTCACCTTATTCAATGCCGATAATAAATACACATACGCATCGACCCATCTTTCTTCTTCACAAACAGAACTGGAGCACCCCATGGTGACACACTCAGCCTAATGAAACCCTTAGCTAACAAGTCCTTGAGCTGATCCTTAAGCTCCCTCAACTCAGCTGGAGCCATACAGTACAAAGTAATAAAAATAGGCCTGGTACCCGAATCCAACTCAATAGCAAAGTCAATATCATGCTCAGGTGAAAGGCCTGGAAGGTCGATCGAAAACACATCAAGGAAGTCACTAACCACAAAAACTGACTCAAGAGAAGAAGTGTCGGCACTAGCATCTCGGACATATGCTAGATAAGCCAAACACCCATGCAAATCAACTTCCTAGCTCGAAGGCAAGAAATGATCCCAGATGGCGTGCGACTAACAGAACCCTGCCACACAATAGGGTACACGCTGGGCATGTCTATAGTAACAGTCTTGGCATAATAATTCAAAACTTCTCAATGAGGGGATAACCAGTCCATTCCCAGAATCACATTAAAATCCAACATATCTAATATCATGAAGTCATCCCAAGTCTCCAAACCACCAACAACTATCAAACAGGATCTAACAACCCGATACACTACTAAAGAATCTCCTGCTAGGGTAGAAACAGATACATGAACATATAATGGATCGCTAGCCAACCCTAAACAAGAAACAAAGTAGGCAAAACATATGAGCATGTAGAATTAGGAGCAAACAAAGTTAAAGCTGATTGGCGGCATATAGAAATTATACCTATGATCACCGCATCTGAGAACTCTGCCTCTGGCCTTCTAGGGACCGCATATAAGTATCACCAACCACCACCTGACCGACTACCATCCCTACATCTTATCTTGCCATGTTGGGCACCACTTCTACCCTGAACACCACCTCCTCTAACTAATGGTTGCACTGCTCTAAGAGGTTGAGCCAGCTGAGCAGCTGGCTGACCAGGACCCTACTAGGGGCACTCTCTGGCATTGTAACTCATGATACCACACTCATAGAATGACCCTAACGGCCTACCCTATCGGGATGAACTAGCTTCACCGGTATGGCCACCATGTCCTGATATCCTAGAAGTTGTACCCCTCAAAGACTGACCGCTGTAACCATGCTGACCACTATGACCCTGATCAAACTGGGGACCACCTGAAGCCTGAACTGATACCTGAACTGGCCGGCTAGACAGACCATGATGCTGCTGTGGATGATACCCTCGGCCCCACTGGCCTGCACCTCTACCACCGAAATGAGAACCATTAAAACTGCCCTGATGGCGTGTCCTCTTATCTCTAGCCTAGGGATCATGACGATGCAAGTCCTCCATAGTACGTACATGGTCTACTATATACTAGAATAGTCACCCACTAGCAACTAGTATCTCGATAGTCTATCAAAGCTCGATCCTCAACCCCTAAATAAACTAACGAACTCTATCTGGCTCTGTAGGGATGATCATAGCCCCAAAAGGATCCAACTAGTAGAAATGGGTCTCATACTCAAGTACGAATATAGATCCCTTCATCAGTCTAGTAAACTTCTCTCTACGATGCTCATGGTCACTCTCTGGCAAGAACTTGGCCATAAAAGCCTCATAAAACTCTCTCCAACTCAATTTAGGAGACTAGGATAATCTGCAAGCTACCTGGGCCCTCCAGCTAATAAGTAATATAACCAACCCTATGAGTATCTAACAACCCAAGTAGATGAAGCATATCCACACAGGTAGAAATGAAACCATAAGCATCCTATCCAGGAGCACATAAAAACATCGGTGGGGACAATCTCAGAAACCTGCCCAAATCCTTTTGCTCTGACTCTGTCATAACTGGACGAGGATCAAGAGGCTGGGCAACTGTAGGAACTAGAAGAACCTCTGTAAGGGTAGCTGCATTAGCAGGCTGCGCTCCTGAACTCTGAGCACCCAGGGCTGCCCTCTGAGCATATGTTTGTGCTACATCCGAAGGCTGACCCTCAATCATACCCAATAACTGAAAAAGCAAACCCCAGATATCTGATGAAGGAGCTGGGGCTGACACTGGTACAGAAGCTAGTGCTGGCCCTGGTGGCACCTGGGCGGTCCCCTATTCCATGGGCTATTACTTTGGGACTAACTCAGGCTCAATCTCAACCTTAAAAGCTCTAGCTAGTGCCTCTGCTCGGGCACGTACTTGACCTCTACTCGTACGACCACCTAGGACCTTACATGGAATCAGGTGTGCTGGTGTCAAAGGCTCACCCTCGCCCGCTGTTGAAGATCTTGTACAAACTATCTACGGAAGAGTGAACTAGAAGAAATGAGATTCCAAGAAACCATCTAGGATAGACACACGATATAGATGCAAGAAAAGATCTATGTTTCCTAAAATGCCACTATAGCCTCCCAAAGATTGAGTACGAATATCTACGCCCTGATCCGCAGGACTCTACTAGATATTGGCTCCTCTACCGATGACACCGGTGAACCTAGGCTCTGATACCAAGCTATCATGACCTGATTTCTCAATTCATGATGGCACCTACAACCCCATTGAAGGCGAACCAATCCCCGTATCCTAAAATGGTTAGTAATAGGCTACTAGAAAACTAAGCACGCTAAAGGAGCAACATAACAAGCGGTAGCAAGATAAAGCAAGCATAAAGGAGGGGATAACAAAAAATATATATACGAAAACTGAACTATCCCACGACCTAGTATCAAAGTATAAGAGCCACCACTAAATATATAGAGTACAATATGGTACAAAATATGAATATACATCTGTCTCTGAATAGTAAAAGAGTATATGGTACAAAAGAAGAGATAAAAGTCAAGCCCCAGTCACCAATAGCTCACCCTAAATCTCAGATGTTCATAGGCACTAAATGAGTCTGTGCGTGATTAACGACAATAACTCAAACTAGGATCTGCACCAGAAGATGCAGAAGTGTAGTATGAGCACCAATTGCAACAACAAACAAGGAAAGCACACGGAAACTTGCACATATAGGAGACAAGGTGAATAAAAACTCATCATGCTAGCCACACAAGAAATATATATCACTGAACATAGGTGGAAGGTTAGAGAGCGCACCTGGATCCTTGCAACAATAATACATATATAGAGTTAAGAAACATGGCAGTATACCGGTAACCTTAAGTAAAAGAAAAGGAAGGAAAGCAGTTAAATGTAATCATGCTGGAAACACAACTCACAAAATAAGGATAGTCGAACAATAACACACGAGTAGCTATAATATGAACAGGTACTATGATAAGAGCGAATAAATTAATTCTACCTACAGTCCTAATGGGCGCCCGTACACTCGAGGAACACATACAAGTAAAGACAAACCCTCTGATATCCTATACAACTGGAGTTCACACTCAACAAACAGCAAACAAGGGTGGAACTGAACAAAAAATGCATGATATGGTATGATATGCTCAAAAGTGTCAGTGGTAGCATATGCACCTCCTCCGGCACCCACAGGCCTAGCAGGTAGGAATCATGGAACGCTTCCCCCATATACCTCTACTACTCCATATACCCCTCCTCCGGCACTCTTGGCCCATAGCCCCTAGTCTGAATTGACAAGGTCCGTTGAGGTCTCCGCGACCATACACAGCTGTCAATATCTCAATATAACTAGTGAAACTCCAACTAGGACTAAAATCAGTGGAAAAAGTCAAGTCTAGCGCTCTGGCTAGGTCGAACCTAGTATAGTATCCAAATCAATAGTAGATCACATCTAGAACAGTGGCCTATCCAAGTTTAGAATCAATGTGAAAAATCATTTCAAAACTTCTTTTACTCCAAGAAGATCCATAAAATAGTTTAAATCCATTTATAATCATTTATAAGGAAAATGGCCCCCCGGGGCCATGCAATGTTAGAAAAATTAGTGATAACAGTCAATAGCCCAACAAATCATAATCAACCTACCAGCCCTACACAATCTTAACCCGCTCTACAACATAGATAACCAGATCCATGATTCACAAATTGATGTCCGAGACTTATGGACATTCCCAAATATCTCACCATATATAGTCCAGAGGCATAAACGAACTCCACAAGGGGCCACAAGGGTAATACTACACAATGAAATCAAATACTAAAGCGAATGTACGAAATGAAATGGACAAAAAGAAAGCAAACAAGGTCTGGGGTGCCAACCTAGTAAACCCAACCCAAGGATGCTAAATAGTATAATTATAGCCTATATACGCAAAGTCTAAGGTAGGGAAGGCGTAACCTACATGGCATCTGATGAAAGGGTGCTGGGAAGCCAAAGCCCGAGCCCAAACTGCTCCGAGAAGCTCCGAACAGCTAACACACTATCAAGAGTGTAATCTACACGTTAAAATAAGGCTATCAATACCCATATTGCTAAAGTTTAGCCGGGTCAAAATCCAGGTCAAAAGTGGACCTGTGGACCCTATAACCCAAAACTGGAAACAGAAAATACTACAATGATCCCAATGCTACTAGGAACTCATGCCCCAAAATTGGGCATTATTCGGGCAAGGAAATGGCCTAAAACAGCTCAGAGAAGAAGGTGGAGATAACATGCAAAAAGTTAACATAATTAGGAATAAAAATGGAGGATTACACACCACGGAGGGAGCGAATAAGGTCCATAAGGTGAAAACTGCGCCTCAATGAACAAACAGACCCAACAATCAGCTACAACAAGGGAGACAACCCCAAGCTAAGTCAAAAAGGCTTTAATGGAGTTTTTCCAAGGCTAAAAAGAAGAAATTTGGGATAGAAGACTTACCAACGAAGAGGGAAACGATAATGTATGCCAATTGATGAATTACCAAAGCTAGGAATAGAATCATATCGAAAGTTCTCAAGCCCCGACTGAAGGTCCAACTATACCAAAATCCATGTTTTGGAGCTAATAGAATTATCAAAATTCGATTTTGAGCACATTTACTAAGAATGTTGACTAAAGTCAATGATTTCCTAAGTTTAAGCTCTAAAATAGGGAAACAACTATAAAGAACAAATGAAAGGCCCGAGTACCAAACCATCAGTCCCAGCAAGTCATAAATGACTTGTGGCCGCTACACGAAAGCTCTTACAGTACAAAGAAAGAAAAAATACGAAAATGACTAGAAGGGTTATTACAAAAAGAACAAAGGGAGAAAATATTATAGAGCCAGGGACTACCCAAATTTAACAGTATATATATATAGTCTGATTGAAATGATATCTTAATGATAAATATGAATATCTAACCATTATACACTTACTTTTTGTTACTTAGTTTTCAAAGTTGATCTTCATATATAAACCTGACCCTTTCTAGTATGTCATTTAGGATATATATATATATATATTGTGTAGAAAAATATTAGAGCACGTGGAAATGTGAGGAGAAAAGACACGTGTCAACATCAAGAGACTTATGGAGTAAAACAGTCAAAAAGATGTGCTTACATCAGAGACATGTTCGAGAGGAGTCTGGTCTCAACTGAGATCTGGAATCGATGATCTAAAGTTTGAGGTAGATAGCGGGTAAAGGTCTTAAGAACAGAGAATAAATCCCTTGAAAGTATGGACCCTGGGAAATGCAAAAGGACTCATGTCCCAATGACATTGAAAAAGAGACAAAGAGGACAAATACATAGATATTGTCATACAAATAGCCTGAGCACGATGGAGGAATATTTGTTGTCCTACTAACGACCTCATCACGTGGTTCTCTCCCATTAGGCGCAATACTTTAGGGATTAATTGGATCTTTTATATTGGTTGATGTATTATATTTGTTACCTACAAATTGTTTATTTCTTACATTTATAAGGCATTCTAATTTAAAGCAATACAAGAGAAACACTTTTACATTCTTGTTCTCCAAGTTTTCCTCACTTTAGAGAGTTTCATTTACAATTTCTATCTTACAATATTGTTCTTAGGGCTTAAGCTTACACCTCTGGAGCTAGAGCTCGCATATAATATCAAAGCTTAAAAGCTTCATCTGTCTTTATATTTACTTTATTGTTATTGCTTCATTTTTATCTATTGAAATAAAAATATTCAACCGCTCATAACTTAACCTCATATGTTAAACTAAGGTACGTCTCCTTGACCCCATATAAATTCACCCGAACATTTTTTCTAGTAATCAATTTGGTGCTCATTGTGTGGCCAGAATAATTGCTTGTTGGCTTCACTCATTAACTCGACTTTCTTAATAGCTTGAATATTATTATTTTGCAGGAGCTGAACATGACAGATGAAAGCTAAAACAATGAGAACCATATCAATGAAAATATGTATCTTGTGAAACACTCTAATGAGCTGGTGAAGACACTACGTGTGATTTGCAAGTTTTCACTGGTAATAATACAATAGATGTGTTAGATGACCCGACAAGGGCTTAAGCATAACAAGGGATAATGAATAGCCCAACAATGGTATCAAAAACCCAAAATCATAACAACATTCCCGGCAAGGACACAATAATACAACCCACCCCGACAAGGGAAATCAAATCAATCTACCAAAAAGAAATATTTAACACCGACAAGGGTAATGAAATGTATCAAAGCCTTACAAGCTCAACTAAAAGCAGCAAAGACTGACAAGGGACAAAAATCTCAAAATATACAGTCCAATGAATATAAGTACCCCACCCCCAACTAAAAAGCAAGCATTGTCCCCAATGCACATGAGTATAGCAGAAGAGAGAGGTAGGGACTCCCTGAAGTGCACTAGGCACTCTGATCAAACTCTATAGTGGACTGTGGTGAGGTAAAAGTAGGAACTTTGGGAGCCTTCTCAGTCTACACTCTGATTCAACGAATCTAATAGTAAGAGGCATGGCAAAATCAACCGGAACTGAGAGCTCAAACTCACCTAGTACTCTCCTGGCATCCTGATCATCCAAGGATAACTGAGTGGCCGACTAAATATTTTGTGAAATACTCAACACATGTGTCACATCAACACCATCCTCTACCTTAAGAGCAACCCCATCCATCTCAAAACCCACGATATCATCCCTCACATGCACAGGTCTTGTACAACCTCTGAGAATATCATCTATAGGAAAAAAAAACCACAACCTATACCTGAGATGGTGGAATAGCAATGTCGAACAAGTTGAAATCAGGCTGTAGTTGCTTAATATGACCCTTGACCTTGATCATATTAACAAACAACTCAGTGATGTCTTGACTATCCTACTTCCCCTAAAGAAAAGTCACCCTCTCAGCTAACTGTTTTATTTGAGTAAGCATAGGCTTCAAAGCCTTGTCAATTTCTTCCTGAATGTACCTAGAAATATCAGTTTCTAGCTAACTCAATGTAGCATTATTTTTTAGAGTCATGCTAGCCATGTTCTGCAGCCAATCAATGAGGGAAGATGGAGGGGCCTGAGAAGGTCTAGAAGAAGAGGGTCATGAAGGAGAGTCTCTTAGAACAATCGGAGTAAGAATGGTGGAATGAACTGAGGTGGATGAGGAGATGGTGGCAGTCTTAGAGTCTCTCATATCCTCAAGGGTCTCTTAAATATCTACCCAAGGATCCACCAACTCAGAGATTATTCTCTCTTTTTTGCAGTTGGATTCTCCTTATATTGACTCAAGGTCAAATATATCACACCAAATGGAGTCACTTTCTTATCAATATGCTTGAACATCAATAATTGGGAATAATTGCACAACATGGATATAAAGTACGGGAGCGGTAAAGATGTCTCCTTTTGTCTAGTTCAGTTCTGCAACTCCATGGCCATGATTTCACCAACATTCAAATGAATACCTTTCATAATGCATGCAATAAATAATGCCTTCTTAATTGGGAGCTTATCATTATTTTTCAACAGGGTGCATTGGGTTCAAATAAAGCTCAACCAATGCTTTGCCTGAATAATGAGATCCCTTTTGTAGATTAGACCACCAGTCGTGGCCTAAGCAGGCATCCTTTTTTGCAATAATTGGTGCAATCCAAGCATATTGATTGAGTCTTTCTTCTAGCCTCTATGCATATTCAGTATGCGATGGTATATCTCGACCACAATAAATAAGGTTGATTATTTTTATGGCATAATCTACCTCTAAATCCCTCAGGAGCACACTATAGACACATGGATGATTGGCGACAGGCCTTGAATATTTCTTTAGTTTCATTGTGGCCTCATAGGCAGAAAAGAACTTATGAACTACTTCTAGAAAATAGCAAGTAGGAGGTGCCGTCAATGAATCCTAGAACCTCATTTCTATCTGATGCTCAATGTCTGGGTAGAGCCCTCTCACTGCTTTCAAGTTTAGCTTATTTTCCTTGTTAAAATTTTATGACTGGCACCCCTCAAGATATAGCTCCCTCATACCCGATATCTTAAAGCTTACTTTATCTTTACCATTTTTGTTTGGATTACAACTATTCTCTCCCCATCAACCCATCTATAATGGTAGCCTCCTGCAAATCGAGATCAAAAGAGGGATCCCGTGGTGGCTATACAATGTCTAATTAGATGGGAGGGGCCATGACCTTGCTTTTAAAAGAGGTTTTCTTAGATGTAGAAGCTCAGGTCGAATGATTGGAAGACATTCCTAAAATTGAGGGTGAGAAAAGAAAAGAAAACAAAACAAAGCAAAATGTTTTTGTGTTTTTGTATAATGGAAACATGAATGGGAAATAACAATTTCAATTAAAAGTAAACAAGCAAACAAAAAACCAAAAGAAGAAAAGAGGAGGACACTGGTGAGGATGTGCAAAGGGAATGTGCAGCCGGACATAAGTGTATGCAGACCACACAAGCTCTGCATACACGGAGGCAAGAAACACAAGGGACTATCAGGGATGTGCAGAGGGCACGTGTGGCTGCACACAAAGATGTGTAGTCTGCACATGCACCACACAATCCAGATATTGAAAGGTAGTTTCTTCCCAGCTTGTGCATGGCATGTGTGGCGGCACAATAAGGTGTGCGGTCCGCACAACCAAAATAGTAGCACCCATTTCATTTTGAGAACATTTTTGAATCCAAATAATGCATTCACAACTCAGTGCAAACAAACAACTATTTTTGAGAACGGGTACTCAGACTTCCCTGAAATATTATGTTAGCTAGCACAATGCAAAGATGGACACTTAATGACACCACCCAACATTAGAGTGATAATTTCCCTTAAGAAATGTGTCACCCATCTATCATCAGGAAATGTTGCTCAATCAAACAACTATGGCTACTCAAACTTCACCAACACAGTTAATGAGCATATATGCAAAACCACACCTTAAACTAAGGATATCATATTAAGCACTCACATTGTTCCTCTCAAGCATTTGAATTCACAAGTTTATCATGCACCAACACACTCAATTGGCGTGATGATTAACCTTTAAGCACTATGGCCTCTACCCATAGTTAGGACACTCCAACCTGTGTTGTTAGGAAGCACTATGGCCTCTATCCATTTAGGCATATAGTCTACCGCAACAAGGATATATTTTTGCCCATAAGAACTCACGAAGGGACCCCTAGAGTCAATCCCCCATACATTAAACATCTCGACCTCTAGGATAGGTTTTAATGGAAGTTCATGGCATTGAAAGACACCTCCATGATGTTGGCATTGATCATAAGACATGACCAAATCATGAGCATCTTGGTAGATAGTCAGCCAAAAAAACCACATTATGATACCTTGGAGGGTATCTGCATGCTACTATAATGTCCTCCCACGAGATAGAAATGACAAGCTTAAAAAATGGGTAACTTTTATGTCACCGGAATACATCTATGAATAACACTATCAGCATAAATCAAGAAGAGGTAATGCTCATCCTAATATAATTTCCAAATGTCATGAAGAAACTTTTCCTTTGGTGGGAGTTCAAGTCCTCCAACCTTATGTCACTAGCAAGAAAATTAGAAAAATCTGCATAAGGAATTAAATCATATGACACCTCTAATACATACTCATCCGAAAAGGCATCATCGATCTCAAGCTCCTCCATAGGTCTACCACTCTCCTCAAGCCTTGATAGATGGTCGGCCACTTGATTTTCAAAACTTTTTCGATATTTCCCCTCAAAGTCAAAATCTTGGAGAAGAAGCACTCATCAGATAAACCTTGGCTTGCCATCTTTTTTTCCCCATAAGATAACATATTAAACTATGGTCCATGTGCACCATGACCTTAGTGCCTAACAAATAAGATCAAAACTTCTCAAAGGCATACACCACCGCAATCCACTCTTGTTCAGTCACGGTATAATTCATTTGAGCTCCATTGAGGGTTTTACTAGTATAATACACTGTATCGAAGATTTTTTCATGTCATTGGAGAAGAACATCCCCCAAAGATACTCCACTTGCATCACAAATTAATTCAAATGGATTTAGCTAATCCGGAGCAATTACTATGGGAGAGGAGGTAAGATTCTCATTCAAACAATCAAAGGCTTTCCTACACTTATCATCAAACACAAATTTGGACTCCTTTTCTAACAATTTGCACATGGGCGAGCTATTTTAGAAAAGTCTTTGATGAATTGCCGGTAGAACCTTACATGACCTAGGAAACTTCTGACACCTTTCACGATTGTAGGAGGTGGCAATTAGAGATAACTTCAATCTTTGCTTCATCTACTTGAATAACTTTTTTCCCAAATCTTGTGTCCCAACACAATACCTTCCTTTACAAAGAAGTGGCATTTCTCCCAATTTAACACTAGATTCATTTTATCACACATCTTTTATACATCACCCAAATGTTCCAAACACTCCTAAAATGAATCACCTAGCACGGAGAAGTCATCCATTAGGATTTACGTGGAATTCTCCACCATGTAGAAAATGATTGACATCATACATTATTGGAAAGTAGACATTGCAAAGACCATAAGGCATCCTTTAATATTCAATCATACCATAGCGACACATGAAAGTGGGTTTCTCTTGATCCTTCAAGTGATTGAAATTTGATTCTAACTAGAGTAACCATCCAAAAAGCAATAATAGGCTCGTCCCACAAGCCTATCCAACATTTGATCCATGAATGGGAGAGGGATGTGATCCCTTTGAGTCCATGAGTTTAATTTCGATAATCCATACACACATTCCCCTGGTAACCAACCTCAAAGCAATCAACTCATTGTTATCATTTGGCACCACAATGATAACACCCTTCTTCGGTACATATTACACCGGACTCACCCCAAGAACTATCAAAAATAGGATACACAACTCCTGCATATAATCATTTTATAATCTCCTTCTTAACCACCTCTTACATAGGTGGATTCAAATGCCTTATATGCTCTATAGAATGAATACAATCTTCTTGAAGTTGGATTTCGTGAGTGCAAATACCCGTAGTAATATCAATGATATCAGATATTGTCCAACCTATTTCTCATATATACTTCTTAAAAATAGACAATAGATCCTCTACTTTCCACTCCTTTAAATTAACAGAAATAATAACCATTAAAGTATCATTTGAACTAAGGCAAGCATACCTCAAATGGGATGGAAGAGGCTTTAGCTCTAATGTTAGACACTCAGTGATAGAAGGCTTCGATGGTTGTGATGCTCTATTCTTCAAATCAAGGCCAAGCTTTTTTGGAGTATAATTGTAGAAACCTAAACCCGTCAAAGCATTACACACTTCCTCATAGTCTTCAATGTACTCACTATTATAATTCAATAATACCAAAGCCAATGACTCTCCCAAAACTATAGTTTCAGACCCAAGCTCTACAACCTTAACCATAGTATCGATAATTGAAAAAACTTGGTTATTTTAAAAAATTACACACATTGAAAGTGTCTTCTTTGCTAGTCACCCAGAATATCAATCTACACTCTCACCATCAACCAAAGCATGCCCGGTGGCTAAAAATGGTCTCCCTAAAATAATTGGGACTTCAAAATCTTCTCTACAATCAAGAACCATAAAGTCTGCAGGGAAAATTAAGCTATAAAACTAAACCAACACATCATTAAGGATCCCAATTGGACGCTTGATAGACTGGTCCACCATCAATAATCTCATGGTCATAGGCTTTGAAACGTCGATAACATCCAAAACAACTCTCTTAAAGGAAGTGGAAATGGTCATCACAAAACAATAACCCAATGTAAGTCAGGGTCAAATCTATGAGGATTGGTACATAGATTGACCACAAATTGTAATTTGATTCACAAGAGCAAGCGTAGTTGATAAGAACTCAATTAGGGAGACTAATCAAAATCCAAATGTGGAAAATAAATAAGCAAAAGATATGTGAATTAAAGATAATTAACCAAGTTTATGGGAAACAAGGGACTTTATACCCTCACCTCCCAATTGAACCTAATTAACAAACAATAATTCCTCAATCAAACAAAGAGCCAAACAAATGAATTCAGAAATGGATGACTCTATGATTAATCAAGCAAAGAAGTTAACAAGCATTCAAAGGAATCCACCCCTAATCACTCAACTACCTATTAGGAATCCACCTAATAGACTAATAGGAATCCACCCAATAGATTTCTAAAACTAGAGTAACCAATTGGGAATCCACCCAATAGATTTCTACAACTAGAGTAACCAATTAGGAATCCACCCAATAGATTTCTACAACTAGAGGAACCAATTGAGAATCCACCAAAAACTACAAGCTAATTTAGTAACTACAAGCTTCAAGATCAATCTTCAATATTCATCAAAATTTTCTTAGCTAAGGGAAGAGAACTCCTATTTATAGCTATTACATGAAGGCCCAATAATGGCCTTGAAATATAGTCCAGCTCAGCCCAACGCACATGGTGTGCATTTGAGGTGCAAAATGCACCATAACATGTGCGGGTCGCCCCTTGCATCACTTGCAGCCTTCTGCATTTGGTGTGCAAAATGCACCAAGCAAAGTTCGTGTCGCCTCTGTCTCGCACCATCAAGCAGAATCACTGGTAGCCTCGTCTTCCCATGCAATCATCCATAAGTTGTAGATCCTTGATCTATGCTCTTCAATGGTCTCCAAAGCTTCTTTCTTCTTGAATAGAGCTTGTAAGGCTTGGAGTTCTTTATCTTAGATCCTAGTGAATGTCCTCGTAGGGGTTGTGCTGGTCGATATTGTATCATCCTCCCTTCTTGAAAAGGATTTATCCTCGAATCCATAGCTTTACCTACAACACAAGAAGATAGATCACTTGCATTGAAAACATTGTGAACATTATACTCACATGGTAGATCGATCTTGTAGGCATTATAGTTGATCCTTTCAAGCACTTGGTATGGGCCATAACCCCTTGGACTCAACTTTCCTTTGCGAAGTTATGGGAATCTTTCCTTTCGAAAGTGAACCCAAACCCAATCATTGGGTTGAAAGATAACTTTCTTTCTTCCATGATTTTGCCAAAAAGCCAGCTTGGACTTGTTCTTTTCCATGGCCTCCCTTACCTTTGTGTGAATCTTCACCATCTCCTTTGCCCTTTGCTTTGCATCTAAGCTTACAACAATATCACTAGATAAAAGGGGTTAAGGATAATGGAACCAATGGGTTGAACCCATAACACACTTCAAATGAGTCATGCCAATAGAGGAGTGAAGAGACTGATTGTAAGCAAATTCAATCAAAGGTAAATGGTCCTCCCAACAAGTGTGGGATCCTCTAATCATGCAATGAAGCATGCTCCCAAGAGTCCTATTGACTACTTCAGTTTGACCATCCATTTGAGGATGAAAAGAAGTAGAGAACATGAGTTTGGTACCAAGTGTACCCCATAGACTCTTCCAAAAATGGCTAAGAAACTTGGAGTCCATATCTTTAACAATAGTGTGAGGTATTCCATGCAATTTAAGCACATGAATCACAAACAAAGATGCATCATCATATTTATAGCATGGAATAAAATGAGACATTTTAGAAAATCTATCCACTACCACAAAGATACTATCATGCCCTCTTTTGGTTCTTGGAAGTCCTAACACAAAATCCATAGAAATGTCCATCCAAGTATTAAGAGGGGTGGGAAGAGGTGTGTACATACCTTGGGACCGAGTCTTGGACTTGAATTGCTTGCATTCGAGGCATTGTCCACATAGCTTCTCCATATCATGCTTCATTTCTGGCAAATAGAATTGCTCCATGAGAATGTCAAGTGTTTTGTTGACACCAAAGTGTCCCATCATTCCACCACTATGAGATTCGATGAGTAGGAGTTCCCTCCATGAACTCATAGGTACACACACTTTTCCATCATTGAACAAATAACTGTCAAGCATTTGGAAATGTTCCACACGCTTCCCTTGGCCAAGTTCATCACAAATCTCTTTGAAGTCAAATTCCTTAGAGTAGAACTCCTTTAGGCTTTCAAACCCCATCATTCTAGAAGTCAAGGTGTTAACCAATACGAACCTTCTAGACAAAGCATCAGCAACCATATTTTCTTGACCTTGCTTGTAGTGGATCACATAAGGAAATGTTTCAATGAATTCCACTCACTTAGCATGGTATTTGTTCAACTTTGGTTGACACTTTAGATGCTTCAAGGACTCATGATACGTCCTTATCACAAACTCTTTGTGCCATAGATAGTGTTACCAATGAACCAACACCCGCACAAGTGCATGCAACTTTTTGTCATATATTGAGTAGTTCAATGAGGCCCTAATAAGATCCCAATCGAGGTTACCAATTGAAATCTTTCAAAGACGCGGAAATTAAAGATAGTGAGAAATAGGAGATGAGAAGTGAAAAAGGAAAGGCTTAATTGAATCCATAACTAAACCAAAGGGGAAGAGATCTTGAATTCCATAGAAATGAGAGACTCAAATGAATCCACAAATGAGCAACTCATGTGAAAATCAAGGTAAATGAGTTTTAGATTAACAATGGGAATCCACCCATCACTAACCTAAGCTACACTAAGCTAAACTATAGGGAATCCACCCTTTAACAAGCTACACTTAAAAGAGTTCTTCAATTCTCAATTCAACATAATCTAAGGAATAAAAATAGTTAAGGCATGTATTTATAGTATGCCTCTTACAAACATGCCCAAAGTGGCTATTTAAAATAAGGGCCAAATGTGACCCTAGAAGACTACATAGGTTGCACATCATGTGCGAAGCTTGTGCATTTCGCACCATCCATTGTGCCCTTCGCACATAGCTTTGCACAGCCATGGTAACAACCATTCTTTGTGTTGTCTTCTCCCTCTTGCTTCCAAGAAATCATCCAAATGTGGAATTGCTTCATTTAACGCTCAATAAGGCCCTCCCAAGCTCCTCTTTGTGCCACCATGTCTTGTATAGCTTGGTTTCTCTTGGGTTAACCTTGAAGGATAGGTCTATTATGAATGGCACCGAGCGATATCATATCATCCCATACATTATGCGGGTCACACATGGCTATGCACAACCCTGGCAGTAACTTTTCTTTATGTTGTCTTCTCCCTCTTGCCTCCAAGCAATCATCCAAATGTGGAATTGCTTCATTTGACTCTCAATGAGGCCCTCCCAAGCTTCTTTTTGTGCCACCATGGCTTGTATAACTTGGTTCCTCTTGGGTTGACCTTGAAGGATAAGTCTATCACAAATGGTGTCGGGCGATATCATATCATCCCATTAGTTTTTCACTAAAGTAGGACAAAGTCTTGCCTTCTTGTATCAAAACTCCACCAATACCAACACCCGAAGCATCACATTCAATTTCAAAAGCTTTGTCAAAGTCGGGCAATTGTAGCAAAGGAGAAGTGCTCAACATTGACTTTAATTCTTGAAAGGATTTCTCTTGAACATCTCCCCAAATAAAGGGTGTGTCTTTTTTGATCAATTCGGTTAGAGGGGAAGCAATAGTGTTAAAACCTTTCATAAAATGTCGATAAAAACTTGCCAACCCAGGGAAACTCCTCACTCCGGTTGCATTAGTAGGAGTTGGACAAGATCTAATAGACTCAATATTTTATTCATTCACCTCTACACCATTGGCACTCACCACAAACCCCAAAAATACCACCTTCTCCACACAAAATATACACTTTTTTAGATTTGCAAAGAGCCTCTCACGTAGTAGAACATCAAATACTTGCCTCAAATGGTCAGCATGCTCCACAATGGTTCTACTATAGACAAGTACGTCATCAAAATAAACGACTACAAACTTATTGATTAAGGACTTCAACACATGGTTCATCAACCTCATGAAAGTGCTAGGGGAATTAGTCAAGCCAAAAGGCATAACTAGACACTCATAAAAACCAATCTAGGTTTTGAAGGCTATTTTCCATTCGTCACCTAGGTTCATTCAAATTTAGTGATAGCCACTTCGAAGATCAATCTTAGAAAATACACTTGAGCCACAAAGCTCATCAAGCATGTCATCAAGTCTAGGAACAGGATGTCGATACTTCACTGTTATTTTTTTGATGGCTCTACAATCAATACATATCCTCTAAGTGCCATCCTTTTTAGTAACACGGATAACTGGTACAACACAAGGGCTATGACTCTCTTTGACTAGTCCTTTTTCAAGGAGTTCATCAATTTGCCTTTGTAACTCCTTAGTATCATCTAGATTGCTTCTATATGCCAGACGGTTTGGAATTTGAGATCCGAGCACAAAATCAATTTGATGCTCAATACCCCTCAAGGGTGGCAATCCATCGGGCATCTCTTTGGGAAATAAACCATCATATTATTGCAAAAGAGATGAAACATAACTAGGTAGAGCGCTAGTATCTTGGTTAGCATGGAACAATAGATCCTTGTTGACAAGGCACACTAGGAAGCGTTCCTCATCAACACCTTTCAAACAATTGCTTGGATTAGCTATCATGCGCATATTGTTCTTCTTTTTAGCCAAGCCATCTCCTTTTTCTTGCACACTTGTGGAGACTTCACTAACATTCTCCACCACTTGCATTTCCTCCTAGAGTTCCTTCATTACCCGATAATCTTCACTCACTTGGTAGGGAGTTAATGGAGAAAGAAAGAACTTTCAACCACCAAATACAAATGAATACGTATTGGTTCTCCCTTGATGTACAACATCCCTATCAAATTGCCAAGGTCTTCCAAGAAAGATATGACATGCTAACATAGGTATAATATCACAAAGAACTTTATCTTGATATTTACCAATGCTAAATTTAATACTTACTTCCTTGAGGACCTTCATTTCTCTACTTTCATTGAGCCATTGGAGCTTGTAAGTACTAGGATGCTTCTTGGTAGGAAGTTGCATTCGTTCCACCAAAGTGTCGCTCATAACATTAGTGAAACTCCCACTATAAATTATCAAGGCACAAATCTTTTCTATGATATTGCATCTAGCCTGAAACAAGTTCTCCCGTTGATCAAGCTCCTCTTTAGTAATAGCTTCCATGATTTGCCTCACAACACAAGACAAGTTCATGTGCACGGGCAATGGCTCATCATTATCACATTCTAGAGGCACCCTTGTATTCATAAGCATAGCAAAGTTTGGCCTCTCTTCTATCCTCTCATCATCATCATTCAAAGGTGTCTCATCATCATCACCTTTGGGCTCATCATCTCCACTCTCTTTACCACACTCCTCATCTTCTTTGGTATGGTACCTATCCTTGTAATCCATAATTATTCTTTGGTTGGTATATTCACTAGAAATGTGTCCCCTTCCTTGATATCTAAAGCATTAAGAGGTAGAAGGACGAGGAAAGATAGGTTTTAATTGGTTACCTTCCTTATCCTTGTAATTCCACTTTGGCTTATCAACCTTTGCTTGAGTAGCTTGACCACTACCCTTTGTGTACTCCCGAGTGGTAGAAGACTTTCACTTGTCATTTTTTTTGTTCCATGAGAAAGTTGTAGTACCCTTGGCTTTGAAGGAATTCTCATCTTTTGAGTCAATCTCTACCTTGGTAGCATCATGATAGGCTTCCTCCAAGATAGCATAGTGTTTGAGTCGTATCGCCTTTGAGATGTCTTGCTTTAAGTTGGTGACAAACCATATCACCGTGTTCAACACCGGTTCATCAAGCTTATACTTCATTCTCAAATTTTCAAACTCATCATAATACTCCTCAACTCTTTTGGTACCTTGTCGAATGAGGTACACCTTCTTTTGAACCTCTTGATGATAAGTAGGTGTAACATACCTCACTTCCATAAGTGCTAGCAACTCTTTCCATGTAGGCAAATCATAAATGAGATCTCGGGCTTGTTCTCTCTCCTTGGACTCCCACCATGTGGATGTATATCCCTCAAATTGAGTAAGGGCATATTTGGCTTTCATAGCATCTGAAATGTTGTTGGTGAGAAATATATGCTCACTTTGCAACCACCATTCAAGGAATTCTTCCGGATCACTACTACCTTTGAAGGTTGGAAGAGTAACCTTGATGGTGTTCAAACTTCGATCATCATCACCACGATATACTTGAAGATTACCATATCTATCATCATAGTGACCATCATATCTATCAACCCGATTACCATAATGATCACCATGGTGATCATCATATCCTTCACCTCGATCTCCATTCCCTTACCATCTTGTACCTTGATTCCAAACATAACCTCTGGGTTTCACTCTATCTCTAGGTGCACTATAACCTTGTCGACCACCATGTTGAGATCCATCATAGTTTCAATTAGTATTCATTTCCTCCAACTCTTCGTAGCATGGGTTGTGTGGCTATCTTGGTAAGGCTCTTGGTTTTGGTTATGTGGTACATGCAAGTTAGCATGTGATGCATTTAGAAGTGGAGCTTGGTTTTGGTTTTCTACTAAAGGACGTTCCTCTTGTAGCGGGTAATTTGGAGGAGTGGAGGTTTGCCTAACATTGTTCGGATAGTTAGACATTTGGAAAGGAGGTTGTTGGATTCATGGGGCGGGGCTTGGGTTGTTTTGGAAGTTGCCTAACTCACGTGCAAGCCCCGGGGTAATAGTCATTGAGGAACTCATGTTCCTATTTGCTACCGACCCATGAGTGATATGAGGTGAGTCCTCTCGGTTGGGACTCTCAACAATCACCATATGATCCATTCTTCCATTCATGATAGCCATGCCTCCACTTAAGTCCACTATCTTCCCATTCATGTCCGCTATTTGCATTGTGATTGAGGCAAAGGCTGCCTCCATATTAAAGGACCCGTGTCCTTCATAAGCAATATCAATTGCTTTTGACATCGTACCTGCAAAATTCAGTAAACGAGGTTAGTAGTAAAGGTTCCTCACCCTCTGGTATGTGAATACTCAACTTACCTTTTATACATTTTCGAGGATTGATAGTGAACTACCTTTGCTCAACCAAGTCACAAGTCACCTATCTTTTGTGGAGGAATGGATTCTTGTTACTCGAAAGAAGGATGACTCAAAATCAAACTTACGGAGCCAAGAAGGTTTTCAACTATTGCTTAAACGAGAAAAGCTTCACAAGTAATTGGTACAAAATAAAACGAACGCAAGAGATCTAATCACAACTAAGTAGAACAAATACTTGTTGTTAATTAGTATTAAGATTTCTATAGGATAGGAGAATCAAAGAAAGGAAACAAAGAAGATAGAACCTGAGATTTGTTGGAGCGAACTTGATTTGGAATTGCCAGCTGGTGTGGCAGCTTGTGCAAATTGCACAAAGAGAAGTGCTCAATGCACCTCCTTCGCGCACCCCAAACAGAACTCAATCCTCCCTGGTGCAATGTGCTGGTGCAAAACGCACCAAGCAAAGTTCTGGTCGCACCTCACTTTGCACAACACCAGGCAGAACACATGAAGCCTCTGCGTTTGTACTCGTTTTTCATCTTTTTGTAACTTTTCTTCTTAGTACTTGCCCCTTTTGGTAAATTCCCTTTAGTACAAACACAAGTAACCTTTTCCTTTACTTTTCCTTTGGATCAAACACCTTTAATTCACCTTCTTCTTCAACAATCACCTTGAAGAACACCAAGAACACCTATGAATTTCAAATTTCCAACTCTCTCAATTCTACTCGGAATGACTCCAAATTTTAAATGTAGCCTCCCCTCAATATAGAGAACAAAACCCTATACTAATTAGAACCAAATTACTCCAAATTGAAGAGACCCATTTTGTGTTCTTCAGGTTTTTCAAAATTTAAAAATGGTGAATCCTTCAAACCACAACCAAATTCTACCAAACTTGAGATTCAAGCTCCTTATGAATAGGAGATCAACGCCTAATAGGTTTGAAGTCTTAAATCAACCCCGATCTCAAACTTGTTCTTCAAGATTCTTCACACAACAATGGTGAATTCTTCAATTCAACTCCAAAGAAGCTCAAATCTCAGATCTAGACTCAATTGATACTAGAGAACACAAATCTAGTATCAGATTTTCAAACAAAACACTAGATCAACAAAAACAAAATTGTGAAAAAATTTCAAAAATGTTTTTCCTTCAAATTTTTTTGAAATTTTCAGATTTATGAACCTAGGATTTAGAATTGTTTGAACAATCCTTTAGCCTAAGCTCTGATACCAAATGATAAGATCTTGATTAGGAAGACTAATCAAAATCCAAATGCGGAAATTAAATAAGCAAAGGATATGTGAATTAAAGCTAATTAACCAAGTATATGGGCAACAAGGGACTTTATACCCTCACCTCCCAATTGAACCTAATTAACAAACAATAATTCATCAATCAAACAAAGAGACAAATAAATGAATCCACAAATGGATGACTCTATGATTAATTAAGCAAAGAAGTTAACAAGCACTCAAAGGAATCCACCCCTAATCACTCAACTACCTATTAGGAATAGGAATCCACCCAATAGATTTCTACAACTAGAGTAACCAATTGGGAATCCACCCAAAACTACAAGCTAATTTAGCAACTACAAGCTTCAAGAGCAATCTTCAATATTCATCAAAATCTGCTTAGCTAAGGGAAGAGAACTCCTATTTATAGCTATTACATGAAGGCCTAATAGTGTCCTTGAAAGATAGTTCAGCTCGGCCCAACGCACATAGTGTGCGTTTGAGGTGTGAAACACAATATAGGATGTGCAGGTCGCCCCTTGCTTCGCACTATTTGAGAAGAATCATTGGCAGCCTTGTGGGTTTAGTGTGCAAAATGCACTAAGCAAAGTGCGTGTCACCTCTATCTCACACAATCAAGCAGAATAACTGGCAACCTCATCCTCCCATGTGATCATTCATGAGTTATAGATCCTTGATCTACGCACTTCAATGGTCTCCAAAGCCTCTTTCTTCATGAATAGAGCTTGTAAGGCTTGGAGTTCTTTATCTTGGCTCTTAGTTAATGGCCTCGTAGGGGTTGTGCTGGGCGATATCGTATCAGTACTGTTCAAGCAAGTAATGTAAATCTGAGAATTAGTTTTGGGAATGAAAATTCAAATTGTAACAAAGAAATGGTGTAAACACAAGAGTTTATATCAAGATCGTAAAGACTGGGGTATGCTTCTGATGGTCATGCATTGGGATTGGGGTTGATTATTAAAGTTATATTTGATCAAAGTGAGGGTAGCCTTGGTTCAAGTCATGTTTAGTTGTTTTTCAACCTACCAAACATATATACATCATGGTTTCTCTCTAGTCCCATAGTTTAGCAACAAAAAAACCATTGAGCTTAGGTGAGTCAAGCTATTTCTAGCCTCAATGCTTAGCTGGGAGTTTCCTAAATTAAGATATTTGTAGCCTCAATTTATGGTGGAAATCTCAAAACTCTACTATTGAATCCTTACCCAATTATAGAACTTTTTCTTCAAGAAAAAACATAATTAATAAGCTATATTAATGTTTGCAAAGACCAATTTTATAATTAAAACATGAAGGATTCAATAGACCCACACATAATAATCAAATTTAAACCCAAATAATCAACACCCATCTCCAAATTCAAACACCCATCATGCACACACACCCCAAAATTGAATTTAGCTACTCATAACGAAGGAACAAGAGAATATACATAGTGGGTTTTCAATAATTCCATTCATCTTCAATAACTATCTTCCATTCCAACATCAAATATTCAACAATGGTGTTTTTCTCAATTCAAGGAAGAAGAAAGCTAAGAAAACTTCTACTCTAAACTGTACTCTAACCACTATATCTCAATTGGGGAAGAACTTGGTGTATAATCCTTGCACAATTCTCAAAAAGGGTCTTGGAAGCTTCCCAATTACCCAATGACATTTTTTGACCATTTTTCCCTTCGGGGAACTTGTGCTTGGACCTGCAACAGCACATGTGGCCTCCTTTGGCGACCGGCATCATGCTGGTGCCACTTATCTTTGGCAGTGTTGATTTGTCTCCTGTGGCTCCATATGTGGGGGCACCTGCGGCCACCCTTAATGACTTGCAACACGCAGGTGCCTGTGTTGCTGGGTAGTACTTAAGCTTCCATTTACACTGGCACCTGCCAAATACAGGTGCCCTCTTGTGACTCATAGGTCTCCTCACACATCATGAACATATCTTTTCTCTCCCGGTCATCTATTGACTTAGCCTCCATTTATAGCTCATTTGGGTTCAGATCCTGTTCTTTCTTTATTGATCAAGAGTGTCTACATATAAGACAAATAAAACATAAAATCCTCCTAAATCACATCAAATCAAGGGAATAATTCATGAATAAGATCTAAATAAGTTGGTAGATTACCAACTTATAAAATCCCCAAACTTGAACTATTGCTTGTCCTCAAGAAAAGCACTAATAAGGCTAAGGATTGTATCAAACATCTCAAGAAATAACAATTGCACAAAGAACTATACTGACTCAAAGACTCAAGAAAGTAAGACAAAAGGCTCAAAACAAAATTACTAATCCCATTTCGTACCACCATAAACACAAGGCAAAAACACACTAATTCAAAAGCTCATTTCAAGACACTCAAACTTATCATTCAAAATCAGGGGAACTTTTCATTCAAAACAAGATCATCAAGCTTCTCAAGTCATTGGCATACACCTTCAAGGTTTGCCTCAAGATTCGCCACACAACTTGTCTTATTCATTCGTCTCTATTGAAATGGCCTACTAGACAGTAAGTAATAAAACTGATCTCCACAAGAGAACCCCCTACCCCGAGTCTGAGAACCACAAAAACTTCCCTGATAATGATGTCTCTTACCAATGCCTCCATATGCCTTGCAACATAACCCCTCTATAGCCCAAGCATAATCAACCACCTGAAGAAAGGTAGTCCCAACTGTGACCAAGTGCTCTATCGCCAAGAAGAGCGGTGAAATCAACCCTCCAATAAAACCTTGTACTCTCTCAAACTTGGTAGGCATATCCTAGAAGTGCGCCTAGTCACCTCGTGAAACCTTGCCTCATACTCCAAAACTGACATAGAACCCTCATGGAGACTTGTAACCTCAAACCTAGCTTAAGCACCGCTCGAAGAATCGAGTACTGCCCCTACCTGTGATTCACCCTTTAAAAAACTGGGAGTCCTAGCCATGGTATCCTGAAGAACTGGGGTAGCCTTAAGTCCCACCAAAGGT
This sequence comes from Jaltomata sinuosa, assembly GCA_003996215.1. Lineage (NCBI taxonomy): Eukaryota > Viridiplantae > Streptophyta > Magnoliopsida > Solanales > Solanaceae > Jaltomata > Jaltomata sinuosa. Next base: position 59,889 of record QJPP01002755.1, on the reverse strand, counting down.
TTGGCTGGTCCTAAACCCCCTAGCTAAAGCGATATGCTCTCAATCTAAACCTCTGGTGCTGGAGAAAGAACTATAGCAACATGCGTGGGAGCATCATCGTCACTCACTTTCATACTCATCCTAATCATCTGAGAAGAAATGGAACAATGAAGTTTGGAAATTGATAAGAGTCAAGAACGCACAATAAGGAGCCAAGAATAGGGACCTTTTCCTATTAATGTCCTGTAGTCTCCTGCAGATAGGATGCAAATGTCATCATACCAATTTGCGAGACTCTACTAGACACTTGCTCTTGTACCAATGACATTGGGGAACCTAGAGCTCTGATACCAAGCTGTCACGACCCAATTTCTCAGGTCATGATGGTACCTACAACTTCCCTGTAAGTGAACTATCCCTCATAGCTTGGAATGGGTAGTAATAGGCTGCTACCTAAGTAAGAACGCACAAGAAGTATAATAAGCAGAAGAAGATAAAGAAATTAAAGTAGAAGATTAGTAGGTAGGAGTGCGTCCTTGCTAGTTGGTAGAAATATTTTGTCTTATTGACTGATAACGCTCAAAGGTACTCTCCTAAAAGGAGGTATCGGCAATCGTTAGATCAAAACACATTTATAGTACCCGACGAGCGTCGGGGTCGATCCCACAGGGAATAAGAGTTTAGCTTAAGTGATTGTAAAATAGACTTCACATTGAGAATAGATTGCTCGATAAAAAATAATTTAAAAAAGGAGGGGAATTGAGAATCTGTCACAATTCAAATTTCAAAAAAAGCTATAAGTAAAAAGTGCAAGGTGTAAGCAATAGAGAGAGGACGACTAGGGATGTGCTTCCGATGGGTCTTAAATATGGGTCAAGGTACTTTTAATTGCGTAAATTCTACTAATTGATATAGGTAGCATTGGTTTTAGGCATGCTTATTAATCTCTTGATCAAACAAACTTATACCCAATGGTTTTTATTCAAACACCATTGTTTAGGCAAATAACCAACCAATATATGCTTTGGGAGGTCACACTATTTCTAGCTTAGACCCTTAAGTAGGTGTTTTTGGTGATTTGAGCTATTTGTAGCCTCAATCTAGGTGGAATCACAAGTACCCACTAGCAATTTCATATCCGAAATTATAAACTGCTTTCTCAAGCAAGAATACAACCAAGTAAGGTACATAAATGTTTGTAACCATCAATTTTAGAGTTAAAATATGATGAAATCACTAGACCCATATCATATTAGCAATCATAAACACAAATAAGCAAGACTCATACCCTTTTATCAAGTACCCATCATCTACACATCCCTAGACAAGGAAATTTAGCCACTCATGCTAAAAGAAAAAGAAAGTATACCCATAGGGAAATTCAAATTCTTTTTCATTAATTATAGGAAGAATCCAATATCCAAGCTCAAATTTACAAGCCCAAGGTTGAAGATTAAGAGAATGGGTTGAAACCTTCTTTCTTGCCTTAGGAGAGAAACTTGCTTCAAAGGTGAAAAACTATTCAAAAACTATTGAAAACTATCTAAAATTGTGCCTGAATTGCATTTAGATACATTCCCAAAATATCATACAAAATTGGACAAAAATGCCCTCCGAGGGCTGTGTGATGCGATGTGCGGTTCGTACATCGTGAAGTGTGCATCGCACAGCACTCTTCAGTGGTCCAGTGTCTTGAGACAACTTGGGAGCTTCATGTGAAGTGGGGTGCGATTCGCACCAGGCAGTGTGCACGTCGCACAGTGATCGCATCCCTTAACAGATTCTTTAGCTAATGCATAAGCCTTGTGCGGTAGGAGGTGCGGACTGCACCTTGTGTTATACATGTCGCACGAGGTCCGCACCTCTCGACAGAATCTCTATCTTGTTCAATCCTTCACACATCAACTCCTTTTCAGCTCTTTTGGATCCAATTCCTTGTTTTCCATCTTCGGACAAAAGTACCTGCATTCATGTCAATAAAATCCATAAGAACCTCTAAATCTTATCAAAACATAGTAATAATTCTTGAATAAAGGCTAAATGAGTCGGTAGATTACCGACTCATCAAACTACCAAACTTGAACTATTGCTTGTCCTCAAGAAAGATACTCACAAGGTACGGAATGAATTCTGCTCCAAAACTCAATCAAGGCCCAAAGACTACTCTATCTAAAAATTAAGAAAATAATAAACAAAAAGACTCAACTATCATGCTCATCTCAATTTGAACCACCACATTATCAAGACAATTGATCATTTCAAAACTTTTTTAAAAGGGCTTCATTTCTTATTTAAAAATCAATGGAATTTGTCATTCAAAATAAAATATTAAGCTTCTCAAGTCATTGGCATGGACCATCAAGGTTTGCCTCGAGATTCGCCATACAACTTGTCTCATTCATTCCTCTCAATTGAAATAGAGACTTCATGTTGCAATTTGAGTGCATGATGCCACTCACCACAAGAGAGAATCCTACTCACAATCATGCACTTCACAAAACAAAGGGATTATAAGAGAACCAAGAAGACTTTCAATCTCTCAAGGAAGTTCAGGTGCACACATATCAAACTATATGCTTTCCCTTTATATAAATATCCACTAATGTAGGGTATCGATCTCGAAATAACTAAGGACTTGCGGGTTATGATGTTGGCTAGGGTTAAGGTGAGGATTTTATTTGGATCGAGTGACTACACCTCCCTAATGCTCTTTCTCATTACTTTGAACACCGATCACATTTTCAAATTTGTGACTTCACCTTATTTCTCCCTCTCACAATTCAAGTTTCTCCTTTTCAATCATGATCATTCAAACTCTTTATATCGCCTTCAATTGGTAGCACCCATTCTTTCTTTTTATTTTGCTCATTGGATTTAACAATTTGGAGCAATCTTTTCATTTTAACACACGGTGCTACCTTGCACTTTGAAGCGCCTCTTTTTTCTTCTCCTCATTGATCACATACACCCCCAAACTTAGGCATTTGCCTATGTTGTCTTTTCATCCCCTCCCCCCAAACTTAGGCTTTTAGCCTACATTTCACTTTCAAGCAATTAGGGAGGATGGGTGCCAAGATAGAGGTTCCAAAGAGGTTAAGGTGTCAAATAAGGTGCCAAGGAACGGTCACAAGCTCAAAGGGGTTCACTAGGATCGATGTCGAGGGAAGGCATTTGGGTGAAGTGACTATCAAAAAGGGCCTAAGATCATTTTCTAAGCTCGATCATACCTACAATTTTGCCTTGAATCACATTCGGGGCAAGTTCTAGATGACACATATGCACAAGAATAAAGGTAAAGCCTCACCATAGGAGGCATCATGCCATAAGACTTCTTTCATTAGTCTCAAGATTAACTAGGATAAATGACTTTTGACAAGTTATTCCGAGTTCATTACACTCATTTGGGAATCAATCAAGTCAAAGCGATAGGATGCAAATCATGACAAGAGAATGCTTTCCTCAAAGTTTCATTTTCCCTCTTTCCTTTGTTTTTCAAAAATGTCTTGCCAAGAAAAAGTTTTCAGTGGGTCCATTTCGAGACAAGCACAATACGAACTCAAATTAAACTAAAACTTGGCATTTTCCCTTAAGAAATTTGCCTCTTAATCTATCATAGGGAAACACCAACCCGGTTCGACACAAAAATAAAATAAAAGAAAAAGAAAAATAAAGAAAACACTTTTGCTCCTTGGGAAAGAACTGTGGTATTAAGAAAACCCTCGGAGTTTATTGCTAAACTACTATTAACAAGGCGATAACCAAATTGCGCGTTCATGAATCATTTGAAAACAAGCCTCGGCATAGGCCCTTAGTGCATTTGCAAGTCAGGGGTAGAAAGACAATGGAATTGTGTAAGACTAACCCGGCACACAACCAAGAATAAAAGAAATCAAGCCCGGCGAGGGCATAATTAAGCTCAAAAACATAATAGAAAGGCTCGGCAGGGGCAATATCATCACAATCATCCAACATGCCCGACAAGGGCCGAATCAGATCTAGCAAGGAAATTAAAAATGTCAACAAGGCATGTCAAGGGAAATAAAATATCTCAAGCCCAACACGAGCAACCAATAATCAAATCAAATAACAGCACCTCCCCCTATAAAAAAGAAGCATTGCCCTTAATGTTTTAAGATCAATGAGGAGAGAAAGGGTTCAACTCCCTGGACGACTATGCCTCATCATCATCAACTGCTACTTCATTAGTCATGGTATCTCCACTAGGACCTACACCACCCTTTTGGGAGTGTGCTATCACTGTGGAGTCCCTGAGAGCCTGCTGGAACACTGGGTTCTCATCATCATCTAGTTTCGCATACTCAGCATTAGGAAGCTCAGTCTCATCCTCTGCATAAGTTGCAAACAAGTCATCCATGGGTCCATGAATGTGACGAGGCTAAGGCAAATTCCTCAAATCTGCTTCCTCAACTGGAGATTTTTCTTTTGCCTTCGCCACATCCTTCTTGATATCCTTCACCATACCCTCAACAGTGTCCACCCTTTCGCAGAGTTTGGTGATACTTTCCACTACCCCTTGCATGGAATTCTTGACAGCTCTTTGTATTATACCAGACAACTTAGTAGCCAATTCATTCAGCTGCCTCTCATGATCATAGGTTTTTTCCACTATATCTTGGAGGCCACTCTTGGTCAAAGGTCCTCTAGGTGAAGTAGGTGCGGGGGTATGTGTCTCTGAAGCAGCCCGAGAGGGAGGTGAAGCATGTGGTTCAGTATCTGAGTCATCAAACTCAACTTCCACCGATGTTTCTACCGTGGAGCCTTTTAAAGCGGGGGGCATGACTGTCAGCTTTCTTATCAAGATCTAGCACACCAGTGGTGGGAGTAGGAGTGTCACAGCTGAAGAAAATGATGCCTACATTGGCACACAGTTTGCTAAAAGGCCTTCATTGGTCCCCCACCATGATTGAGCCTTTCTCTTGATCACCAAGTCCCCAACATCCCCCAAGTTAAAACTTTGCTCTTCATTGAATGTCCTATTCTTATCCCGCTTATAAAAGGCCTTCATGCCTTCCACCCCAAAGCGGATCCTTTCCTCTTCTGCAGCTGATAGTTTCCTTGGTTGGCTACCTGTGTTGCCCCTGCTAAAAGACATGTTCCGCATGTGGAGATTGTGAGTCTAAAAATAAAAGAAAAATCTTTTTGTGTTTTTGACATAAGTAGAAGAAAAAGTCAAAAAAAGAAGTTAATAAACTAAAAAGATCGGAATGCAAAGAAGTAGAAAATCAAAGTAGGTGATTGACAGTTCATGAGAAGCATATGCGAAACGCACAAGACATTATGTGCGTTGCACATGACGTCGCATGAGCTACCAGATCCTTCAACTATTTTTCCACTGTGGTGCGATTGCTGGTGCGGTTTGCATGCACCAAAGTGTGCGTCGCACCCTGCACCTCAAAACAGTGAGATGGAACCAATTTTTCAGCAGGTGTAGTGCCTTGTGTATTTCTCACATCAAGATCCACGCATCATATTCAAAATGCACAGGAGCACAATTGGAACTTTTGGTTCCTTGTGTTCTTGTGAATTACACATGTGATTTATGGAGAAAGATTTGCATAAATCACTTGGCACCAAGCATTAAATCAACAATTTAAACAGTAGGGCAAACATAATATGGCCACAGATTTATCCGGGTACTCAATTTATCCGGGTACTCAGACTTCCCCGAATTTTATTATCACCAATCAAAACAAAAGAAGAACTCAATGATTTCCCTTAAGAAGGACGTTACCCCATCTATCATTGGGACACCAAGCCTTCAATTGTAACAATTAGGCACAAAACTTCAACAATAATTGCTACCTCCCCACACAAAATCATATACCTAACAAAATATTCAACAAAGAGCATGGGCACACAATAGTAGCAGATTTCAACCCCACACAACAATTCTCAACCAAAACTTATGAAAAGCGATGATTTTCCCTTAAGAATGACATCACCCAATCTATCATAGGGCCAAATCATGCATCAATCACAAGTGAGTTACTCAGACTTCACCCCAAACACAGATTTTCAAGGCTAAAAACTACTACAATCAACATGCATTATCACAATATCAAGTTCTACTAAGTTGATCCTAAGAAAAATCCATAACACAATTCAAAATTGGGGACCCAAAAATGTTGGATCTCACCCAAAATCAACATGGTAATTTTAACAAGCATGCTTCACAATATGAGTCCCCAATCAACATAAAAACATTTATTTAATATCGGGGAACTTACCACAAGTGAATATTAAAGGAGGAGAATCAAAAATTAAAGCTTTTCGAGAGTAACAATGGTGACCCAACAACCTTGCCTAGAGAAATGATGACGGCGGCACTAGGTGGAGTGGCGGTGGAGAGTGGATGAGAGGAGGAAAAAAGTTTGGGGAAGTTTGAGGGATTTGTGGGAGGTTTTAGGAGAGAATTTGAGAAGTTGTAGGAGAGAATATGGAGAGAAAAAAAAGGGTGGTGGAATAAAAAGGGAAAAGAAGAAGAAAATTTGGTCGGGTCGGTCAACGGGTTAGGTCAATTAAAATTTGAAATTTACCTTGGTGCGTCGCATCATGCAGTTCGTACAAGACTTTGTGTGGACCGCATGTCGTTTTGCGCCTTACCTTTCCATGCCCCAAACTTGGCCAATTTTCTATTTCATCATGCAGTATAAGTGTGACGCGCACTTGGGCTTGTGTGAATCGCACAGCCCAGCACACATCACCTCTAATTTCAGCATTTTCCACCCAGGCTTCTATTTTGGCCTACGTTAGGCCGTGTGATGCACACAATGGGTTGTGCAAACTGCACGATCCACCGTACATCTCTTTTTGCCTTGTTTTTCCACTAGTTCCTTCCTCTGCTCCTTGCATTCCTAAAACAAACCAAAAATAACAAAAGATAACAAAAAATAAAGTAAAAATACTTGGGTTACCTCCTAAGAAGCGCTTGATTTTACGTCGCAGCTCGATGATAGTACCTCAACCTTAGTCATTATCGGATAGCATGCCAATCCGCTTGGTGTGGCCCCATCCCAAGAAGGGAAATTGCTCCTTCCACGTCCTCAAAACATCATCATGTTGCCGACTTGGCAACTCTTTAATCTTGGGCATCTTGCCCATTTCACACTCCTCAAGGGCATGACTAAGCTTGCACTCAACATTAATCACAAAGATTACCCTCAATTCATCCGGAGGCTTTGTGGGTTGGCACACATTGAATGTCACTACCTCATTTCCACCCCGGAATTTGAGTTCATCGAGTTCAACATCTACAAGTTCTCTCCCCATGGCTAATAGTGGTCACTCCAAGATGATGGGCACCTCAACATCTACTTCACAATCCAAGATCACGAAATATGCAGGGAGAATAAACTTGTCGACCTTCACCAATACATCAAAGAGGATCCCCACCGGGCGTTTAATAGACCGATCAGCCATGAGTAGACGCATGGATGTAGGTTTGGGCATACCCAATCCCAACATGTTAAAAATTACTAGGGGCATTAAGTTGATGCTCGCCCCTAAATCACACAAGGTTTTACGAAACACAAATAACCCAATAGTACATAGTATAGTGAATGCACTCGGATCATTTTGTTTTGTAGCAATATTACTCACCATCACAGTGCTACAGCTGTGTGAAATCTTAATGGTGCCCACATCAACAATCTTCTTCTTCTTGAGCAACTCTTTCATAAATTTGGCATCCCCCGGCATTTGTATTAAGGCTTCAACCAAAGGAATATTTATCAAAAGCTTGTTGAACATGTCAACAAACTTGTTAAATTTATGCTCCTCCTTCTTCTTGTTTAGCCTTTGAGGGTATGGAGGAGGTCTCTTGGGTAGTGTGGTCAGAACACTTTTCACAATGGGAGGGTCCTCCTCAAAATCAATAGCAACTTGGGGCGGAGATTCAGCCTCCTCCTTCTCATCATCAACATCAACATTCACCGGAATATTGGGTGCACCAAGCTTCACCCCTAACTTTCGGTTCCATATCTTCTTTGCCACACGGCTTCTCAACGGCTTCAACAATAGGTTTCTTTGCTATTACAACTGGCTCCACAACGGGCTCTCTCACTACACCACTTGTTATTCCACTTCTAGTAACAATGGCCATGACATGGGAATCATTTTTAGGATTGGTCGTGGTGTCACTAGGAAGTGTTTCCTTCATCCTTGGGTTCATTTGAGTGGATAAATGATTCATTTGGGCCTCAAGATGCTTGATTGAGGCCAAATGAGAGCTCACGGTTTCATAAATTGTTGAAACTTCACTTTTAAGCTCACCAACCCTTGTATTTGTTGAGTCTACTTTCTTCAAAATCAAGGATAACATGTCCTCTATCTTAGAGTGACCGAGATTACTTGTGGTGGGATGGTATAAGGAATCCAATTTATTTAGAGGTACATATGGGTTTGAGCTCTGGTGATTGAATCTATCACCATCTTTATCATGATCTCTCTAATTCCCATCTCGTTCCTTGTTCTTGTTCCAACCTTGATTCTCATCCCTCAAGTGATAATACCCGGGATGAGAACCTTCCATTACATAGCAACCTTTACCATCCACGATGGTCATGAGCTCATCATTACTAGCCTTGACCTTCGGTGTACTCACAGCATTCACAGTTTTAGCACTTTCAGCCCCCATCATATTCTTTGCCAAGAGATCAATTTGTGTCATCATTTTCGCCATGGTCTCATCCCTCTCTTCATCCTTCCTCCTCATCTCATTTGTAAAGATGGATGTGGTAATTCCCGATGTAGGAATGTTATCCTCCTTTGTGTGCCAAGCTTGGTTGGTCTTGGTCATTCTCTCTAGAAAGGCTGAGGTAAGAGAAAATTGTAGATCCATGAAGGTACCACCTCCAAGATTGTTGGAGATGGACTTATTCATCTAGTTCAAGATCTAAATAAACTTTGTAGAAATACATTGTCCGGCAATCCATGGTTAGGGCACAACACAAGATTCTTCTTAAATCTCACCCATACCTCATACAAGGGCTCACCGGGAAGTTTGCGGAAGTTGGTAATTTCATCCCTCAACTACATCATTCGTGATGGATGGAAGAATCTAGTAGTGAAAGAATTTACCAACTCAGCCCAAGAGGTGATTGACCCATCCGGCAATTCCTCCAACCAAGTTGTGGCTTCCCCTGTTAGAGAGAAAGGGAATAGGCGAAGTCAGACGGATTCTTGGGAGATATTTTGGAATATGAACGGTTGACATATCTCCACAAAATTGCGGATGTGCCTATTCGCATTTTTGTGGGTTGCTCCTCCAAACATCCTCTTCATTTGAATTAGATGGAGCATTGTACTAGTAACGTGGAACACCACATTTCCAACCATTGGGGGTAGGCGGATTGCACCTACTCCCACTTGAGGCACGGGTTCATTGGCCTCGTTCATAAACCCGTCAAGACTTTCGTTGACACTTTCATTATCACCCATTTCACTCATGGGCACCTACACCACAAGCAAAAACAACAAACAAAATAAAAGAACAAACACTCTATAAAGTGATTTCAATTCCACAATCAAAAAGGCTAATTAACTTAAGTCCATGAAAACGGTGCCATTTTTGATAACGCTCAAATGTACTCTCCTAAAAGGAGGTATCGGTGATCGTTAGAGCAAAATATATTTATAGTACTCGACGGGCATCAGGGTCGATCCCACAGGGAACTAAAGCTTAGCTTAAGTGATTGTAAAACAGACTTCACAACAAGAGTAGATTGCTCAACAACAAATAAGGTAAAAAAGTGGGGAAGTGAAAATCTGTCACGATTCGAAATTCAAACAAAGCTATAAGTAAAAAGTGCAAGGTGTAAACAATAGAGAAAGGATGACTAGGGATGTGCTTCTGATGTATCTTAAATACGGGTCAAGGTACTTGCTTAATTGCGTAAATTCCTACTAATTGATATAGGTAGCATTGGATTTAGGCATGCTTATTAATCTCTCGATCAAACAAACATATATCCAATGGTTTTTATTCAAACACCATTATTTAGGCAAATAACCAACCAACGTATGCTTTTGGAAGGTCACACTATTTCTAGCATAGACCCTTAAATGGGTGTTTCTAGTGATTTGAGCTATTTCTAGCCTCAATCTAGGTGGAATCCCAAGTACCCACTAGTAATTTCGCATCCAAAATTATAAACTTCTTTCTCAAGCAAGAATACAACCAAGTAAGGTACATCAATCTTTGCAACCATCAATTTTAGAGTTAAAACATGGTGAAATCACTAGACCCATATCATATTAGCAATTATAAACACAAATAAGCAAGACTCATACCCTTTTATCAAGTACCCATCATCTACACATCCCTAGACAAGGAAACTTAGTCACTAATGCTAAAGGAAAAAAGAAAGTATACCCATAGGGAAATTCAAATTCCTTTTCATTAATTGTAGCAAGAATCCAATATCCAAGCTCAAATTTACAAGCCCAAGGTTGAAGATTGAGAGAATGGGTTGAAACCCTCTTTCTTGCTTTTGGAGAGAAACTTGCTTCAAAGGTGAAAAACTATTCAAAAACTATTTAGAACTATCTAAAATTGTGCCTGAATTAGGTTTAGAAACATTCCCAAAGCATCATACAATATTGGACAAAAATGCCCTTTGGAGGCTGTACGACACGACGTGTGGTTCGTACATCAGTGTACATCACACAGCACTCTTCAATGGTTCAGTGTCTTGAGCCGATGTAGTGCCCCGAACTGAAGATATTCGTGCAACTAATAAACTTGAAGGAATCATTATGAATCAAGAGGATAAGGTTGTGAATAGATAATTATACAAAGGGACGCTTATACTAAGCCATTTGAAGTGATATACTAAGGTTATAGACCATTGGGAGACTTGGAACAAGAGTTCAAATGGAAGGATTCACTACGGTGGACTATTTCAAGCAAGCTAGTACAAGGTCTTACTTATAACGGGTATATCTCCAAATATAAAATAATTTAGAGGTCCTATGAAGTACCAAATTAAAGTTATTTGAGTCTAGTTTGCACGCAACAAACCACTCATCCATACAAGTTTGGAGTAAAAAGTTATGCGCATTTTACTACAGACACGCGCACTGCCCAATCACTGCGAGACATGTGGCAGCCTTGGGTAAGTCGGCCAAAAGTGGTGTATTTATACTGAAACTTTGGGATTTCATATCCCATACATATCAGAACATAAGGGAACTGCTTAACACTTATTTTCTTGAGTTCTTCTTCATCTCAAGCCCTCCCTAGCCAAAGGTAAGTGAATTCCTTCAAGAATCAAGTGTATTTTTCATCGTAGGTCACGGAAACATACTTAGTCAAGTGTTTTCTTGAAGGAAAAGGTGTTGTTCTTGAAGATAAAAAGGGTGCAGGGATTGTATTCTTATTGATAAAGGTATGGCTGCTCTTATATCCCTATAAATATGACTCTAAGAGTTATTTTAAGTATAGTTTACAGGTAGGACTCACAGGACGGTGAAAGGAAGCCGTGAGTCCATGTTTTTCCCATTGTAACTAATATGTTCGATGAGGAGGGAGTATGTAGAGGGCTGTAATGGTTGTATTGTTGACTAAATGAGGTGTTTATTGTGGTGTATTGAGGCAGCAAGCTTGCTGCGATAAGGAGGGACGCTAGGTATAGCAAACACGATTTATGTGGCTCTTGCAAGCTTGTCCCTCGTCAAGTATTTGATAAAATGCCTAAATGGATTGAGGATGTTGTTTATATGTTATTTGGCTTCCTATCACTGTATTAAATATTATAACCTCGCCCAACTTAATCTATGATCTTAAAGGATCATTTAAACGCTACTAAATAAAGAACTCCCGAGGCGGTATTTCAAAGTCGAGAGGTCAAGTTTATGACCTTGTTTGAGATATGTAATGGGCTGCATATTGTAAGGAATTGATGGAGAGATTAATATTGACTTCATAGGTGGTCATAGTTCAGTTGATAAGGGGAAAAGAGAGAGGTGTGATGATACACCATTTAATTATCTTATTTGCTAAGCTTGTCGCTCGTAAGCTATTATCTTCTTCTCGACCTCGCCATATTTCTTGGTTAGTCACTTATACTATTGAATATGTTGTTATGTCATAGATAAATAGTGTTTGATGGGAACTAACGATGCTACATAAGGGAGAGATAGCTCAAAGTAAGGTATGTAAAGCTAAAACCTCTTTTTGCCATCAAGGCACGACCTAGAGTCACATGTTCCTCCTATAAACGTCATCATAGATTATATGCTTCTTGAAAGCAAAGATTATTTCTATTATAGGTCTCTCTTGGGTGGAGTTCTAAACCTATAGAGTTATATTACTCATTTCTAGTCAAAGAAGTCACATGTTTCACACGATCATACATGTCTTCAGTTGAAACTCTTAGAAGTTGCCGAGCATATATGTCACGAACTTAGAGAAATTAATTGGCCACAAAATAGACCTGAGTATATAGATCACATAGATATATGATTCTTCGGCTAAAAAAAGTAATCAATATTCAGATAACGAGTTATACGATTCATAATTTGCTTACTATGAGCCTTTACAAGCAAGATGAGATTATAGCCTACTCTGTAGCGTGGGGTGGGTATCATTAGGGCCAATACATGCGACGCTATTCTGTGCACAAAATTCAGACAGAGTCAGCTAGAACTTCCCTTCGTGTATTCCCCCGACTACACAGGCCTGCGAGCAGACCTTACAGGAGCCCTGGAGGGCATACCTTGACAGACCACATTATCCAGACTATGAGATTTCACACATGGTTGTGATAGTTGGCTACAGATGCCATACAGGTGTCACCGATCGCCGACAAAAGGCCATCTTATGACTTCCTGACATTTAGTATTACACAAAGAGTAGATAAGCTATGTAAAAGGGTAAAGATGTCACCTAGGCAAATTCTAGGGATTTAAACATATGTAATTAAGTAGTGTATAAGACATTATATAAGGACCCCTGATATTGGTCATTGTATTAGTTTCAGTTTCAGTTTCAGATTACATTCCCTGTATGTTTATGCTCAGATTTTCGTATCTTTGATATTCAATTAAGCGAGCATTCTTTCATGTCTACTTGTTATTCAGTCTGCTTTACATACCAGTATATGTTTCATATGTACTGACGTCCCTTTATTTTTGGGCGCTGCATTTTATGAATGCAAGATCAGGTACTCAGGCTAGCAGACATCCATAGTATACTAGTGCCTTCCAGTTGATCAGTTGGTAAGCTTCACCTCTCTCTGGAGCTATCAGATGCCTAGGTCACATGTTTTGGATTCATGTACATATCGTATGTTGGGTATGTCAGGGCCCTGTCCTGACTAGTTATCAGATTTTCAGTTGCAGACTCTTTAGAGGCTTCTTAGACATAGTTTTGTTTCAGCTGTACAGTTAGTCTAGTGGGCCCTTCAGTTATCTATGTTTCAAAATATGTAAACACATTTTGATGTCCATATTGTTTCTTATCAGTTTACAACTTTAGCATGAGTTTAGTATATATGTTTAGCAGGTGCTCGTATAACTCACTTAACGTCCGCCCCCCTAGCTAGGGGCATGACAAACTTGGTATCAGAGCACAAGGTTCAAGTGTCCCAGGGATTCTAAGAAGTCGTGTCTAGTAGGACCTCCCTTATGAATGTGGTGCTCGCACATTTATAATTAAAGGACTACGCGGGCATTTAGGAATCTGGCCTTCTATTAAAATCTAGATCATGCAGTAGAGCTAAGTCATAGAAAGTTACTTCTGACTCACATTTTGCTTATTTGTGATACAGATCATGTCTACCTAAGATACGGATAATGTAGGCCATAGGGCCACTACCAGCATTACTCAGTAGGCAGCCGCTGTAGAGCATTCTCCAGTATTAGCGGATCAGACCAGGGCTCAAGAGGTCTTGCCAAGTCCTCAGATGCCTAGAACAGAAGGGCATACAGGAGTTTCTACACCTCTAGTAGCATCAACAGCAGTTTCTACACTGCCTGTACTACCACCAGGTCCCTCAGAGCAGGATCTTAGAGGAGCAATACAGTTGTTCACCCAGTTAGTAGCTACTCAAGTCCAAGGACAGAATGTTGCTACACGTAACACTATTCAGGGGGAGACTGCTAGAACTAGAATTCGTGATTTCCTCAGGATGAATCCCCTGGTGTTTACAGCATCTAGTGTGAAAGAGGACCCTCAATAGTTTATATATGAGATTAACAGAATCTTCAGGGTTATGCATATATCTGAGACTGAGGCTGTGGAATTAGCCTCCTATCAGCCAAATGATGTTGCCTTGCCAGCAGTTTGGGAAGAATTCTCGAGGGCCTTTATGGATCACTTTTTACCTTTAGAGCTTAGGGAAGCGAGGGTGGATGAATTTCTATCCTTACAATAGAATAACCTCAGTGTCAAGGAGTATAGCATGTGATTTACGCAGTTGGCCAGATTTGCTCTAGAGATGGTCAGCACCCAGAGAGCGAGGATGTATTACTTTGTGGGTGGCCTCGGAGATTATTTGATTGACTCTTGTGTGGTTGATGCACTTAATAATGATATGGAGATTGCTAGACTGATGGCATATGCACAGCAGGCAGAGGATCGCATCCGTGACCGCAGGGCAGACAGATCAGAAAGGGAGCAGAGTAAGAGGGCCAGGGCAGCTGGCAGGTATCACAGAAATGATAGGGCTTCCTCCAGCAGAGGTCCACCTAGGAAGGCTCAGTTGGCATCCGGCTTCATAGTTAGTGCTCTAGCTCAGTCATCAAGGTATATACAGGATCAGAGTCAGACTTCTAAGGCACTAGGCCCTCACTTTCAGAGAGGTACTATTCGGAGATTACCACATTGGACTACTTGCAGACAATGAGGCTGTTCTCATTTTGGAGAGTGCTTATATAGCTCTACTTCTTGTTATGGGTGTGGATTCGAGGGTCACAAGATGCATGATTATCCTAGACTTAGAGCTAAGAGAAGGGGTAACAGATCACTGTCCACAGGCTCTGCAGGAGCATCCTCTTCTTCAGCACCACCTTCATCTCGTGATCCTCAGGCACAGACAGGCAGAGGTATAGGTAGGGGTAGAGGTATAGGTTCAGGTTTGAGAGCTGGCCCAAATCGAATATATGCATTAGCAGGCCGACAGGATTCAGAGGCTTCCCCAGATGTGGTTATAGATACCTTATCCATCTTCTCTTGTGATGTTTATGCATTGATAGATCCAGGGGCGACCTTGTCATATGTTACTCCATTTGTTGCTAAGAAGTTTGTAATAGAGCCAGAGTTATTACGTGAGCCATTTGCAGTATCAACTCCAGTAGGAGAGTCTATTATAGCTAAAAGGATCTACTATAGGTGTCTAGTAATAGTATGTGGCCATGATACATTGGCTAACTTGATAGAGCTGGACATGGTTGATTTTGATGTCATTATGGGCATAGACTGGCTATCCTCTTGTTACGCTATAGTTGATTATCGACCTAAGGTTGCTCGATTTCATTTCCCAGGTGAACTAGTCTTAGAGTGGAAAGGGAATGTTGTGATGCCTAGAGGAAGGTTTATTTCCTATCTTAAGGCACAAAAGCTTATAACAAAAGGGTGTGTATATCACCTAGTCCATGTCAGAGACCTTAAAGCAGAGGAACGTGTGTCAATTCTTCAGTCCGTACCCATTGTGAATGAATATCCAGATGTGTTTCCAAATGAACTTCTTGGATTACCTCTGGTTAGAGATATTTACTTTGGTATCGACCTAGATCCTGATACCCGGCCTATATCCATTGCGCCTTATAGAATGGCACCAGCAGAGTTGAAAGATCTACTTGACAAAGGTTTTATTTGACTTAGCATATCTCCATGTTGCACTCCAGTACTGGTTGTACGTAGGAATGATGGAACAATGTGAATGTGTATAGATTACATGCAGTTGAATAGAGTGACAATAAAGAATAAGTACCCCTACCCAGAATAGATGATTTATTTGATCAGTTGTAGGGAGCTAAATGTTTTTCAAAGATTGACTTAAGATCTGGTTATCACCAGTTGAGGATACGTGAAGTTGATATTCCGTAGACAGCCTTCAGAACTAGATATGGGCACTTTGAGTTCCTTGTCATGTCATTTGGACTGACGAATGACCCAGCAACCTTTATGGATTGATGAATAGGGTTTTCAAACCCTTTCTTGATATGTACGTGATTATATGTATAGATGATATCTTGATATATTCACGTGATGAGGCAAAGCATGCAGACCATCTCAGATCAGTTCTACAGACTCTTAGAGAACACCAGCTTTATGCCAAGTTTTCTAAATGTGAGTTCTGGGTGAACTCAGTGGCTTTTCTTGGCCATGTGGTCTCCGGTGCAGGTATTAAAGTGGACTTTTAGGAGATAGAGGCTGTGAAGAGATGGCCTCAACCTACCACTCTGAAAGAAGTGCGTAGTTTCTTGGGGCTCACCAATTATTATAGGAGGTTTGTGGAGGGATTTTCCTCTATTTCCTCCCCATTGACTAAATTAACAAAGAAAGCAGCCAAATTTCAATGGTCAGATGCTTGTGAAAGAAGCTTTCAAGAGCTGAAAGATAGATTGACTACAGCTCCTGTATTGGCCTTACCAGAGGGCACAGAAGGGTATGCCATTTATTGTGATGCTTCGGGTGTCGGCCTTGGATGCGTCTTGATGCAACATGGGAAGGTTATAGCATACGTTTCTCAACAATTAAAGAATCATGAACAAAACTACCCCACACATGATTTAGAGCTTGCAGCAGTTGTATTCGCACTTAAGATTTGGCGCCACTATTTTTATGGGGTACATGTTGACATATTTATAGACCATAAGAGTCTCCAATATATCTTCAAGCAAAAGGAGTTGAATTTGAGGCAGAGAAGGTGGCTAGAGTTGCTGAAAGACTATGATGTCAATATTCTCTACCACCCCGGTAAAGATAACATTGTAGTGGATGCTCTTAGTCACGTTTCTATAGGAAGCCTAGCACATTTGTCACCCACTCAAAATAAAGTAGCATGAGATGTTCACTGATTAGCCAATCTAGGAGTTTGACTTCTAGATTCTGAAGATGGGGGTGTGGTTGTGTAGAACACTACAGAGTCATCATTAGTGGCGGTAGTGAAAGAAAAACAATATGATGATCCCTTATTACTCCAGTACAGAGAAGGAATCTGACAACAACAAAATTCAGCATTTGAGATGGCAGGGGATGGTTCCTTAAGGTGCCGAGGAAGACTGTGTGTTCCTAATGTAGATGGTCTAAGACAACAGATAATAGAAAAAGCACATTGTTCCCGATATTCCATTCATCTAGGCTCTACAAAGATGTACCATGACCTTAAAAAGGCCTACTGGTGGAATGGCATGAAAAGGGATATAGCAGAGTTTGTAGCACAGTGCTCCAACTGACAGCAAGTGAAAGTAGAACATCAAAGTCCCGGTGGCCTAGCTCAGACTATGAGCATTCCAGTATGAAAATGGGAGGCCATTAACATGGATTTTGTTACAGGTTTTCCTTTCTCATTTCACAAGCATGACTCTATTTTGGTGATCATTGATAGATTAACAAAATCATCCCACTTCTTACCAGTTAAGTCTACTAGTACCACAGAAGATTATGCCAAGCTATATATAAGAGAGATTATTTGCTTGCATGGAATCCCAATGTCCATCATTTCAGATAGGGGTGCCCAGTTCACCTCACATTTTTGGAGGTCATTCCAGGAGAGTTTGGGAACACAAGTGAACCTTAGCACCGCATTCCATCCACAAATGGATGGCCAAGACGAGCATATTATTCAGACACTCGAAGACATGTTGAGAGCATGCATTCTGGACTTTAAAGGCAATTGGGATAATCATTTGCCCTTGATAGAATTTGTCTATAATAATAGTTATGACTCTAGTATTGGCATGGCTCCATTTGAAGCTCTTTACAGGAGACGATGTAGATCACCTATTGGTTGGTTTGATGTAGGTGAGACTCAAATATTGGGACCAGATCTTGTCCATCAAGTAGTTGAAAAGGTAAAGCTAATACAAGAGCGGCTGAAGACCGCTCAAAGCCGATAGAAATCTTATACAGATGTGCGGCGCAGAGATTTAGAGTTTCAAGTTGATGACTAGGTATTCTTGAAGGTATCGCCTATAAAGGGGGTTATGCGATTTGGAAAGAAAGGTAAGTTGATCCTTAGATATATTGGTCCTTATAGAATCCTAAAGAGAGTAGGACAAGTAGCCTATGAGGTTGATTTACCTCCTGAGTTAGCAGCAGTGCATCCAGTCTTTCACGTGTTTATGTTACGTAAATGCTTAGTAGATCCTTCTCAAGTTATCCCTTTAGAGGGTATAGAGCTCTCAGGAGATTTATCATATGAAGAAGTCCCGATGGCCATACTAGATAGACAAATCAGAAAATTGAGAACGACAGAAATAGCTTCAGTTAAAGTCCAATGGAAAAGTCAGAATGTAGAAGAAGCCACGTGGGAAGCAGAGGCCGACATGAGGGGAAAATATCCTCACTTATTCAAGGAACAACCAGAAGGTTTTTAAAGTCATCACTCCTTTCATTTGAGTATCAATTTTAGTCATATTTGTTAATACTATTTTATCAATATGCTAAATTTTCAGGTACTTGATACGTGCCTATGATTCAAGAGTTCTATATGTTCCTCAGAGTTGAGATGTAAAGTTGAAGGAGTATGAGGTAAGCTATATTAACTACAATAGTTTTCATTCCCATAAGGCCAAGCGGAGCCTCGTTGATACCTGTTGAATATTATTCTCTGTTGTGACGCTCTATGAAGAGTATGGTATGTATTTTGGTTAGCTGACAGGTTTCGGATAGGCCAGTTTACAAGGGAAACTCTGCCAAATTTTTTTGGAAAAAGGTAGAGTTAGAATAATTTTGAGTCGTATCCTTCATTCGAGGACGAATGATCCCAAGGGGGGGATAATGTAGTGCCCCAAACTTAAGATACGCGTGCAACTCGTAAACGTGAAGGAATCATTATGAACCAAGAGGATAAGGTTGTGAATGGATAATTATACAAAGGGATTCTTATACTAAGCTATTTGAAGTGATATACCAAGGTTATAGACCAATGGCATACTTGGAACTAAAGTTCAAATTGAAGGATTCACTACAGTGGACTATTTCAAGCAAGCTAGTACAAGGTCTTAATTGTAACAGGTATGTATCCCAATATAAAATGATTTAGAGGTCCTATAAAGTACAAAATTACAGGTATTTGATTCTAGTTTGCAATGCAACAAATCTCTCATCCATATGAGTTTGGAGTAAAATGTTATTCGCATTTTACTACAGACACGCGCACTGCCTAATCACTGCGGGACATGTGGCAGCCTTGGGTAAGTCGGCCAAAAGTGGTGTATTTATATTGAAACTTTGGGATTTAATCTCCCATACATATCAGAACATAAGGGAACTGCTTAACACTTATTTTCTTCAGTTCTTCTTCATCTCAAGCCCTCCCTATCCAAAGGTAAGTGAATTCCTTCAAGAATCAAGTGTATTTTTCATCGTAGGTCACGGAAACATACTTAGTCAAGTGTTTTCTTGAAGGAAAAGGTGTTGTTCTTGAAGATAAAAAGGGTGCAGGGATTGTATTCTTATTTATAAAGGTATTTTTGCTCTTCTATCCCTATAAATATGACTCTAAGAGTTGTTTTAAGTATAGTTTATGGGTAGGACTCACAAGACGGTGAAAGGAAGCCGTGAGTCCATGTTTTTCCCATTGTAACTAATATGTTCGGTGAGGAGGGAGTATGTAGAGGGTTGTAATAGTTGTATTGTTGACTAAATGAGGTGTTTATTTTGGTGTATTGAGGCAGCAAGCTTGCTGCGATAAGGAGGGACGCTAGGTATAGCAAACACGTTTTATGTGGCTCTTGCAAGCTTGTCCCTCGTCAAGTGTTTGATAAAATGCGTAAATGGATTGAGGATGTTGTTTATATGTTATTTGGCTTCCTATCACTGTATTAAATATTATAACCTCGCCCAACTTAATCTATGAGCTTAAAGGATCATTTAAACGCTACTAAATAAAGAACTCCCGAGGCGGTATTTCAAAGTCGAGAGGTCAAGTTTATGACCTTGTTTGGGATATGTAATGGGCTGCATATTGTAAGGAATTGATGGAGGGATTAATATTGACTTCATAGGTGTTCATAGTTCAGTTGATAAGGGGAAAAGAGAGAGGTGTGATGATACACCATTTAATTATCTTATTTGCTAAGCTTGTCGCTCGTAAGCTATTATCATCTTCTCGACCTCGCCATATTTCTTGGTTAGTCACTTATACTATTGAATATGTTGTTATGTCATAGATAAATAGTGTTTGATGGGAACTAACGATGCTACATAAGGGAGAGATAGTCTCGAAGTAAGGTATGTAAAGCTAAAACCTCTTTTTGCCATCAAGGCACGACCTAGAGTCACATGTTCCTCCTATAAACGTCATCATAGATTATATGCTTCTTGAAAGCAAACCTTATTTCTATTATAGGTCTCTCTTGGGTGGAGTTCTAAACCTATGGAGTTATATTACTCATTTCTAGTCAAAGAAGTCACATGTTTCACACGATCATACATGTCTTCAGTTGAAACTCTTAGAAGTTGCCGAGCATATATGTCACGAACTTAGAGAAATTAATTGGCCACAAAATAGACCTGAGTATCTAGATCACATAGATATATGATTCTTCGGCTAAAAGAAAGTAATCAATATTCAGATAACGAGTTATATGATTCATAATTTGCTTACTATGAGCCTTTACAAGCAAGATGAGATTATAGCCTACTCTGCAGCGTGGGGTGGGTATCATTAGGGCCACTACGTGCGATGCTATTTTCTGCACAAAATTCAGACAGAGTCAGCTGGAACTTCCCATCGTGGATTCCCCTGACTACACAGGTCTGCAGGCAGACCTTACAGGAGCCCTGGAGGGCGTACCTTGACAGACCATGTTATCCAGACTATGAGATTTCACACATGGTTGTGATAGTTGGATACAGATGCCAAACAGGTGTCACCGATCGCCGACAGCAGGCCATCTTGTGAATTCCTTACAGTTAGTATTACACAAAGAGTAGATAAGCTATGTAAAAGGGTAAAGATGTCACCTAGGAAAATTCTAGGGATTTTAAACATATGTAATTAAGTAGTGTGTAAGACTTAATATAAGGACCCCTAATATTGGTCATTGTATTAGTTTCAGTTTCAGATTACATTCCCTGTATGTGTATGCTCAGATTTTCCTATCTTTGATATTTAAATAAGTGAGCATTCTTACATGTCTACTTGTTATTCAGCCTGCTTTACATACCAGTACATGTTTCATATATACTAACGTCCCTTTATTTTTGGGCGCTGCATTTTATGAATGCAAGCTCAGGTACTCAGGCTAGCAGACATCCACAGTAGACCAGTGCCTTCCAGTTGATTAGTTGGTAAGCTCCACCTCTCTCTGGAGATATCAGATGCCTAGGTCACATGTTTTGGATTCATGTACATATTTTATGTTGGGTATGTCGGGGCCCTGACCCGACTAATTATCAGATTTTCAGTTGCGGACTCTTTAGAGGCTTCTTAGACATAGTTTTGTTTCAGTTGTACAGTTAGTCTAGTGGGCCCTTCAGTTATCTATGTTTCAGAATATGTAAACACATGTTGGTGTTCATATTGTTTCTTATCAGTTTACAACTTTAGCATGAGTTTAGTATATATATTTAGCAGGTGCTCGTATAACTCACTTGACGTCCGCCCCTCCTAGCTATGGGCGTGACAGCCGACTTGGGAGCTTCATGCGAAGTGGGGTGCGGTTCACACCAGGCAATGTGCGTGTCGCATAGGGACCACACCCCTTAACAGATTCTTCAGCCAATGTATGAGCCTTGTGCGGTAGGAGGTGCGGACCACACCTCATGCTATGTGTGTCGCACGAGGTCCGCACCCCTCGGGCAGAATCTCCATCTTGTTCAATCCTTCACACTTCAACTCTTTTTCAGCTCTTTTGGATCCAATTCCTTACTTTCCATCTTCAGACAAAAGTACCTGCATTCATGTCATTAAAGTCCATAAGAACCTCTAAATCTTATCAAAACATAGCAATAATTTTTGAATAATGGCTAAATGAGTCGGTAGATTACCGAATCATCATTGACTTTACTAGCAGTCGTAGTGCAACACTTGTAGTTTCTTGTTCTTTGACTATTGTTGGTATCTATTATTTTGTATAGTTTGATTGTAGTTTTATTTTGTTATAGTACTGTTCTTCTACTATCTGTTGTTTTGTTACTACCTATTATCTCTTGTACTTCCATTATATATTTTTCTAGGTTATTTTTGTCTTGAGACGATGATCTATCGGAAACAACCTATCTACTTCACTTCCGAGGTAGAGGTAAGGTCTGCGTAAACTCTACTCTCTCATATCCCGCTTGATGGAAATACACTGAATATGTTTTTGTTATTGTACACGCTAAAGAAATGCAATTCTCTCCTCCTAACAGTTGAGCAGTGGGGCTTATGAGAGATTCTGAGAATTTCAATTAGTCAAATTAGACATGTAACAAAAAAAAAGAGCACAAGAATAACTTTTTTCGTCTTTTGGTGAAAAGAATGTACGTTCTTTTTAATATTTTGTCCATTTTTTGATATTTTTACTCGCTATATTATTTGACTCAAGCTTATAATTAAAATGAGCCCATATTTTTTGTTCTTATCCTATTTAGCCCATTTTGTATATAATTTGAAATACTTACCTTCTAAGAAAGAAGAATGTTTTCCTTCTATTTTTTAAGTTTTCATTTATCATGCCTTTTTGTAATTAGATTTCATAGCCTTCAAACACAAAATTTGAGATTTAGTCGTTCCAGAACTACTTTTTCAGCATTAACACAATTTTATAATTAATATACTACGACATGTATTACAACAATTTAATAGTTAGTTAAGAACATAGCAGGGTTCTAAGATGAAAACAAAACAATACTACCTGAAATTAAAATAGCAGATAAAAACACATAAGCCACAAACATTTCATTCTATAATCTATGATTTTGTTTCTTTATTTTTTGATGCTTAAAAACTTATTGGGAGTGATATTTATGTTAAACCTTCGTTTTCACTTTTTCGATCCGAATTAGTTAAAAAGTTAAAATAATCTCTTAATTTGAGTATATGACTTCTTCTTTGATACTTAAAAACTAATTGGAAGTGATATTTGTGTTATCTATCACAGATATAAACATTGTTGGGTGAATTAAAGCAAAAAAAATAAAAATTCTATTCTCAAAATTTTAAAAGATTGAACACAAATGAGTTCTGTGATTTCTTGAAATTTTTGATGAATTGATGGTTAAGGTTCGTTGGGGATGTCATTTTGAAGTTATCGTTAATTTTTGAAATTACTTAGGGCATGTTTAAAAAATCACTTGATAATTAGAATTGGTGTAATTACTAATTACATAGCCTAGTAATTACATAGTATAATAATTAGCATGACATGTTTGTTTATCATAATATAATTACAAGTGTACTGTTTTATTGTACAAGTGTAATTATATAGTTATATTAATTTTTTAAAATAAAAGTTAAATATCTAAAATTAAAAATTAATATTTGACGAATAAAGGAATTTATAAATAATTATTAAATTAGATATGTAAGATATATATTGTCTCTTGAAAATATATTAATTAATAAACATATATTTTATGTATGTATGTATGTATATTTCAAATTATTATATTTTAATTTAATTAGTAAAAAAACTAAAAGTACATGATTTTTAAGAATATCATGAAATGCATGTTTGACAAAAAGATTAATATTATAAATATAATTTCATAAAATTATTCAAAAATTTGACAAAAAGATAATCTATCAATGCTAGCTGAAAAATGAATGTCATGCGAAATAACAAGTCAATACTACTAAAGCAAATATATTGGAATAAAAAATATAACATAAATTAAAAATTAAAAAACATTAACATAGTACTCTTATGTCAAATTTCAACATAACTTAAATAAATATAATTCAAAATAAAAGGAAAATATAAGTCTATAACCTCATTCAACAATGAATTCTACTTTAATTCAAAAATAAGAATACTAACGCAGTTATGCTAAATAAAATATATAAATAAGAAATAAATAATGCGAGCAATTGTATAGAATCACAAGAAGTGAAGGTTGAAAAATGAGACTAGAATCGAGAATTGAAACATAGCATCCTGAGGTTGCATTAATCGAGGATATACGACATAAGAAACTGTTCTATTTCCAAACTTCACATGTTCTATTTTCAAAAAAATATTCGAATCGCGTGTGTTTCTCCTCGTAAGACTGAGAGTAATAAAAAAATAGAAAATAGAAAGAAAAAAAAAGAACCAAATCACACCATCTTTGTAATAGGTAAATGCATGTTTTTCTCCTGAAGTTGTCAGAATTGCTCGTAATAAGATAGGAAAACCTACACATATAGGCATACTTAAGGCCTTAATTAGCCAACATAGCCGAAGTTTGTATTAATTACAAATTGTATCCAAATAGCAATACTTTGGAAAACCCTCTCTCCCTCTCTCCTATTCTGCTCGCCTCTCTCCCTCTCTCTCGCTACCTCTGTCTCCCTCTCTCTCACTACCTCTGCTCGCCTCTCTCCCTCTCTCTCGATGCCTCCCCCTCTCTCTCTCTCTTTCTCTCTCTTTCGAGGAACAAAAGAAAAAAAAGAGGTTTGTGTTGTATTCGTGGATACATTTGTTGCTTTATGTATTTTTTATGCTTGTTTTTTGTATTCGTTAATCCAAATTGTATTTGGTGATACAACTTGCATCATTCAAATACAAAAGATACATTTTATATACAATTGTATTCGTTGATACACTTGTATTTGTTAATACGAATTGTATTCGTTCATAAACTTGTATTTGTTGATATGAATTATACACTTGTATTTCATGATATAAATTGTATTCGTTGATACAACTTGAACAATCCAAATACAAATGATATAAACGATACATTTGTATTTGTATATGATAGACTAAAAAAATAGAAACGATGCATATACTTATTTATATACAAATACAACTGATAAATTTGATACATTTGAAAGAGAGATAGAGATGTGAAAATATAAAATACAAGAGGAATACAATTATTAATTAGCTATTGTATTTGTATTTTATATCAAATACAGTAAATTGCATACAGTTGATACAGCGGGTATCAGTGAAAATGAATACAGTGGGCTAGAGATCATAATTATTGAAAGTGTTGCTATGTTAGCCTATTTTCGCCTATAGTTAGACTATTTCTGAAAGTTGCCCAATAAGATACTAGCTACAATTGAAAAGGTCTTATCAATAAAATTTTCATTTATCCGTCATATAGTCATAAGGTAGCAATTCATTATATAGTATGAAATGGAAAGATTAAAATAATAATACAAAATTCATTAAAATAATAAAAATAAAATATAGAATTCTTCTCATTACCTCTCGTGAAAAAAAGATGACGAGATGACGAAATTAAAATTAAAATTGATATACGGTAGCAATGAAAAAATTGTATAGTATACGAAATAAATAAAAAATGACTGAGTCATAAGGTAGCAATAAAAAATAAAAAAATAAAAAAAGAATTTAAAATAATAAAAACAAAAAATAGTTTTAAATGGAAAGAAATAAAAATTAAAATTAAAATAAAAAAGACGAAATTAAAAGTTAATCAATCATGCAACTACACCATGTAATTACCAACAATTAACCCCTCTCCCATAAGAGTTGGAGAGTGTAATTACCTTTTTCAATTACACCCAATTTTCTACTAATCAAGTATTTATTTGACCAAATAAATAAGTCAAATTGTGTAATTACACCAAATTTCTTGCCAACCAAGTAATTACCTGACCAAACAAACATGTCAAACTATGTAATTACACCCAAGTACATTTAAATTCAAATCCCATGTGACTTTTCAAACAAACCTTAATAAGGATTTGAGCTATTTGCTGATTTTTTTAATCCATTTTCATAGGTTGAAGTTCATAGGAGATGAAACTACGATTTTGTATAAGTTTGTATAATATTATATAACTGTGTATAAGCACCTTTTATATACTATTATACATTTTTATATAAGGTTGATACATCATATACGATTAGAGATCGTTTGGTAGCTGGTTAGGTGGTGACTTATGCAGGTATTAAATTCTGCATAACTAATACCACGTTTGATAGCTGATAAGTTAATCATGTGTAAAATTAATATGGTGTTTGATTTATAATTTAGAAACCCGCATAACTAAAATATGTATGAGTTATTAGGGAATTTATGTATTATATTATGCTGGATAGAATGTGAAATAATTAATACATGAATAACTAAATGGTGACTAATACCTGCATAAAATAATACATAAATTTTCTCATAACTAATCCTTGCATTACTAATACCTACATAACTCTAACTAACTATCAAATTACTCTTAAAGTATACAATTTTCTATTTCTATTATACAGAAGAGTCATAACTAGGACGACCAATGGTAATTTTATAATTCTAGCATCATTTAAGGGCAAAATTATAATTGTGCAATTCATGATTAAAATGAAACTCTATGTAATGACCCTTTCGGTCATTTATGCATTTTTCGCTTTCTTGTACCGTTAGAGCTTGCCTATAGCGGCCCCAAGTTATTTATGGCTTGCTCGGACCGGTGGTTTGGTGCTCGGGCCGTTTGTTTGGCCTTTTTGGCCGTTCCTTGTTTTAGAGCTTTAAGCTTTTGAACTCGTTGACTTCGGTCAACATTCTTGATGAACGTGCTCAGAATCGAATTCTGACAGTTCCATTAGCTCCGGAGCATGGACCTTGGTCTAGTGGAACCTTTGGTCGGGATCCGAGAGATTTTCAGCTTGGAATTCTCTCTCATTTTGTGTTTTCAAATCAGTTGGGCTTGTTTGATTGACTTTGGTCAACATTCGGAGAATACGGCCTTGGATGGAAATTCCATCAGCGTCGTTAGCTCTGGAATACCGAGTTTGTGTTAGGTAGTTGGTTAGTTCGAGTCCCGGGTGAGCCGGGATCATTTTGGATGTTTGGTTGGCATTAGTTAGTTTTGGCTTGGGTCAACATTCCTCCGAGACGACCTCGTATGGAAGTTTTGTTGATTTTGTTAAGTCCGGAATGTTGTTTCCACTCTAATAGCACTATTGGTTTTTGAGTATCAGGTTCTGATTGTGCCCGGAATGCCCCGTGGAGTTTTAGAAAATTATAGATTTTCTGTTGCAGGCCATCCTTTAGTGCAATTTCGCCAAGGCCAGCGCGATCGCGCCTGACGCCTGCCAGCACGATAGCGCCTCAGCGCCTGACGCCTGCCAGCGCGATAGCGCGATAGCGCCAAGGCACTTGGCTCCCTTCAGCGCAATCGCGCCCCTTTAGCGCTGTTGGCGCTGACCAAATTTCCAGCAGTATATATTCTTGGTCCTTCATTTTTCCAGCCTTATTCCTCCTTTGTTCCCAACTCTAACCTGAAAATCCTCTCTACCAAAGTGTTTGATTTTGTTTCTAGCTTGGAGAATTTTATGTATTGCTCGAAAATCTCGCTTCTTTGTCAATTGGTAAGTCCTCTTCTTCCCAAAGTTACTTTTCCACCATTGTTACAAGACCTCATTGTTGCTATTTTCAAAAGCTTGGAATTTCCTTGTAGATTCTGCCCTCTTGAGCTTTGCATGATCGTGGGTTCGGAGTTTTCACCTCCTTAGCTTGCCCTCTCGTTGCGGTAAGTAATTCTTGCTCTATTTCCGGATTTCATTCTTGAATCTTCCCTCTTTATTTTAAGAGGGCTGTTTTGTGCCATTTTCCTTGGACAAATTTTCTCAAATTTTGAGCATGCGCTCCCGAGATTGTAAGGAACACATAGGTGTTTTTCATTTCCAGTTTTGGGTTACAGGGCCCATGGGCCTATTTGTGGCTTGGATTTTGACCCGGTTATGTTTTTAGCATTATGAGTATCGTTAGTCTCGTATTAATGTGTAGATTATTGTGTTGATAGTGGTTTTGTGAATTGGAGCTTCTTAGAGCAGTTCGAGCCTGGACGACGCCGTTCCCACAGCTAATCATTGGATGACAGGTAGGTTATGGCTTTCCCTACCTAGACTCTGCAAATATAGGCTATAACTGCATTAATTAGTATCATTGGGCGGGTTGTTATAGGTTTGTACTCCAGACCTTGTCTGCCTTTTCTGTCAGTTTATTTCATACGCTGATTGTAATATTTGTGTATTATTGTATATCACCCCTGTGGTCCTCTGTGGCCTTGTATTGACTCTGAAACATAGATGGTGGGTAATTTGGGAATGTTCGCGAGTCTTGGACATAGAGATATCCTTTTAGGTTGTTTATGGCTGCTGAGTAGCTGTGGAGCCTGTGCAGGGCCGGTAGGAATGTTTGTGAGCCATTGGACTATTTTATATTTGTGTGAGAGCATATCATCCATGAAAGAGGTTTTCCCTACATGTTTTACTTTGGTTTTGGTTGCGAGCCACTAGAGATGGTTTTTCCTAAACTTGCATGGCCCCGGGGGCCCATTTTTGGTATACTTGATGATAAAAATAGGATTTTGGATGATACCACACTTGATTTCCTACTGATACTAGTCTCTGCTAGGCAGAGCACTAGCCCTGATTTTCTACTGATACTAGACTCTGTTGGGCAGAGTACTACACTTGATTTCCTACTGATACTAGGATCTGATGGGAAGAGCACTAGCCCTGATTTTCTACTGATACTAGGCTCTGCTGGGCAGAGTACTACACTTGATTTCCTACTCATACTAGGCTCTACTGGGCAGAGCACTAGCCCTGATTTTATACTGATACTAGGCTCTGCTGAGCAGAGCACTAGACCTGATTTTTGACTGATTTAGACCCGGATACTCTCTGGGCACCCTCTGAAAAGGTTATTGAGACTTTTTATCCTTGATTTAGACCCAAGTATACTTCGAGCACCCTTTGAGAGGGTCTTTTGAGATTACTATTACTGTTTTAGACCTGGTTCAATTTTGGGCATGTACTTCGAGGCTATGGTTCTCTGAGATTTCATGTTCGTTACTGTATATGGTCAGGGACCTCTATGGTCCCTCCGTTCCAGGACCTCGCTAGGAGCCGAGCGTTCTAGAGGAGGGGTATACGGCATAGGATGAGGTATAGTGGGCATGTCCCACCATGGGTCCTCCTACTGAAGTGCCCAGGGGAAGGGGGGATGGGTGCATACAATGTTACTATTACCGGTTCTATCATTATCATCATCATGCATATTTCACTCAGATTCCACCCTTGTTTGTTGTGTGTTCAGTGTACGCTCTAGTTGTATGGGCAGCCGGAGGGTTTGTTTTCACTTGATTATGTTCCTCAATTGTATGGGCGGCCGTTGGGACTATAGGTAGTTTAGATTACTCTTGTCGCTTTATAGAGCTGGTTATGGTCCTTGTTCTTGGTGATTTAGCGGTTATTAGCCTGTTGAGGCTCTGGTTGTGGGATTTGGATTTATAGCTACTTCAGTTCTTCAGGACATCGTGGCTAGGACTTTGAGTCCTCCGTTGGGTGTTTCAGTACCCGATTCTTTGAGTGGTGCTTCAACTAGGGTTGAGCTACCAGTTCTTCAGCAGGGTTGTCTATCGGTATTAGAGTATGAGGCGGGATTTCATGACATGGTTAGGCATACTACTAGGGTTGTACCATCAGAGTTTGATAGGGTTCAGAGTTTCGTGCGAGGTTTGAATTCACCACTCCGTTTGGCGACCGAGCACTTGGTTACAGTTAGGATGACTTTCCTTCAGGTATTTGACCATGCATAGGCTGTTGAGGGTTTGTGCCATGAGGCTTATGGAGGTAGTTCTAAGAAACGTGATCGCCAGGAAAGTTCTCGAGGTTCACAGACTCGAGGTAGGGGATTCTCTACCCGAGATAGGTTTCATTGCTTCTTGTCTACCGGACCACTTTTAGATGCTTCACAGGTTTCAAAGAGTAGTGATACAGGACATGTTAAGCTTAGTGGCCATGGTACGGGTCAGGTTCTTTGAGGTTTGCATTCAGGTTGTGTAGGTCGTGGTGGCCGATCAGGTTCAGTGAGATCTTCTCGCCCGACTTTTTTCCACCGGTTTTGCTTTCAATGTGGTGAGTATGGCCAGTGTGTTAGGGATTGCCCTATGATTGTGCGTTCCAGTCGGTGTAGTTGTTATGATTGTGAGGTAGTTGGCCACTATTCTAGAGATTGTCCCCGGCGAGGGATGGTTGAGCCCTCATCTTTGACTACTCAGTCCAGAGTTAGATTCCGTCAGTCTGATGCCCCTCTTGGTGGGCCTGAGGTTGAGGTTCCTGATATTGTTACTCCAGGTTATGATTTTGCTACCTTCGACTTGTGATAGTCCTGTTCGCGATACGATTCTATCCCTTCTGACATTATTTGATTATATGCCTAGTTGTTACTTGTTTAGTTCTTTGACTACTTGAGTTGTAGTACCTATGCGTTGTTTTATTGGTAGTTTATTCTTTAGTAGTGGATGGGGTGAGATGTCCTTGAGAGATGTTTACCCGGAGTTGTAGCTTGTGGGTAGTTCTTGTTAGTCTGTTTCTGGTTGGGTTTATTTTCTGTTTTGTCATGGCTCTAGACTTGTGCTGAGTCTCCCCTTTTGAGTGGTCCTAGATGGTTGATTGCCTAGCCTGTCATCTAGCGTGGCTAGAGGTTCTTATTTTTGTTTGGTGTTACCGATAGTTGTCTGAAGTTTGAGCTTCTGTCTTGAGATGAGAGGTGTAGGTTATGCTAGTGAGCATGATTTGGTTTTGTTTTCGGGTGATTAGAGTCGACCCTCCTTATTTGGTTGGTTTAGGAGGTTGGCAGGTATGTGGGTTGTTCTCGTAGCCTCCTTCAGCTTCTTGTCCGGTTAGGTTGTCTTATCGTTTTCCCCGGTTCTGGTTGGAATGAATTTCGATTCTAGTCCTCTTGTTGATCCTTTGATTGTGGCATTGTGATTGAGTTTTGGCTTTAGCATTTTTGACTATGTGTTAACCATAGCCTCGTGGCTGGGTGGTACACGTAGCATTTTGGGTGATTGGGCATCTAGCCCATTCTTCTCCTGCTTTATTGAGTTTGGCAATATAGATATGAGAACTAAGGTAATGGCTCCAGATTTTATTTGAGAAGGAGTTTGTAAGGTTCAGTATATGTTACGGAGAGGTTTTGTTTAGCTGAAAAAGGAGGAAGATGACTCATTGTTCGTGCTTATGTGTTTCAGTAGTTGACTGAGGTGACGACAAAGGTTTGATTTGGGATCGTGTGTTGGTGATTTGATTCGGCTGTTTACAGATTGCAGTGGCTTTTTCTTCGGTCGGTTTGGGGTTCAGTAGCATCTACACATTTGGGAAAATCGTGTATTCATGGCCTAGCTGGCTCCAGCTCTATTAGTGTTCTCCGATGGTGGATGAGTCTACTTATGGGTTTTGATAGAGGCATCAATTTGCAATTGAGGTTGAGTTTCAGAATCGTGGGTTGGCAAACTACTTTGGATGGTTCATGGTCAGTTCTTCTCGGTTGCAGCTTCTTGGGTTGGAAGGCAATGAGTTCAGATAACTTAGCTTCCCCATTTCAGTTGTGCAGTGACAGTTGGCCTTGGACACCTAGTCCTTGGCTAACCCTTGAGTTAGGCTGGATATTCCAGATTTCGGCGGTGTTCTAGTTAGTACGAAGTTCCTTCTACCATGGTTGGACAGACTCAGTGGTGTAAGTTCGAGATTCGGCAGTTGTGTATGCTATATGTGATCAGGTTGTGCGTGTTGAGGCTAGCGAGGCTATTTTTAAGTTCTAATGGTACTTTGAGATTGATCGCCATCTTTATTACCAAGCATTTGAAATGTTTGTTTAGCTGGGTCTTCAAGGGTTGTATTTTATGTGAGGTTCCAGTGTTGGTTAGATTCGTCCAGTATGGACTAGAAGTTTGGTATGTGGCATGTTTTGGGATGGTTGGTTTGTGTGCTGATACGGTAGAACGGTTGATTCGGGCCAAAGAGATGAGTTGAAGGTATATGCAGAAATTCTATATCTAAATGGCGACTTTGGACCCCAGGCACCTCTTCTTTGCCTTCGGGGTGTTTCAACTTGATATTCGTATCATGGTGGACTTCTTTCTGATGTGAGAGTTGTAAGGTGATTTAAAATTTGAAGGGTGTTCGAGCATTCAGGGTAGCAATGGTGTTTCTTAGAGTTGGGAGCTTAGCTAATGACTACGGATTTTGTGGTAGACTTACCACACTACGTGCAGGATCTTAGTTTTGGTTTGGGTCTGTTGGGCAGGTTGCCCTGATTCATTCGCTTCCAGTTGATTCAGACTTGACACGGTGAAACAAAGTTGGATTCGTTCTACAGTTTGGAAGTTTCTCTGTCAACACAGGGTATTCATACATGTCTTTTCTAACTTGGGTGTGCAAACTTTAGTTGGGTTCAGATGGGTTGTTCAGTCAAGTTCAGTTAGCGAGATTGATGTTAGAAAAAGTGTTCGTTCATTGGTTGATGATCAATCGGGACAGGTAACTCCAGTTTTCAAGGGTACGCTTCAAGTTGTTGTCTTGGATGGAAAATGCTAGTGGACTATACCTTGACTTGAAAGGAGTTGAGTAAAATGAGGTGACTTTGTTCGTGGTAGAGTGTAAGCGAAGACTGTGGATCTCTGGTGTGTCAGTTGATGCTTCGAGGGTGGTTGAGTGTTCGACGTGTATGCAACTTCCTGTTATGGTGCGAAAGGATTTAGTCAGAATAAAAGGGATTTGTAGGTCAACGGGTTCATGAGTTAGAGTCTTGGTTGTTGGCTTTTCTGGTAAACTTGGTTGTGGTTTTTGAGGATTCGAGTTTGGTGAGCTGATCGCCTTGGTTCTCTGGTTTCGGTGTTGATTCGGTGCCTACCGGTTGAGATTCTAGAGGCTCAATTTGCGTTGACAGACCCTTAGTGTTTTGGAGTTGAGTTTGAAATCTAGCTTGGCTAGTTATGAGTTTAGGCTTGGCTGCGTTAGTTGGTTCTGTCGGGTGCCGTCTGGTCGAGGAGGCTACCCGGGTTGTCCGAGAGAGTAGTGCAGGCTTTGTATCCGTTGTTCTTTTAACCTCTAGTCTTTCCTTCTTTCCTAACTTTCGGGGATGAAAGTCTTTTTAGCAGTGGATGATGTAATGACCCTTCAGATCATTTACACGGTTTTGTCTTTCTTGTACCATTAGAGCTTGCCTGCAGCGGCCCCAAGTCATTTATCGCTTGCTGGGACCGGTAGTTTGGTGCTTGGGCCGTTTGTTTGGACTTTTTGGCCGTTCCTTGTTTTAAAGCTTTAAGCTTTTGAAATCGTTGACTCTGGTCAACATTCTTAGTGAACGTGCTCGGAATCGAATTCCAACAGTTATGTTAGCTCTGGAACATGGACCTTGGTCTAGTGGGACCTTTGGTCAGGATTCGAAAGCTTTTCAGCTTGGAATTCTCTCTCATTCTATTTTTTCAAGCCAGTTGGGCTTGTTTGGGTAACTTTGGTCAACATTTGGAGAAGACGGCCTCGGATGGAAATTGTGTCAGCACCGTTAGCTCCAGAACGTTGAGTTTATGTTAGGTAGTTGGTTGGTTCGGGTCCCGGGTGAGCCAAACTCATTTTGGATGTTCGATTAGCGTTAGTTAGTGTTGGCTTGGGTCATCATTCCTCCGAGAAAACCTCGTATGAAAGTTTTATCAATTCCGTTGAGTCCGGAATGTCGTTTCCACTCTAATAGCACTATTGGTTTTTGAGTATCGGGTTTCGATTGAGCCCGGAATGCCTCGTGGAGTTTTAGAAAAATTACAGATTTTCTGTTGCAGGCCAGCCTTCAGCACAATCGCGCTAAGGCCAGCGCGATCGCGCCTCAACGCCTGCCGCCTGATAAGTCGGTAATCTACCAACTTATTGAGCTTATATCTATGAATTATTGTTATGTTTTGAATAAATTTAGAGGTTCTTATGGCCTTTATTGATGTCTATGGAGGTAATTTTGATAAATGATGATAAACAAGGAAATGGACCCAAAAAGAGCTCAAAAGGAGTGAAGTGTGAAGTGTTCGGATAGGCTGAAGATTCTAACCGGAGATGCGGTGGCCATGCGACATGCACAGGCTGAGGTGCGAACCGCACATCCTCCGCACAAGAGCATAAAGTCATTGAAGAGTCTGTCACGAGGTGCAGTCATTGTGCGACGCGCACATCCTGAGGTGTGAACCGCACCCCTTCGCACGAAGCTCCCAATTCTAGCTGAAGTCATTGGTTCAACCGGAGGTAGTGTACGACGCGCACATCGCGCTGCACATCGCCCGAAGGGCATTTTTGTCCTAATTTTTTGTGACGTTTTGGGAAACTATAAAAGGCCTATTCAGGCACAATTATAAATAACTTTTATCATTCTGAATATTTTGAAGAGTTTTTAGCTTAGAGACCAAATTCTTCACCTCCATTGAGAAGAGGTTTTCAATCTAATTCTCTTGGTTAACACTTGTGTACTCAAATTGAATCTAGAACTTGAGATTCAGCTCTAATGGAAGGGATTTTGAATTACCCAGTTGGTATCTCTCTCTCACCATGAATGGCTAAATTCTCTTGTCTAAGGGTGTATTGATGATGGGTGCTTAAGAAATGGGTGTGGGTGTTATCTATTCTTGCTTATAATTACTTAATTGACATGAGTCTAGTAATTTCACCAAGTTTTAATCCTAAAATTGGTGGTTGCAAACAATAATTTACATTACTTGACTATGTGATTGCTTGAGAAAGGATTTCATAGTTGTGGATGTGAAATTACTTATGGGAACTTGGGATTCCACTCAGATTTGAGGCTAGGAATAGCTCTTATCGTCGGATTCTCCCATTTAAGAGTCTAAGCTAGAGATGGTATGACTTTCCCACGCTAGATTGGTTATTTATTGATCAAACCAATGATGCTCTAACCGAGATCATCGGATATAAGATTGTTGATCGAGAGATAAGAAAATCTTACCCATGACCAATGCTATTCATGTTATTAAGAGAGAATAGGTATGAATTGATAATCACCTTATCCCATAACCAAAGCCTCATCGTATCTGCATCCCTACTCATCTAGTCGACTTGGTACACCCGCTTTAGTTTTATTACTTTTTGAATTGAATTGCGAATGTAGTGACAACATTCCCAATTCCCCCATCCTTTTACTTGTTGTTTTGAGCAATTACTCTCACCTCGAACTCAATCCATTATAATTGATATATAGCTACCCCATGTCCCTTGGGTACGACCCCAACACTCGTTGGGTTTATAAATTTTGTTTTGCTGCACGATCATCGTGGCCTCCTACTTGGAGAGCACGATTTAAGCATTCATCACCGCCCGCCAGTGCGATAGCGCCGCCCTAGCGTGATAGTGCCGAGACACCGGCTCCCTTCAGTGCAATCGCGCCCCTTTAGCGTCGTTGGCGCTGACCAATTTTACAGCAATATATATTCTTGGTCCTTCATTTTTCCAGCCTTATTCCTCCTTTGTTCCCAACTCTAAACTGAAAATCCTCTCTACCAAAGTGTTCTATTTTGTTCCTAGCTTGGAGAATTTTTTGTATTGCTCGAAAATCTCGCTTCTTTGTCAATTGGCAAGTCCTCTTCTTCCCAAAGTTACTTTTCCACCATTGTTACAAGACCTCTATTGTTGCTATTTTCAATAGCCTCGAATTTCCTTGTAGATTCTGCCCTCTTGAGATTTGCATGATCGTGGGTTCGGAGTTTTCACTTCCTTAGCTTGCCCTCTCGTTGCGGTAAGTAATTCTTACTCTATTTTTGGATTTCATTCTTGAATCTTCCCTCTTTATTTTCCTTTTTAGCGGGTTGTTTTTTGCCATTTTCCTTGGCCAAATTCGCCCAAATTTTGAGCATGCGCTCCCGAGATTGTAAGGAACTCATGGGTGTTTTTTGTTTCCGATTTCGGGTTACGAGGCCCATGGGCCCATTTATGGCCTGGATTTCGACCCGGTTATGTTTATTGCATTATGAGTATCGTTAGTATCGTATTAATGTGTAGATTATTATGTTGATAGTGGTTTTACAAATTGGATCTACTCGAACACGTTCGAGCCTCGACGACGTTGTTCCCACAGCTAGTCATCGAATGACGTGTAGGTTATGGCTTTCCCTACCTAGACTCTGTGAATATAGGCTATAACTGCATTAATTAGTATCCTTGGGTGGGTTATTATAGGTTGGTACCCCAGACCTTCTCCGCCTTTTCTATCCATTTATTTCATACACTTATTGTAGTATTCATGTAGTATTGTATATTTCCCTTGTGGTCCTGTGTGCCTTGTATTAACTCTGGAACATAGACGGTGGGTGATTTGTGAATGGAAGGGAGATAGTATGAGAGTGAGGATGATAGTTTTGTGATATGACAGCCCTTATATGGGATAGGAAGGTGGATACCTAGATTTTAGGTAAGGGAGAGCCTTGGACTATAGACGGAGGTTTATATTCAGATTAACTCCTAGAGTAGTGTTTGCTCTGTTAGAGTAAAGTGATCATAGTTCTATTTAGAGGTTAGTGAGAGGTCCATATACTTAGAATGTAGCATGAATCTAAGGGGGAGATGGTGGGAGATAGAATCAGTTAGATTTTGAGGCTCAGGTAGTGATGCTAATGGGTGTCATACTGATGTTAGAAGGGGTGCAGAGACTTATTTCTGTCCTAGCACCTTAAGTATACTTCTCTCATTACAACACCCCATTCATGTCTTGTATTCCAGTGCCATGTTCTTAATTCAGATTCACGGACTTCATGCAGATTCACATCCATACTCAACTCCCAGAATAAACAGAAATTGCTCCAGACAGCGACTCTAATCTTACTCTATGCTTCTACGAATTCCAGCTTTACACCATGATACTTATCATATATGAAAGCTCATGTCTCACACTATGCTCAGTCTACATACTCAGTTCTCAAGATATGCCTTAGTTGGTAATGAAATCATGCTACATCATGTATATTCTCATACCAGATTACTCTAATAATTCATGCTTGTGATTTCCTTACACTAACCATGCTTTCTATGTCCAGGATGTGAGACCCTCATGCCCTTTTCACTTGACTTCTCAAACTCCACCTTGAGTGGCTAGATCAACTTGAGTATCAATCAAGACCGATCAGTATTCCTTCATTCGCGATGCTCATGCTCCCACTCTATTCTCTTAGTAATCTTGGCTTGTGTTATCGTAACTGTTAGTAGAGGAAGCTAAGTAGTAGCCTAGATGGGAAGTAGCAGGTTGTAAGCGTGGAAGAAAAGTTAGGTAAGGATTATCCATGTGAAATAGTTAGATGAGGAATTTTGGTACGACCTTTTGTAGGAGTTCTTCAAGTTACAGCTCCTAGATATGTTAGGAAGAGAGGAGAAGTCTTGGATAGTATGAACTACAGACCATAGGGTGATCATAGTGATGGGCTTAGAAGTCGTGATGACATACATGTGGGCTTTTGCTTTGTGTGCCTAGTGACCCATTGATTAGAACTCAGGGTTAGTCGATTTTTTCTTAATAAGAAGGAATATCATTCTTGGGAGGTAACTCTATATGTAAGGGATTTAGTCAAGATAGGATTGAACATAGTGAAAGCAAGGAGTTAGACTCAAACCTTAGTATTCAAAGGATTTAGGGTAGTTGAAAGGTGTTTCTAAGCTTAAGAGTTGTCAACCGTGGTACTTAAGGCAAGAGTAGTCTTGTTCTTACTCCTAGCCCAGGGTGCCCATATCTTAGGTCCAATAGCTTCAGCTTTCAATGTACGAGACTCCTCATATCAAATTAATTCAGACCTATCGATAATCATTCCTAAGGCTAGAAGGCCCTACATTCAGTTTAGTCCAAGGTAGTAAGTTCAGTTTAAAAGAGAATGGTTTTCTTGCATAGTTACCCCTCTCAATTTGATGTCCTTTCCAGTTAACTACGATTTCCAAGAATGCGCTTGTTCATTATGAGTTTCAGCTGAGTCCCTACTCTTAATCCAGACCAGTTATCATGTTAGGTATTCAGTTCTATGTCTCATCAGTTATACTTATGCTCTCTGTATGCATACATGCCCCTGAATCCATCTCAGTTTATATTTTAGTCAGAAATCAGTTACCATGAATTATTTCAGCTCTTAGAACTCAGTTGATGGGATTGCAACCCTTTCTCCCCTCCAATATCAACTTAGTAGTCTTCATTCGAGGACGAATGATCCCAAGGGGGAGATATTGTAACACCCCAGAAGTTCTAAGCCAAATCGGAATCGTTCTTCATGCGTTGTTAGATCTGAACTAGATAGATTATCTATGTATCTAAGTATTAAGACTTATTCTGAAGTTTTAAAGGTGTATTAGATATGAATTAGAGTCATAAAGAACCTCTAGCCCAAAGTTGAGTAGAAAGCTTCCTTACCGATTGAGTTTTAGTAAGATTTTTCTAGAGTCAACTTCAAAAGATAATAACTCCTAGAATATAAAGAGTTAGGTGGCCTAGTACCCACCAAATTAAAGGTTTTTGAGTTTTCTTTCCAACTCCACTGACCGCGCATTAATCCGAGTCCGGAGTAAAAAGTTATGGGCAGTTTACTGTAGTACTGCCAGTGATGACGGATGGGAATGAGGAACCATCGTTTTGAATGATGGTCCGTACTTCAACTCGTCATTGCTGAACAGAAACATAAAATTTTCATTCTCAAAACCACCGGTTGGTTCGCGACCCATAGACCAAAACCACGGTCCGTAGAGTGACCCGTGGTTTGTCAAATTCAGCTTTTCTTCTATAAATTCCATGAGTGGGTTGATGACCCATCCACCTATTCCACGGCCCGTCCTCCCATCCGTCGTCCAGGTTCCAGTAGCTCCCTTAATTGGTCCCAGAAATGACGAGTCTAAGCACAGTCTATCCTTCTGGATAACGGACCGTCGTCCCAGCCTACACTGATGCTCGTCGTTCTAAGTTCAGAAGCCTCCCTTCCAAGTGCCCAGAAACAACGAGTTAAAGGATGACCCATCCTTCTGGATGACCCGTCCTTCTAGACGACGGGCCGTCATTCCACCCGTGGTCCCTGAGACCGACCATTTTCCAGCTTTTTCTTATTTAAATCCCAGGAGAATTATGGTCATTTCCCACCCTTTTAACTACTAAGTGAAGTAGTTTTGACTATTTCTAGTAGGGTTTTCACCCATATTATCCTAAGTCTCTCCTTAGTCCCTCATTCTTCTCCCAAAAAGGAAGATTTCTCTCCAAATTCCTCATCGAGCTTTAAGTCTCCAAGCTCCAAGTCAAGCCTCCTAAATCTTTTCCATTGAAGTGGGTAATCTTCATCTAAGGTATGTGAGTCTTTAACAATGGGTTCCTTTCACCCTTGTGCCCAAAATCCCAAATTCTTATTTTGATTTATGAAGTTATGAATTTAGGGTTTTGACCTAAAATTTGGGGAAAGTTTATGAAATCAGTTTCTATGTTTAAATTCATGGTTTCTTATTGATTATTCATGATTTGATTATGATTCTCTTATTGGTTTTAAAAGCCCAAGAACGAAAGTTGATTTCTAGCATGAATCCATGAATTTGCATGTTTTCAAGAGAAAGTTGGCATGATTAGATATCATGGTCTTTATGTACTTATGAAAATGCATGCATATTTCCTCAAGTATGAATTTAGAAAGAAAAGCATGTTTTGAACTACGGCTATGCTAAGTCTATATACGTTTGAATTTAAATTGCATTGCATCAGATATGTCTTATTGTTTTTCAAACAGTTTTGACATCAGATATGTCACCAGTTATGAACAGTTTTGACATCAGATATGTCATCTGTATGAACAATTTTGGCATCAGATATGCCCAGTATTATATGAGCTATATGTATGTTTTGGGAGTAGTATTAGCACTGAGTTGGACAGGGTGAGAGTACCCAGAAAGGTCCCAGAACTACGTGCCCCCGTAGGTTTTAAGTCCCCTCTGTTGGGCATCAGTATTTAGTGATCACGCCAGAGTAATTCCTTTATACCCTGGCAAGGTATATTGGGTCCTCTCGCTGGGGCGGATACATAGAATTCCATGTAGCTCACATGGTCTATGTCGGTTAGAAAACCTCCCACAGAAATAGTTATGCTTTTAAATTGCATTTGACTCTTATTCAGATTTCAGACTCATTGTTTATGATCAGGTTTCATCTTATGGTATTTTCTTAGAGTCATTGCATTCGGTTTTACCTTAAAGCATGATTTTAGTTATTAAAGCATGATTTCAATTATTATAGCATACTTAGCATGTTTACATCATGTTCATGCATTTCTCGCATACTCAGTACATTCCATAGTACTAACCGCATCTCTGCGCTGCATCCTTTGATGATGCAGATTCATGTATTCTTCCTCAGGCTCGTGCCTAGAGTTTCCAGGCCACATTTTATCAGCAGTGGGTGAGTCCTCTTAGGTCGAGGACTTATTATATTCCTAGTTATGTTAGCTTTTTATTTTTGCACTTCGGGTTAGCTAGGGTCTTGTCCTAGCAACTCTTTATTTTGAGTAGAGGCTTCCAGACATAAACAGTATTCGAGTCTTCTTTTGGATCTTGTATTCCTATTTTTAACTTGATCTTTCATGTATGTTATTCTGACTTTATCTATTATGCTTTCACTTATCTTTGTTATGCTTGAGAATGCGATGACCAAGGGTTAGCTTGGGGCACTTGCGGTCCCAGGTCCCGTGTTACGACTAGGGGATAACCTCGGGGTGTGACACTAGCCTTGATTTTCTACTAATACTAGGCTCTGCTTGGCAGAGCACTAGACCTTATTTCTGACTGATTTAGATCTGGATACGCTCTGGGCACCCTCTGAGAGGGTTATTGAGACTTTTAATCACTGATTTAGACCCGAGTATACTTTGGGCACCCTTTTAGAGGGTCTTTTGAGATTACTACTACTGTTTTAGACCCGGTTCATTTCTGGGCACGTACTTTGAGGCTCTGGTTCTCTGAGATTTCGTGTTCGTTACTGTATGTGGTTAGGGACCTCCATGGGCCCTCTATTCAAGGACCTATCTAGGAGCTGAGCATGTCGGAGGAGGGGTATACGGCATAGGATGAGGTATAGTGGGCACGTCCCACCATGGGTCCTCCTACTGAAGTGCCGGGGGGAGGTGCATACAGGGTTACTATTATCGGTTCCATCATTATCATCATCATGCATATTTCACTAGGATTCCACCCTTGTTTATTATGTGTTCAGTGTACGCTCCGGTTGTATGGGTGGCCGGAGGGTTTATTTTCACTTGATTGTGTTCCTCGGTTGTATGGGCAGCCGTTGGGACTGTAGGTAGTTAAGATTACTCTTGTCGTTTTATAGAGCTGGTTATGGTCCTTGTTTCTTGGTGATTTAGTGGTTATTAGCCTGTTGAGCCTCCGGTTGTGGGATTTTTATTATTGAGAGGGCTAGATAGTCCTATATTATTGAGGCACATTTGTGTGGCCTTCTGAGCAGATTGTGAGTTTCTGATCCCATTCTTATCAGGATTTGAGTAGTATTTCTCGATTATTGTGGGTTAGTTATTCCATCCTAAGGGTGTACTTGTGAGGTGGATTCATGTTCATGTTATCTTGAAGTTGGATTGGTTTAATGATTTCCTTATGCTTGTTGATTCCATCTTGAGTATGCTAGACTGTTTTCCGTCTTTTCCTTTTACTTGAGGTTACCGGTATACCGCCATGTCTCTAAACTCTCTCCTTTTATATACTATTGTTGCAAGGATTTCAGGTGCGTTCTTCTTCCTTACACATGTGTTTCTGTGTTATGTATCTATTTTGTGCTAGCATGTATACTTGTAACTCTTGGTTGATTGCTCCTTGTGCTAGTTCCTTGGGCTTCTTCCTTGCTTCTGTGACTGCTTTCTTGTACTCTGCTTATTACTATTTTTATATCTTATAGGCGCTCAATCGGGTGAGGATGCCTACTGAGTACCCGTTGTCTTGGTGCTCATACTACACTTCTGCATCTTTCTGGTGCAGATATTAGTTGAGCTTTCACCGTTGATCGCGTTGGAGACTCTGCAGCTTTTGGGAGGTTCGAGACTAGGGTGAGCGCCTGACGGTCGGGGCTTGTCTACATCTCATCTTTTGTACTGATACTTTTTGTATATTCGGAGACAGTTGTACTTATATGTTGTTACTTCTAGCACTTGTACTCTATTAGAAGCTTCTGTACTTTCGATACCAAGTCTTGGGGTTGGTGTAGTATCATTTGTATATATATTTTGGGTTGTTGCTTCCGCGTGTCTTATCTTTATATTCAGCTTTCGCTTATTTCTGCTTGTTGTGCGTAATTGTTTAGGTAGTAGCCCATTACTAACTGTTCTGGGCTACGGGAATTGGTTCTCCTACTGAGGGGTTGTAGGTGCCATCATGACCTAAGAAATCGGGTAGTGACACTCTAGAAGAATCCAATTCTTTCTCAAGATCCACAAGGGTATTTTAGTAATTCTAAATTTATTTAAGAGAAAAATTATAATTGTATAATTAATGATCAAATGAAATTCTAGAAGAATTCAATTCTTTCTCAAGATCCACAAAAGTCTTGTTCCACATGAGATTTATCTATACTATTCTAAAAGTGGGAAGCTACAAAGTTAAAAGTTGAATTACCATAATGCCCATTAAAAATTGAATGACCCTTTTACCCTTTACTAAAAACTAAATTACCTCCATTAAATGATGTATTTTCATTGCTCAATGTATTTCATCTTCTAATAATAATTAATACTAACCAAATCCAACCGTCATGATCCATGGTGGACATCTGATGAAAAAGAAGTCCAAAGGTCATTACTTTTAATAAAGAACCGTTTCTTCTTTAGGAATTCAATGACCACATTGATATATAACTATTTCTTTCCTAAGAGATAACCCCCACAATTTTTTCCCGAAATAAGAGATTTGTTTATCCATACATATTCAACTCTTGCATTTGTTTATTGTCAATATCTTGAAACAGAAAGAGTTTTTTTATATTGCGTGCATCGATCCTTATTTTCTCTTCTTTTTTTGGGTCTTCATAATGAACATCTATATGTGTGATTATATCTGTTTGTTTTTGCAGGTTTTTTGGGGGATAATATTCTGCGAACTTTACTAATTTGCAGCACCAGCTGATTATATCTTTTTGCTTTACGCAGGTTTTATACGGTTGAAGTAGTGGCAA
Organism: Jaltomata sinuosa; assembly: GCA_003996215.1. NCBI lineage: Eukaryota > Viridiplantae > Streptophyta > Magnoliopsida > Solanales > Solanaceae > Jaltomata > Jaltomata sinuosa. Next base: position 16,604 of record QJPP01002755.1, on the reverse strand, counting down.
TTTCATTCCTTCCAGTTTGGATCTCCTGGAAATTGTTATGGGCATTTCAAAATTATCATTTTTTATTTGTTTCTTTTATTGAAAACGTTTAGACATCACTTCTTATGAACTAGCAAACATATATTTTCTTATTTGCCTTTTATTTTTATCTCATTTTTCATTTATAAATTGTTTTACATTTCAAAAGTTTCTAAATATAGTTACTAATTAATGAATATTATTTGTAAATTTCATGATTCATTGTACTTCAATCTCCAAAACATAATTTTCATTTTCTATTATACCAATTTCTAAATTTCAATTTTTGCATATGTTATATTACTATTCTAAAAGTGGGAGGACTTTAAGTTAAAAAGTTAAATCATCAAAATATTCATTAACATTTGAAGGACATTCTTACCCTTTAATCATGAACTATTCCTTCAATAATATTCATGTACAAAATTGTAAAAATACTTCATAAAAAAATTATCATTAAATTATAATAATTTTTTTATTAAATTATACTAATGAATCAGAGAAGGACAAATGAGTTGGGTAGTCTAACCATCACCATATTGAATAGCTATTAATTCTTTGTTTCTTATTTCTTGTAATTCAAAGAGGTAGATAAATAACTTTATCTTTCCGTATTCTTCTTAATTAGAATAATTAAGAGTTTTTAATTATGTGACTTTTTTAGAAATTAACATGAATATAAAGTTCATCCCAATATTTTCAAAAGAAATTCATGACAATTGCACTTAATACTAATTTGTTACAATACTTTACTCTTTCTATTGAGTTACTCATAGGCTACAAATTATATTGCTTACTACAAAAACTAAAGCATACTGCTTCATTGCATACTAAAGTTACTTTTCATCTCCTCATTCTAAAATCCTTACATGTGAGTTTTTTTACGTGCTAATTAATTGAGCTTGTTTTTAAAAATACAAATTTTATATAATTTTAACTATTAATAAAAATACTTATAGATTGAGTTGGAGGTTAAATCACACAAAACAATGAAAAAGTGAAAAATGGAGGTAAGAATCTTTTGAGGTATTCTTTTAGGCATATTGTGGTAGAATCTCTTTTATTCCCTTTTTCTGCTTGTTTTTTGACTTTCTGATAAGTGACGGTAGTCATACAGAAAGGAATTAACCCCCAAAGATCTTGGAAAGAAAAAGGATATGTGTATACATTATTATTGATCTTTTAGTCTGTTGTAAGCTTACAATTATAGTACTAATAATTCATATATGATAATTTTTCCTTTTGTTAGACGTAAAATGACTATTTAGATTGTAAGAGTGATTGTTCTATTACATTGAATTTCATATATTTATAATGAAAAAGGAGAGAGAGTTGAGATAAGTTTTCGAAATCATTTTCGTATCCTTTCTGCTGGTAACGTCAGTATGACTATAATAAATAGTGTAGTTCTTAGGTTGAAAAGAGAGAAATGTGATGGAATAAAAAAAGACCTACAATTATAGATAGTGAGTTTCAACGTGAGAAATATAAAAGTGGGACAACATTGAAACTTACAACATCTAAAGAAAAATACACTATTCTACCACTGTGGTAGGAGAAGTGTCTATTTTTTAATCACAAAATTATCTAGAATAACTAATACACATACTCAATACATGTTTTATTATACAATATTTAAAATAATAAACTTGAAATACACGTGCAACGCGCGTGTCCAAAAATTAATATATATATATAATTAATTAATTTTATTTACGTTTACTTATGAACTAAAGAAGATTGTATATATTTTGACTCAAAAATCAAAAGGTATTTGTGTAGATTATTACATTGAGTTGTAATTTTATATTAAGCTAATAATTTTATATTAAGATTGAGATAGTTTGGGCATGTGAGAAGGAGGAGTGTAGATACCTCAGTGAGGAGGTGCAAATGATTGATTATGGCGGGTGCCAGGAGAGGAAGAGGCAGGGTTAAGAAGTATTGGAGGTAAGTGGTTAGACAGGACCTGGTTCATCTTGACCTTGCCGAGGACATGACCTTAGATAGGAGAGTCTGGAGGTCGCATATTAGGATAGAAGGTTAGTTGGTAGTTGAGCGTTCTCTCGCTTCCCTAAGAGATAGGCTTGGTGATCTTTCATGTACTATTAACAATATGTGTGTAGTCTTTGATCTTCAATTTCAGCTTTTACTGAGTGTTTTGTGTGACGATTATGGCATTAATTTGTTTTTATTTTCTATTATTAGTTGTGTGACACTTTCCATTTCGATTAATTAGTTGGTGTGATATCTCCCATAATTGTATCCCTCTTTTCTTGAACAGTTTGGCATGTACCAGTTGAGCTGAGGGTCTATCGAAAATAACTTCTCTTCCTCATAGAGGTAGAGGTATGATCTGCCTACATTCTACCCTCCCCAAACTCCACTTGTGGGATTACACTGGGATGTTGTTGTTGTTGCTATTGTTGTTTTTCTTTGAGAGTGGTACTAAAATATTATCTTGATTTTGTTATACACAATATATAAACTAAAACAGTCATATATTTTTTTCAACTACTATCATGTTATAAAGAATAAAAGTTCATGTATTAGTTTCATCTAAATATTTCATAACACATACGACACTTGCAATTTTAATATATTTTTAAAAATGCTCAAGTACAAAATGTGGATAACATATTTTTTTAATTTAATATTTTGATTGAAGTTGAGTAGAAGGAGAGTCTTACTGTAACTAATAAAGTTACTGCCATGAGATCAGGAAGTCACGAGTTCAAACCATGAAAATAATCTTTTACAAAAACTTAGAGTAATACTGTGTATAATGGACCATTGTAGTTCGCCCTTTTCAAAACCCGCTCATAACATGAACCTTAGTGCACGAGACTACCCTAGATGTTGGAATAAGCAATAAAATATGTAAATCTTTAAATGTTAATTGACAGTTTAAACAAATTATAAGTTATTGCTTTAGTCTGATATAAAAAAATAATTTATCATAAAATATAAATGGAGAATCTTATCATTGCTCCGTGCATGTATAGATAAAAGAATGAGAACTGATTATTTTTTCATGAAAGAAAAGACAAACTAAACTTGCAATGTTGGGTCCGTAAACGGGCCTTTCTGTATCTAGTTTTTAATATATAGAAGAGCTATAATTAGGACGATCAATGGTGATTTTGTAATTCTAACTTCATTTAAGGGCAAAATTATAATTGTCTAATTAATGATCAAAATAAGACTCTAGAAGAATTCAATTCTTTCTCAAGATCCACAGCGGTATTTTAGTAATTCTAAATTTATTTAAGGGAAAAATTATAATTGTATAATTAATGATCAAATGAAATTCTAGAAGAATCTAATTCTTTATCAAGATCCACAAAAGTCTTGCTCCACATGAAATATTATATATATATATATAATTAATTTTATTTACGTTTACTTATGAACTAAAGAGACTCAACAAATCAAAAGGTATTTGTGTAGATTATTACATTAAGTTGTAATTTTATATTAAGCTAATAATTTTATATTAAGATTGAGATGGTTTGGACATGTGAGGAAGAGGAGTGTAGATGCCCCAGTGAGGAGGTGCAAGTGGCTGGCTGTGACGGGTGCCAGGAGAGGAAGAGGGAGGGCTAAGAAGTATTGGGGGAAAGTGGTTAGACAGGAGTTGGTTCATCTTGACTTTGCTGAGGACATGACCTTAGATAGGAGAGTCTGGAGGTCGCGTATTAGGATAGAAGGTCAGTTGCTAGTTGAGTGTTCTCTCGCTTCCCAACGAGATAGGTTTGGTGGTCTTTTGTGTACTATTAACAATATGTGTGTAGTCTTTGGTCTTCAATTTCAGCTTTCACTGATTATTTTGTGTGACAATTATGGCATTAATTTATTTTTCTTTTTTCTATTATTTATTGTGTGACACTTTCCATTTCGATTAATTAGCTAGTGTGATTGCTCTCATATTTGTATCCCCCTTTTTTTGAACTATTTGGCACGTACCAGTTGAGCTGAGGGTCTATCAAAAATAAATTCTTTGCCTCATAGAGGTAGAGGTATGATCTGTTTATATTCTACCCTCCCCAAACCCCACTTGTGAAATTACACTGGATTTATTGTTGTTGTTGTTGTTTCTCTTTGAGAGTGGTACTAAAATATTGTCTTGATTTTATTATACACAATACAAGAACTAAAACATTCATAATATTTTTTTTCCAACTACTATCATGTTATAAAGAATGAAAGTTCATATATTAGTTTAATCTGAAATTTTCATAATACATAGGACACTTGCAATTTTAATATATTTTTAAAAATGCTCAAGTACAAAATGTGGATAACATATTTTTTTAATTTAATATTTGAATTGAAGTTGAGTAGAATGAGAGTCTTACCATAACTGATAAAGTTATTGCCATGTGATCAGGAGGTCATGAGTTCAAACCATGAACATAACCTCTTACAAAAATATAGGGTAATACTATGTATAATAGACCATTGTAGTCCGGCCCTTTTCAAAACTCGCGCATAACATGAGCTTTAGTGCACGGGACTGCCCTAGATATTGGAATAAGCAATAAAATATGTAAATCTTTAAATGTTACTTGACGGTTTAAATAAATTATAAGTTATTGCTTTAGTCTGATATAGAAAAATAATTTATCATAAAATATAAATGGAGAATCTTATCATTGCTCCGTGCGTGTATAAATAAAAGAATGAGAACTGATTATTTTTTCATGAAAGAAACACTTCAACAAATTTGGCCTAAGGCTATACTAATTCTAGGCCACACTTAAAAAATATTGCCAAAAATATTTAGGAGAACGCTTTTAAGGCATGGCCTTTAATTAAAAAATTTGGCTACGAAATATTAAAGCACGCTTGTAAAGCATACCCATTGATAATAAAGACCATGCTTTATACGTGTTGCAAAATCATAAAATAAATGACAATAATTATTTACGCATATGACTACATTTATAAGTGTTCCCTTCTTATAATTTCAAAGGCAACACTTCACAAGTGTGCCCTAAGAATTCACAAAAAAAAATTCTGCTAAAATATTAGCTCCCTAGTATGCGCTATTAGCGAAATTTTACCTTCACATTTAAAATACAAAGTATTTTTCCCTGAAAATCAGCAAAATAGGATTTTTCGGCACTACCTTTGGCACATCATTTCAATTCTGGTTTGACATCTTCCTTATTGCCAGATTATATACTCTGCATCTTAATTTTTGAGTCATAAAGAAATTGCATCGCTACAACACTAGGGCTTTATTTGCAAATTAATTTTGAAGATTTCTTAGCTGGTTTCTGGTAATTGATATCTTCCTGTAAGAGCTCGTCTTCGTCGTTACTGTCGGTTGACATTTTTGAATATATTTATAGTTTTTGAAGATTAATAAACTATCCTCATAGAAATATAAATAGAATATGTGAAAAATTATTGATAAGGGTTGTTGAATTTTTGGGTTTTGTGAGTTGTGAATAGTAATTATTAGTTTATTTTTGGTGTTAATACAGGGTGAAATGTACAGGAGAAGTGGAAAAGAAGGAGAGTAAAAGTTGGTAAACGTTCTTTGTGTATATTTCACTTGACAATTTAAAATTGGAATTAATGGTCTATTGAATTTTTAACATAAAATAGATTTATAATAACATCTTCATGGAAGAACAAGAAAATGAGCAATTTTAATTCTGAATTTTATGGGAATCTAGGATTTTATTGATTTACCAATTTGATTAAGTTCGATCTCATAGTAACTTCTAATTTTGTGTCTATTTTAGCAAGTTATCAAATTGTGATTTGTTGATTAGTCCCTAAGGATGTCGACGTCAACGAGGATCTTTTCACCGGTATCAGTGGTGCTCCTTATGATAATAATATAATGCTTTGAAATGCTATTATATTCGGGTATGACTCTGAATTTTGATGAATATGTTTAACTCCTACATTCGTATTGATTGTACTGTCTTGTTTAATAGTTTGTAATTGAGATGTAGTAGTTGTTCTCTGTGTCATCAGCGTCATCATGTTTAACGGGCTTAAACTATGGATTCTCATATTGGAGTCAACTGTTTTTTTGTTTTTATTGGATGGAAGAAGGGTGAGGCTCAGTGGAACTGAAAGTGTTATACTAGGCTGTGAGTCGCGTTGAAAATCCTGCATCCTATTTGTCTTTGCTGAATAGTGGTTGTAAGACCATGAAGTACTAAGCAAGTTGCAGTTTGAAATACTAAAAATTATCTAGTCCGTGAGAGTATCAGTAGAGATTCTTGTTGGGGAATGCTAAATGAAACTGTCGTACAACTAGAAATATGAAAACACTATAGACGCTTGGAATATTAATAAGAAAATAGAAAGAGAGATATTGTCACGATCCAGACTGTCGTGAGTGGCACTCACCCAACCCCCCTGGGTGAGCGAAACATCACTTCCCCGAACTTAACAGTTCTAACAGCTCAAAACTAAAGTGCAGAAATTAAACTAGGAAAACAATAATAACAAAACCACTCATTAATATAAGCCTGCGGAAATTACCCCCTAGAATCTAAAAGTCGCAGTACCAAACAATCTACCAATATCTAGAATATGGGGATGCAACCCCAAAATAAGGAAATAGTTTAAGCCCGAAACAAGTGGGCTACAACTCTAATGATAGATTCAAGGCAACTTGATCGAAGCAGTTCACCCTTGAAGTCTGGAAACGCCGGTACTACAAATGAGGCAGCGTCTCAACCGCTGAAAGATTGCCTGTAATCACAAAAAGAAAAGCAAGTGCAGTATCAGTACACCACCATTGTGTACTAGTAGGATCATCAGCCAATTCCAAATAAAAATAGTGTATAATTAGTACAACAAATCAAGTATAAGGAAGACATGCAACAAGTCAACAGGCACCCCTAGACTACAAGTCTCTACCTAGCTTGTTCCCGCATGAAATCCACCTTTTCTAACTGTAAGCAACAATCATATAACCAATAAACCATCCCTTTTCGTCTAACCTGGACTCACCCTGGGATCCCCTCTAAACAACACCTAAGTATTAAACAGACAACCCGACCTAATCCAAGGCCAACTCAATAGATATAACAGGATTCCCGGTCACTCAAGGACCACCAACAAATATCACATTTCAATAAAATAGTCCGGTCCACTCACGGAACTAATAACAATCAATGCAATACAACAATATCAATGTAATGATGCAGTAAAATAAACCCGTACCAGGCGTGGTACCCGAGCCAACCGTTAGTATCCCGTACCAGGCGTGGTACCCGAGCCAACCGTTAGTATTCTCGTACCAGGCGTGGTACCCGAGCCAACCGAATGTCAATTAATCCACAGTCAAATAATGAACAAACAACTTGTAAAACCAACAAGCAATACACCGTTCAATCCACAGACTGTAAAACAGGACCCTTAGACATTCTAAACAATTACTCTAAGCAATGTAATTCATACAAACACTTAGATAAAAGTACAAAAATATACAATATTCATAGGAATCGTAAGCCATCACCTACCTCAAAATGATCCAAGCTCTACTCAACCCGAGCTTTCCCGTGTTCTGAATTTCTTTCTCTTTCTTAGTCTAAAACAACATACAAGTACTTGAATTAACAAACAAGGCCTGCGTATTACTTAGATTACACAAAATCCCAAATCCCAAATCCCAGACCAACCATGATCATTCTACCCTTTTTCTCGGGTTTCCTGCCATTAATTCCCCTAGTTCTATCATTTTCACGGATAAAAATAGAGAATTTAACAACATGCGATAAATAAACCTTATTTTTAATAATACCCAAGAACTTTCATGCCTAGAATCCCCCTTCTTCCCCGGATTCTACCATCCCTAGGTTATTCCAACCTTTTCCCAAGTTCCCTCCTAGCAATTCTACCGCGTAGGAAAAGAAGTACAAAGTTTGGGGAGTAGAAACCTTACCTTAGGGAAGAAAAACAATGGAAAATGAAGGAAAATCGCCTGGAATCGCCTTGCCCTTCTCCCAAAATGAAATTTTAAAAACTGAATATTTTGGGGAATGTTTCTGCATTAATTCCCATCGAGCCCGCTATAGCGGTCCCCGCTCCCCCATAGCGGAAGCATTCCGCTATAGCAGTTTCGACCGGCGTTGACCGCCTTGACTTCCACTATAGCGGTCTTTTCTACTGCTATAGCGGAGCCGTTGCGCTCGTCACAGACAGAATATCCAAAAATCTCTAAAATTTACCCATTTTACAACACACTTGCTTCCCCCGACGATCTGAAACAACCCCTTCACGTCAATCACGATTCTGGGAGTTCTACTTACCCGAATTTGATTCTGAAAAATCCTCCGGACTCCTTTATGTCTTCGCTACGTAAAAAACTAGCTCAAAACAAGACACCTAACCCAATCCTTACCCGGATTTCCTTAGACTTTACCTCACTCCAAAACTGGACGAGGCTTTTTACCATTTACAAGTTCTAGCAGTTGTCTTGGTAAGGTATAATAAAGATTGGATTGATGCTCGACTTGAAATCACCTTGTACTTTTGTGAAAAGAATTGATAATTTTGTATATCAATACATATAAAGAAAGAAATCAAATTCCTTTTCATTTACATGTGGAGGGGGGAGGGAGCTTAAATGGGAGACACTTGTTGAATTGAGCAAATGCAAATACTTATGATAGTTGGCCTATTTGCAAACTATGTTTTATCACTCTTACTTTTTGACTTTTCTTTTTAGTCTCTTCATTTAATTCCTAACTTTCAGTTCTTACACTCCCTACTTTTTATATGCATGTAGGTATGGCCCATTGAAGTAGACTTGAAATTTATGGAATCTGTTGGCGAAGAATTTGAGTCAATTAGGAAGGTAAATTCTTACTTTGTTTAGTTTACTGTTTCAATTATCTAAAGAACACTGTTGTGGAGATAAATTTTGTGATTGATTCATGTACTGTTGGGATTATGAGAGGAGAACTCAGCTTTTTCGGTAATCTCTAATTGGTAAGCACTTTCCCTGTCAAAGTTTATCTTTTTTTTTGTATTTCGTGCAATAGATATAGCTTGCACTTTGAAAGATTTGATCTTTAGCTGAGAAAACTCGGTATTCATGTTTACTAAGCTAAATAATTGATTAGATTTTAAATTTTGATGCAAATTATTTTACGGGATCTTCAATTTATATATACAGTAAAAATAGCAAGTGGGAGATACAAAGAAGAACGAAGCTTACGAGGAAGAACTTCTTGCCTACGAAGAAGATGATGAGAAGGCCTCCAATTTCGTCAATGGAAAAGTTATGGTGAGTCCGCCAAGAAGTGAGCTTTACTTCAATCTATATTTTTCGTTCTTCTGATGAAATTTGTTCAAACATGTGTGGTGCTATGATGTTTATACATAGATTGACCCTGAAGTTTGAGCTAATGTGTGTGTAATGCAAGTGGTGCGCCTCAGCCTATGAGTGTTTGTGGTGTTCGTCAATCTTTTCTACTATGTAATATAGTGTCCTTGTGCATTTAGATAATCAATTCATTATTGTGGTCCATTTCTATTATGGATTGGAGTGAATTTCTTTTTTCCTGTGTACCTTAACATTATAAACTGAGATTGAGAAGTGCTTAATATAAATATTTTTATCTTATTCTATTTATACAGTTTGAATTGGAAAAATGAGTATCTTCTATCACGTAGATATAGTCATGTACATATAGCGAGAAGTAAGAGACTCTTCTATTTCCAATTTAATAGTGAATTCCAAATATCTAGCATAATATTTGTCACAAAGTCTCCATTTCACCCTTTAAAGAAAATTAAACGAACCCAAATTTATTTAGTGAAATCAATTCAAAGTTACTTAGAACTTAGAAGAAATAACTGAGCAACTTTCTTTGTTTTGGAAACGACAAATATTTTCTTAAGTGATATAGCTTTTAACTAAAGTATCTTTTCGATTCACTATTTTGTGATACAAACTTTAAGTAAAAGTTAGAGATCAACGTGCAATGCACATTTCCACAAACTAGTTAACAAATAAGATCCTGCTGCTCTCCCCTTTCTCCTAGCTAGTATAAATTTCTCAATTAGACATTTAAAAGTACAGTCAAGAATGTGAATAAACCTTTTATTACAAAGATGCACATTTGTAGCTGGATTCTTGAATAAACCTTCAATTTTGTAAATTTTGTGATTGATTCATGTACTGTTGGGATTCTTTTTTCGGTTGCAGAATTGAAATTTATAGCTATATCCTTCATATCTAATTTTCTTGAAATTGAAATAGCAATAGTAAAATTTCAGAGGGGATCCTATGCTTTTAATTTGATGAGTTCTAAGTTAAAGGTTGTTAGTACTGATTTTATTGTTTCTTTTAACATTAAGTTTTTAGATATAATATTTCTTGTTGTTTAAGGTTCTATTACCTTTTATTGACTCGGCAATTGCAGCTTCAACCTATAAAGTGAAAGTTCATGCAGTCGTCTGTTAAGTTTTTTTCTTTTTTGAATGTGTGACCCGATAGCTCACCTTTTATTCTAGCTCTGTCCTTTAGATATATGACCTATCTATCTGCATAGCCCATAAATCCTTATGTTTCATCAATGCTCTTCATTTTTGCTGTTAAGGAGGTTAGCTCATGCTTTGGTTCTAAGTTTTATAACTTGAACGATAATGGACTGATCTATGAAGTTTGTTATAACTCCTATCCTCATTGCAGGTTTGGCAATCCCTTGATATTTGGAGAAAATCTTAACATAATGAAGAAGAATGTTGACTCTAGATTGTACAATTTCACAAGACAAGAATCTGTTGTAGACTTCATAGTCATGGACCCATTATATGAAAGTATGTGTCAAAGACAACTCAAGCAGCCTGAAAACTAATATTGGAGACTTCAATGCAGATGTAACATTTTAGTTTTGAACCATCGATGTTTGAATTTACATTTTATTTTGTGAAATTCATTGCTAGTGCACATTTTGAACTGTAACTTTATTAGTATTTGTAGTACATGTTGCTTTTTCAAAATTGCATGCAAATTTATACATTTGAATTATTATTTTTACGTTATTTATAAGCTAATTTAGTGGTGAGATCATTTAAATAGGATAATAATGTATAATTGTGATTACTAGATATATGCAAAATAAAATTATTGTGTATAAATATTTTAAAATATTATTATAGCCTATACAATATTGCCACACTTTAAAAGTGTGGCCATAGATTGTCAATCGTGTGGCTTATTTTATGTAAATTGTGGCATGTACACTAGCAAAGGCTACATTTCACAAATATTCTTTTAGAGGGGGTAGAAATGACCACGCTTTGAAAGAGTGGCCTAAGGTAAAAAAAGGCCACACTTGAAAAGCATAGTTTTAGTATATGAAAAACGTTGCCTTTTAAGGTACTACAAGCATGGCCTTTGTACATTATAGGCCACGTTTTTGAAGCGTGGCTTCCAGAGCAACACTTGAAAAGCGTGGCCTTATGGCAAAGGTTACGCCCGTTTTGGCCACTCTCAAAAGCGTTGCCTAAAGTCGAAAAGTGTGGTATTTGATCAAAGGCCACACTTTTTGATAGTTTAGGCCACACTTTTCAAGGGTGGTCAAAGACCTAAAATGTTGTAGTGAAAAGACAAACTAAATTTATAATGTTGGGCCCATAAATGGGCTTTTTCGTATCTAATTTCTATTATATATTTATTATTATTATATAGAAGAGCCATGAGAAGGACGACCAAGGGCGTTTTAGTAATTTTAACTTTATTTGAGGGCAAAATAATAATTGTATAGTTAATGATCAAAATAAAATTCTAAAAAAATTCATACATGTCCTTACTTTTATTGTGGTCTCATAGTGTCACGACCCGATTTCTCGGTCATGATGGCACGTACAACCCCCCAGTAGGCGAACCAATTCTCGTAGCCCAGGACAGTTAGTAATGGGCTACTATCTAACAAATAAGCGGAAGAATAGTTTAATAAGCAAAAGTAAGGGAGTAAGATGAGGAGAATAGATAACAGAAGTATATATATACATATGAGGAAACTAAATCAAACCCTAAGACCTGGTATCATAGTATAGAGCCAAAACTACATACATGGAGTGCAAACGATCCAAAATAATATATACAAATGTCTCTGAATGATAATAGAGTACATAAAGCAAAAGATAAACTAAAGCTAAGCTCTGATCGCTAAGAGCTCACCCTAAGTCTGAAGTAGTCCCCAACAGATCTCCAAGCACGAATCACAGCGATCTAACGGCGATGGCCCCCGCTAGGATCTGCACCCAAAGATGCAGGGGGTAGGGTGAGCACCAAATGCGAAGCATAAGGTACCCAGTAGGTATCATAGGCCGACTGGGAACATATAAGATAAAAGCGTAGTAACAGACAGATTAGAAGCAAGTAGTCACAGAAATCAACGAAAGGGTACACAGGAACTAGCCCAGAGGGAAGTCACAGAACCACGTGTGAGGCCAGCAAGCAGAATATATACACCATAGGCACAGGTGAAAGTAAGAAACAACGCCCCTGGGGTCCTTGCAATAACAGTGTATACATAATAAGTTTACAAAATGGACGGTATACCGGTAACCTCAAGTGTAAGAAGAGGGAAAGAGTAATGATAGGCATGCTCAGAGACATGAATCAAACTCAACTAATCATATCCATCTCAAATCCAAAAACTAACAGTTTAGCAGTAACCAATTTCATTCTTAACCGTAACAGAGACAATTCTGTAAGTAAATAGCAAGAGTCTACCTACAGTCCCCCGGCCGCCCATCCAACCGAGGAACACAACCAAGTGAAAACAAACCCTCTGGCATCCCATACTACCGGAGCGTACAATCAACAAACAACAGACAAGGGTGGAGCCTCAAACAATGAATGATATGATGCATGAAGATCTCCAGTGAAATGGTATCTCTGTATGTACCTCCTCCGGTGCCGATCCGGCCCAGCAGGTAAGTTCCATGGAAGGACACTGCCCGTATACCTCTACTCCACCGTATATCCTTCCTCCGGCACACGCAGCCCAAAGCCCCAGGCCCGGATGGCAAGGTCCATGGAGGTCTCTGACCCCATACTAAAACTCAGTATCAAAACATGTCATCCAGAAGCAAGTCCGGGTATAAGATAGAGACCCAATCTCGAATATGCATGCCCAGACCCTGTCCAGGACTAAAGTAGTGGGAAAATATTTCAATAACCCTTCCAAGGGTGGCCGAGCATAACCGGGTCTAAACAGTAGAAAGTCATCTTAGGTGCTCGGTCCGACCGAGGCTAAAATCATCTCAAGTAGCAAGAAAACTCAAACTAGCACCCCGGCCCTGCCGAGTCTAGTGTTAATCATAAAATTGGTGATATAAATCATAATTTTACCTTCTTTTACCCAAGAATATTCACAAGTTAAATCAAACCATTTTCAATTCATTTCTATCAAAAACGGGACCCCCGGGGCCATGCAAGGTTTAGAAAATAGTGGCAGTAAGCCCGAAGCCAAAACCGTAGTAAAACATGGATAAAACCTATTTATATGCATGGAATTGGTATGATCAAACACAATAGCTACCCAGCACCTCACAATCAACCTATCGACCCTGCACAGGCCCATAGCTACTCAACAAGCATAACCAGCCTAGAAGGATAATTCTATGCCCGGGACTCGCGGACATTCCCAATATCCCACCTTCTATGTTCCAGAGTCAACAAGGCCTCACAGGACCACAAGGGTAAATAAAATATATCGGCAAGTACTACAAGCATCGGAGGAACAAAAGTAGGCGGGCATGAATAAAGCGGTCAAGGTCTGTGGTACCGACCTAATAACCCCAATCCAAGGATGCCCATTAATATAATTTTATCCTATATATGCGGAGTCTAGGGAAAATAAACCGTAACCTACCTATCATCCGATGACAAGCTACTAGATTGACGATGTCCGAGAAGCTCTGAAATGAAATCAAACTCGAATTTGGGCTTGAATAAGTTGACGTTGATACTCAATTTTCTTTTCACAAAATGTCCTCTTAGCGTGAAAGATAACCGTATATAGCAGCTATAAAAAAAATTGTGGTTGTAACTTGGAACACGTGTACACACATACTAATGTTACAAAGATTTGAAGAAGTGATTTTCCTTCATAGAGTATTGAGTAAAAAGGAAGAGTAATAAGTTATAGGGTCTGTTTCCCCAGCTGCATATATCTAACAATCCTACTTATTTATACTTAACCCCAAAAATATATTAACTAAAGATGACCATTCCATTTAGAAATTTAATGATAAAGTGAAAGGAGGTGGTGGCCACCAAAAATAAAATGACAATAGCAGCTACTCCCCTTGCCATGCTTCCACGTGGAATTTTTGTGGTTCAACACCACCTCAATCTTATCCATTCATTTGGATGGAGTCCATAACACGTAGGTATTCGGATATTATATAAGTTCGTGGTAAAATATATATAACTTTTTGAATATATCATAATTAATAGAAAATCATATCAAATAAAACCTACTATCTTATAATAATAATTTTCAACATAACTAAGTTCGCTATCTCCGTTAAAATATTAGTAATTTGTGAAACTCATATAAAATAAATACATACACAAATATATCATAACTAAAGTATTTTTCATAGACATTTAAAATATTTTAGGAAAGCAATAAAAATATAACTGTCTACCACATTCGACTTTTAAATTAAATATTTTCAAATACGCACGATTTTGATACTCAGCTTCTAAGACAGGGAAATGATTATAACCAATCGAACGGCCAAGGCACCAAACCACCGGTCCCAGCAACTCATAAATGACTTGGGGCCACTACAAGAAAGCTCTAACAGTACAAGAAAAATGAATACGCGAAAATGACCGGAAGAGTCATTACATCATCCACTACTAAAAAGACTTTCGTCCTCGAAAGTCAAGGACAAGGGAGTACCTGAATGCTCAAATAGCTGCGGATACTGAGCTCGCATATCTCTCTCGGTCTCCCAGGTAGCCTTCTCGATTGGACGGTGCCTCCACTGAACCTTAACAACCGGGATCTCTCGAAACCTTAATCTCCTGACATCTCTGGCCAAAATAGTTGTCGGCTCCTCAACAAAGGCTAAACCCTCACCCA
Source organism: Jaltomata sinuosa (assembly GCA_003996215.1). Taxonomy (NCBI): domain Eukaryota; kingdom Viridiplantae; phylum Streptophyta; class Magnoliopsida; order Solanales; family Solanaceae; genus Jaltomata; species Jaltomata sinuosa. The sequence continues at coordinate 1,491 of QJPP01002755.1, read as the reverse complement.
ACTAAACTGAATCCCACTGTAACACATGAGACTCATCTGGGACATACCGACGCAACATCGAAACATGAAATACAAGATGTATAGCTGAAAACATCGGAGGCAAGGCTAGCTGATAGGCAACGCTACCAACCCTCTGAAGAATCTCAAACGGCCCAATGTACCTGGGGCTAAGCTTGCCCCGCCTACCAAATCTCATCACGCCCTTCATGAGCGATACACGGAGAAACACCAAGTCACCGACACTTACCTCCAAGGCACGAAGCCTACGATCAGCATAACTCTTCTGCCTGCTCTGAGCTGCCCGAAGTCTGTCCTGAATCGCTCGAACCTGATCTAAGGAATCTCGAAGCAAATCTGTACTCTGTGGCCTAGAATCAAAACCATCAAACCAACCTACCGGTGATCTGCAATGCCTGCCATACAAAGCCTCAAAAGGTGCCATGCCGATACTCGAATGGAAACTGTTATTATAAGTAAACTCTGCCAAGGGAATTAACTGATCCCAAGAACCTCCAAAGTGAAGAGCACAGGCCCGAAGCATGTCCTCCAGAATCTGAATGGTCCTCTCGGACTGGCCATCTGTCTGAGGGTGGAAAGCGGTACTAAGATTAACCTCTGTACCCAAATCTCGCTGAATAGCCCTCCATAACTGAGATGTGAACTGAGTGCCGCGGTCTGAAATGATAGAAGCTGGGACCCCATGCAACCGAACAATCTCACGAAGGTAGATCTGAGCTAACCTCTCTGCGCCATAAGAAGTATGAACCGGCAAGAAATGTGCTGACTTAGTCAGCCTATCAACAATCACCCATATGGAATCAAACCCATGAGAAGTACGAGGCAAACCAACAACAAAGTCCATAGTAATCCCTTCCCACTTCCACTCAGGAATGGGAAGTCGCTACATCAAACCACCAGGTCTCATGTGCTCGAACTTAACTTGCTGACAGTTCAAGCACCGAGATATGAAATCCGCTAAATCCCACTTCATACCACTCCACCAGTAAAGCTGTCTGAAGTCTCTATACATCTTTGTTGTGCCAGGGTGAATGGAGTATCTAGTATAATGTGCCTCATGAAGTATCAACTGAATCAAATTACTAATCCTCGGAACACAAAGGCGACTATCAAACCTCAGAACCCCATCTGAATCTAGAGTAGCCCGACTAGTCTCACCCTGAACAACCCAATCACGAAGGTCACACAACTGTTGATCCTCAAACTGACGGCTCTGAATCTGATCAATCAAAGTAGAACGAACCTCAACACTGGCGAGAACTCTGCTAGGATCCGACAAGTCAAGCCTAACCAAACGGTTAGCCAAGGACTAGATGTCCAAGGCCAACGGTCGCTCTGAAACTGAGAGAGAAGCTAGGCTACCCATACTCACTGCCTTCCGGCTCAAGGCATCCGCTACCACGTTTGCCTTGCCCGGATGATACAGGATAGTGAAGTCATAGTCCTTCAGTAACTCCACCCATCTCCTCTGTC